>OZ014443.1:10697313-10777052 GCA_963966035.1 Acleris laterana | reverse complement strand
CTGCAACGCAGCGGGCCCATATTGCATTGACATACGCTGTTGCGCTTCAGAACGCGGCTGCGGGCGCGACGTGGTTGCCTGCTTACCGTTGCAAGTACAAGCCCTTATTTATCAATACACGCGTATCTGACATACGTTATCAGTAAGCCGATACCGTCGGTAAGGTGGGATAATAAAAACAATACCACGTGAGCGCTGGTGTACGTATTGGTATCACCGGCGCCCGAGGAAGTTCACCGGAGATCTATTTTCAACAATGATACAATAGGTGCTTGACTGTTATCGGGCAAAGACATCTGACGAAGGTAATCGCTCTCACAACCATCTCACGTGCGAGATGAAGTGGAGCCAGCGTGTTCCATATTGTGTCTAACTATTGGAAATGTAGTGATATCAGAAAAGGCATTGTAGGAACGTTTAATGTAAACATTGAACTAATAAACGTAGGATGATATTGATATTCAAGTAAATCTAGGGAACGATAATAATATATTAAAACAATCAATCAATTAATTTAACTTGATCAAATAATCTAATTCTTATCGTTTTCCCACACTTTACCTAACCAAAACCAAGTTCCATTACAAGATTGAATACTACTACCTATATGGTGTAGTATTTTCATGGATTGTCTACGAACCCTGACCCTGAAACAAAAATTGTATTCCGATTCACTAAGTTTAACAAAATGATAACCTCAAAGATTATTGAGGCTGTGTCAAGAAGTGTAAAAAAACATATTTTTTGAAAAGGGCTCTTTTTGTAGGCTAGAAATTAGTCTTTTATTGCAATTAGAAAGGTCCAATCAGAACTATCTCGCAATTATTTAGTTAACATGTAAAAGTACCTGCGCAGTCGATATAAGTACCTATAGGTAAGTAAAGTAAAAACGGTTTGCTGGCGGTCAACCGGGTTGAATGAGAAGTAAATAAGCTAACACTAACGGGGTACTAACCCTTATTTGCTAAAAACGCGTAAGTACCCTGTTAGTTTTAGTATATTTAGGCATAGGTATTATAATTAATACCTATAGCAGACAGGGGTTAACTTTTCTAGTGTAACTGAAAATCGGAAGGATATCATGCGGGCTAATGCCGGATAAAAAACAACAATATTACAAACATATTTTGGCAAGAACCAATGAATTAGTATACAATTTTTTTTTGATTATTATTGGATATTGGAAGTTAAATGTACTGAACTTGAATCATGAATAAAAATGGTTTCTTGGCGTTGTTTATAATAGGTCTATCATTTTCAATACAGTTGGTACAGTTACCAATCAATAATATACTGCCTAGCATTGGGTTCCAAAATATCTGACACATCTGTATTACTAAGAGGCACGAGAGCGTGCAAGATATATTTGACAGCAGTGCAGGATAATAGAATATTTTAATGAATTTTATGCCTAATTAAAATATAATTCTCTTTTCTGATGTATGGTAGTGAATTTTGGGTGTGGCAGGATAAGCACGAAAGTCGTATAAATGGCAGTTGAAATGGCGCTCTTTGCGTAGTACGAGTATATTATTATGTGGTGTGGAACTGATTGATAGAGTAAGGACTGAACAAGTCAGAGACAAATGTGGCCTAAAAGAAGATGTAGTGATTAAGATTGAAAAAGGCATTCTTCGATGGTTCGATTTGGAAAGGATGGATGAAAGAAGATTGACAAAAGAGATATACAGAGCGAAACTGAGTGGAAGGGGCCTTAGGCGTACTTTTTCGAATCAAATCGGAGAAATTCTGGAAAAGGGCCGAATGCTCGATGTATGAATGTGGATGAAGCGAAAGAGATTTGTCAGAAGGTGGAAAAAAGTCGTCTCTGCCTACCCCTCTGGGATACAGGCGTGTTTTACGTAAAAAAATTAAAAAACAAAAACAAATGTACATTGTAGGGGAAGATGGGGTGGCTTCGTACAAAGGGAGCATTCGTACAGTGGTCATATCTCGACTATCCATCATGCTAAAGCGTTCATATTTATATGCGTGACTGCCGCTCATATGCATAGGCTACCCTCAAAAAGTGATGGCAGTGCAGCAGCAAATTTCGCCAGAAATAATTAATATGTGTTTCCGCGACCCGAAAGTAATTTTTGGTTCTCCTTTCAATGCGTCTGTCTCTAATAAGTTTTACTTGAATTAGAAAAAAAAAATTTATACAGTTGGTAATTAAATCCTTGAGATTAATATGTAAAATGGGATTACTTTAACGGTTATTTTCTATTTTGATTATGTTTCTGATCGTTTTGGTTGGGGTACCTTCGTACAGTCAAAATGTATGCAATTTTATACCGTACGAATGCACCCCATGTAAGTAAAAAAATTGTATATCAAGAATAATTATAATTACAAAACCAGGTCAGTAAGATATGCCCAAAAGATGACTAAAACAGGTGAAATAGCTGAAAATCCAATGAATCCTGGGAAGAAACGAATAGTGTATGAAGGCACCCCACGTATGGGGTACATTCGTACAATTCCCATTTTTTGAGAAAACAATTATATCTTGGCAAAGTGTCTTTGTATTAAAACTGAAATACAAAATGATTATAGCCAAATAAGTGGATGATGAAGTAGCATTCATCTCATATTGAAAAAGCGGTTCGTTTTTTTTTTACAAGTCTAAGAGTAAAAAGTGTACGAAGCCACCCCATCTTCCCCTACAGGGTGATATGTGTAAGGAAGTAATAGGTGACTCATTTATAAAAGTAGTAAAATTGCACTTTTTTAATTCTCCTTTTTTAATCTGAAATCGAAAGAAACAAGATGACAAAAAATACACAAAACCGCTGATGGATGCATATAATAAAAAACGACATTGATTTAATTGATTTTTCTTAAAATATCAACATGACATAAATCAAAGGAATGACGTGAAATCTTACAAATGCAGTTTTATTACGGAAGGTTTTTAAGATAAAAGGATAAAAGATGTACATTTATTAAAAAGGACGCACGGGAAATTCACAAGTCAAAAATTTACTCGTATCAGCGCTTCCCTAGATTAAGCCACAGCTGAAAAGAAGCGCCGCAAGAAACTCAACGGTCAGTCAATCCTTAACATATTAGGTACTTATGACGATGACGATCAAATAATACTTAATCTAGCATTGTATAAAACAACTATGAATATAAAACTAAATATCATAAGTAATTAGCACTTACTTTTGTGGAAACTTGGGTGTTCGGAAGAAAATTTAAAATGGCATTTCCACACAAAAGGAAACAAGTGGTTAAAAAAAATTGGTCAAACACTTTTCCACTCGTTTTTCGACTCGTTACTAGACCGTGGAAGAGTTTTAAACATTCATTACGAAAAAAGCGTGATTCCTTTGTGTCCATCTTATGACACTCATTTTTATATAAACATAATTAGACTAAATAAACCGTGAAAATACCAAAAAAAATTTTTCTTTTCTTTTTTTCTTAGTCGAAATGTAACGTAGTGTTTAACTCGGATGAAAATTATTAATTGTACACTCGAACTCATCGGCACACTCAGTTATCATTATCAACAAACACTTTAAACCGCTTTTCTACTCAGTTGTTAAATTAAAACAAGTTTTTTTTAAATATTCCAGGTAGATCTATCCGTTACTTCCACTTTATATACGTAGGTATGTTCATTCGGCAGACTCTGGGGATTCTACTCGACGAAACTCAATTGCTTTTGACATGGTAGCGCATTGTATTAACTCCGCCATCACTGTGAAGTTAAATAGCTATCGTAATGTTGACAATATGCTAACATCTCAAAAGCAATATGGTTTTACCGAGTAGAATGAGCTCCGTAAGGCTGAAAGCCGAGTAGATATACCTACGCAAGCTCCGACTTTGTTTTTGTTGTGCCCCTGACACGTTACGTTATTACTATATTATTCGCGACATACACGCGAAGTAAACATCATGTACCGATATGGAAAACGATCATCATTTTATACAACTTTGTTTTTCATTGTTGACGGTATTTTTTTTTGTACAGCCGAGAAACTTGATTGTTTGACATAATGCGTTATTTTGCCGGATTAACTTTTTCGACGTGTCATTAGTCGTGTCACGCCAGCGCCGGGAAATGCATAACACGCCTAATTTACATATTATGCCAAACTACTAAACTGTAAATTTCCTTGAGTACACTTTCTTTTAATCACATACAACACATATAGAAGATTGACGCATAGCAAGACGGTACATTAATGTTATAATGGCTACTGACATGCAATCACGGGATTCGTTTGTATGTCAGTTCCAGTATTGCATACAAACCAACCCTGGTATACAAGCCATAAAATGACAGTGTTAAGTATTCCGTTATCTTATCACATATACCCTAAAGAACTTTTGGTTAAAGAAAACAGTATTCAGGACTATATATTCCATTGCCATTTATTTTGTCGACCGTTTCATATTTTAGTCTAATATTGTGTTTAACTCTTTTTTTTCGTTTTCATGTTGTTTTTGTTCTTTGACATTATTATTCAATAGAGATCCACGCAGGTTACTCCTTATTACTCGAATTAAAAATTATATTTATATTAAATTGAGAGTTTCTTGGTATGCATCGTCAGTATCTATATACTGTATAGGTACTACGTATTGGATCACCACATATTGGAACCTTACGACCTTTTTAAATATTACTAATTTAGTTTATATATATAAGCACATGTTACTAACATAATGTGATGTGATTATGGATACTATATGTCCATAATAAATATTTTCATTTCATTTCATTGTGTATGTAAAAGGTTGATTGGATCAAAAAAGGTTCTACTCTAGAAACTGCGACTAGAAGTTAGTTAGTTAGACTAGTTTACTGTGTAAATAAATCTTAAATGTTATTTCTGAGCATAATTCAGACTCTGTATTTGTACAGACAACCGTTTCTATTAAACATGTATCATTAGTTCGGTGTTTCATAAGTCCAAACACGCCGAGGTATCAGTGTCATACGATTTTGCAATCTAATCTCAGGTGCCAACCATTTGTACAAATTATGAATGATTGCTTTGTAGTAAACCAATCAGCGTTACATGACAGTTTAATTTTTTTGCACTAAAAAATCTATCTAACATTCCTAACCATCATAATAAAAGACACAAATAGGCCTCTAAATCCTTTTTTTATGGGGACGCCCTGAAATCTCGGGCTTTTTTATTCTGAATTTAAAAATGGGTACCAAATTTTATAATTTCTAATTTTGTACAACACCGATAAAGTATAGGTAAGGCCGAATTATTAAAATCTTGATTTTCGTACTACCGAGTTAAAAACCCAAGGAAATTCGGAATTGTAAAAAAAACGGTACGGTACTGTTCCAACCTGGCATCGACCACGAATTAGGGCGACACTGAGCGTAGCGAGTAGCAGCGTTATCGCCAGAAATCTGTGTTGAAATTAGATAAACTAGAAGTGTGACCAAAAAGATTTACTTAATTGTGAAGCGACGCTTAAATCACGTAGCTGTCAAATATTTTCCATACAAATTTTGCTCCGGGTGATAGCCAATTTTTGAATATGTTATGGTGATTACGAAAAAATAGGTCTGTACGTTTCTGTTTTTGTTTTTTGAAGTTGTTTCGTACTAAGAAATATGTTCTTGGAAAGAAAAAGGACTGAGACATAGTTTTTCATCATACCCACGACATATTCACAAATCTTTATAACTAGGCAGCTAGGTTTGAGGGGTGAGAAACGTTATCGGATTTTGTGCGGAGATTTTCAGCCTTACAATCATCTTAAGCGTCCATATGCATAAAAAATCGTTTCGAAAGACCAAAAATTCGAAATTATGACCATTCGGGAATTTCAAAAATTGGTGTTCCATTAGTCGGAGTTATGATAATCAAAATAACATTTTTCGAGATTTTAATAAGTCGTAATTGGGATTTTAATAGTTAGGAAGTTAAACAATCGTGATTTTGATCCCTAAGTTAGTTTATAATCGATCGGCAATGTGTAGGTACTAGAAACTACTTTTCGACGCTTTAGCTAGCTTTAAAAAATTGCCACGTTTACGTCATTCCGATTTGAAATAAAAGTTGAATTAAAAACCTCATATCAACTCACACATTGTTTGTCGTCCATATTAGGAATAATTGAATATATTATACTAAAATGTTAAGGTTCTTGTAATGTATTTATTTCCGAGTTCTGGGATACTCTGTATGTTTACGTGACAGCAACTACGAGGGGCGGCTGATAAGTTCGCGGCCTGAGGTACTGAGCAAAGACATATAACCTCTTTCTTGATATCACTTGTACAAAAACTCTTTGGTATTGTGAATATACTCTTTATTAATTATGGGCATCTTTATTATTTTATCTGTGGAAGATCAAACATCACCATGGCGGCAACTTCAGAGAATTTTCGTAATTTTGAGTATCGTGCTGTAATAAAGTACCTCGTTGAAAAAGGAAAAACGCCGAAAGAAATTTTTGAAGATATGTCATCAGTTTTTCAGAAATCTGGGCCTTCTTATTCTATGGTGAAAAAATGGAGTCGCTTATTTCAACAAGGGCGAGAGAGCTGTGAAGATGACGCCCGCCCGGGCCGTCCTGTGACGGTAGTCACCGAGGAAAATGTTCGAAAAATCGAAAAAATCGTTCTGGCCGATCGAAGAGTAAAATTGTGGCAGATAGCAGAAGAGGTGCAGATTAGTAAAGAACGGGTCGGAGAAATTATTCACGAACATTTGCACATGCGAAAAATAAGTGCGCGTTGGGTGCCGAAAATGCTGACACCGTTCGACAAAGAGCGACGACTACAGACTTGTAAAGATTTTTTAGAGTTAGCTGGGGACAACCTTGAAGAAATTTGTGACCGAATCCTAACTGTAGATGAGACCTGGATTCGCCAGTACGATCCGGAGTCTAAACAGGAGTCCATGCAATGGATGAAAGCCGGGGAACGCCCACCGAAGAAATTTAAGGTGGAAAAGTCGGCCTCGAAACTTATGGCGACCGTTTTCTGGGATAGCGAAGGTGTTATATTAATTGATTACTTGCCTAAAGGAGCTACAATGAATGGTCAATATTACGCTAATTTACTGGTTCAAGTGCTTGCGGCAGTCATTCAGAAACGGCGCGGGAAACTCGCGCGCAAAGTGCTGTTTCTGCAGGACAATGCACCTGTTCATACATCGCGAGTTTCCCGGCAGGGTTTGAAGGATACTGGCTTTTCTGAAATTGGCCATCCACCGTACAGTCCGGACCTAGCCCCCAGCGACTATTTCCTTTTTTCTAATTTGAAAAAGGAGTTACGAGGCCGGAGATTTTCCAATGATGATGAGATGAAGGCGGCCGTAGAACGCCATTTTGAAGACAAGGAGAAAAAATATTTTTTAAGTGGTTTAAGGGCACTCTATGGCAGATGTGAAAAATGTATTTTACTCGAAGGCGATTACATTGAAAAATAAAAAAAGTCCTATAAGCTTTTCTTCTATTTTATCCCTCAGGCCGCGAACTTATCAGCCGCCCCTCGTATATCCATCGTTAATGCATAAAATTATATCAAAAAATTTACAAGTCGGTAAGTTGGGCTAGTCTTAACCCGTTTGAAAACAGTTTCACGTAAGAGAGATAAATATTTTGTTTGTGTATAGCATTAAGTCTAACGACCTACTAATAATATAGATCTAGTCTACCTAATAAGTATTTTATGCTTAATATAATAAACTTCTTCCTAGCCACGGACAAGCGAGCAACATTACTTGAGGTAGAGTTATATGTTTGGTGTTCTCCCCATAAAGTAAACAAGACATGAACTGTGTTTTCAACACAGCACAACATAACAACTCACATAACACAGATGAAAAGGGTACTAGATAATCAAACCACAAATATCATAAACACGAACTTCAAAATTACGATTTTGAAAACTCCGAATCATCACAAATATCACAATGGCGAATTTGAGTTTCACTTCGCGATGAGCTGGAGACTTGAAACTTAAAATATAACTTAGAACAGGATGATAATGCAATAATATGAGTATGTTACTAGAAACTGGTTTTAAAAACGTGTTTTTTTCAATCTTAATATTCATTATTCTTGATTAAAAGAATAAACTTTTACGTTATTCAGGCGATTATGTACGTTCTAAAAACGAATACTAGTTACGTACATATCCTAGTCTTTTCAGTAATCTTAAAGCTCAGTGCGTCAGTGTTTCATGATTGCCAGAGCTTATCATTAGATGAATCATGTTTCAACAAAGGTCATGTTTTGACCGGCCAGCTGCGTTGGGCTGATCGGCTTACCTGGCGACCGTCTACATCGAGCTTGGACCATGAACCATGATTAGACTTATTTTATTACTATTGAATACCTAGTTAATAAATAAATAAATATAATTTATTACGCTTTGTCTGTACCTCTGTTCTACTTCATTTTAAAAACGTAACTGCATTATTATTTAAGTATTGTAAGAGTATTTCACTTTGCTACTCCTACCACCTAATTAATTATTGATAAAGATAAATTATATTATAACAACGTGTCATGAAACACTTTGTCATAAAAGTGGAAGTTTCTTTAAAATTACCTACTTTATTTAATAACTGTGTTTTTCAAAAGGCACATCGCCTTTTCACGTATCTAGGTAAATTTTGAATATCTGTGAAGGATAAGTACCTACATCGGCAAAGGCTAGAATAGGTAGCCTGGCGGCAATGCCGCGGTGTCGTGTGTCGCGGCGCGGCGCAGACGCAGCCTTGACAATAGGAGGCCGCGGCCATACGTCATTACTTTTTCCGTAAATATGTACACTATTCGATGTACGTGACTCACTAGTTACCCGTCGACTTTCATTCATTTTCCGGCTGAAAGTCTCTTAGGCATGTTTGCCAAGACTTTTTTACAAGTGTGCCAAAAATTGTATTACCGAGAAGAGAAAAAGTTGTCCTCGTCAGGAAAGTCTAGACGGTCGAGACAAGACGTGACGAGGAAACATACACAGTAAATGCCGTGTACTCTAGCTAGCAGCGACGACTTACTTTCGAAAGTCCACCCGTGAACAGCGTGTACATATAAAAGCGACTTCTTGCTATCAAGGAAATGTTAATTAGTGTTTGATTAGGTGAGATTACGCGTTTGAATCCTATCTATGGCAGCGTCTTTTGTATCAGCATCCATGCTGAACAGCTGTGAATGATTTCGTGTGCGCTGCGTGCTGTGCATTGCATCTTATTTATTTATGTTTATTATTAGAGTGTACCTACGTGGCGAACGCGTGACGCGTGCTGTGGTGGGTGTCGGCTGAAAGGGCGCCAACGCCTGGCCTGGCTTGCGTAACACCCATACGTGGTCGAGTAGTACACACGAGAGCAACGCGGAACGACCGACCGCCGGCCCTGTCACGCGATCCATGGACCTACTGTCAAAAGATGCATTGACAGATCGATCGGCTAGCATTCAAATTGAGTACCGCCGTGAACGTGATATTTAAGCGCGATGCGATCCCGTTCGACTTCGATAGTTACTATCTTGAAAGAAGTGCCCCATGAGAACAAGTATCTACTTAACCGATTCCTTAGTTTATTCGCAAAAACATTCGACTTGGGTTTTACCTCTTTGCATTCATTGCGTTTATTGTTCGTATTGCATTCCAACGCTTCAATGCAACATATTAAAATTATATACATATTCAATAACACGATCTTCATTGCATTGCATACCTTTTAAATACTACATACGTGTGACACGGTCGCAAAAAGTGCAATGCCATTCAGAAAATTCACTAAGGGCGTGGTACCGTACCGAGCTAGTTGGTCGTTGGGCACGAATCGAAACACTATCTGATCTATTCTGATGTTGGTCGCTGCTTATGGAAATGTCAGGACCGCCTTTAGATAAGTATCAGCAGAAGATGATACGATGGAATGCAAAACTATAAAAGTAGGTATCAAGTCTCATAATCCTGATTTCTGTAATGTTTATGCGCATTAAACGCGCGGACGTGCGCGTTTGAGCAGATTGTTTGCTCGCAAGTACATCGCGTCGTGCGCGGAGTGCGAATGAGCGTTGTGCGACATTGTAAGCTGCCGCGATGTGATTGTCTTACGCCTTACCCACACTACCTTAACGTATCAGCGTTATGCTATGCAGTGCACATTTTCTGCTTGTATCTCTTAACTACTACCACGTATTTTTATGCTTACTTACTATAAGGCTCGGCGTGGCTTAGGTAAATTGCAGGTAGTTTATCCCGTTATAATTAGTGTCACTGATGTGTCAAATCAAACATTAGCGTTGTTCCATAGCAAAGTGTCAGTCGTAAGTGGCGACGTTTCATTAGGCGGTGAGTGTGACGCTGCGATCCGATTGCGCTGTCGGTACTGCTCTCCATCGCAGGACACTTAAGTATGTCCAATTCAGTCCCCGGTTCATTGCCCCCGACTAGGGTTGCCAACTTTTTTTACATGAAATAAAGTATATTTAGGTCTGAGAAAACAAATTAAACAGTATTTTAGAAAAATTAACAGTATTTTATTTATTTAATGTCTTAAACACATACTTTTTAGAGCTTCTTGCACAACTTATTAATTTACAGTCTTTTTTAAAAACTTCATAAGCCTCATCACAATTATAACTCATATTAAAATAAATGAGCAGCTCATTTTTTATTAAATTAATTGTTGCTCTATTTCTGTCCTCCCGCCACTTTGCATTCATTACTGAAAAAATTCTTTCAGTAAATGCTGAGGTGGCGGGAACAGACAGCAGATATGAAACTATTTTAATTATATTTTTAAATTCTTCTGAGGTATTTACAAGTAAATGGCTCCACTTTTGGCCAGTACTCATTTCAAGAAAATCTTTGTCTTCTAATACTTTTTCATGAATTATTTTAAAATTTGTTAATTCGGAATATAAATCATCCATACTAATATTGAGTCTATATAAATTTAGATTATCTATAAGTTTCTCAAAATGATCAAATGTGACCAAAGACTTTAATGACAAACAGCTAATTAAAGAAAGCCAGTTAGTCTGATTGAAATCGAACCATTTCTCTAAATATAAATTTGCCTTGTTAATAAAAAGTATGAAGTTATTAATAGTTCTATTAAAAACTTCTTGGGAAGACTCTGTAATAGTTTTTAATACTTTTTTTGTTTCATGGCCAAAATACTGATCATTTTTTCTTTGACTTAATTCAGTTTTTAAACCAGTCATAATGTTATAAACATCTAGAATAGTTACATTATTTCCTTCTAATTTTTTGATAGTTTTATTAAAAACATTGAATATATGGCTAGCATAAAGAAGGTAACAATGAACTACATTATTTTCCATTTCTCCATCCAACATTAATAATTTTTTTATAACCTCTGGGCAGTCAACATCCAAACTAACAAAGTAGTTACAAATTGGTGTCCAATTAAGTAAAATTGTATCTATTGCTGGTAGAAGAGATAACCAACGAGTTCCTATATGTCTTTTTATTTCATGAAATTCTCCTTCAGCCAGTGCTACAAATCTTTTTAATTCTTCTCTTCTGCATGCCGATACTGAAAAATGGCTATAGATTTTTAGTATAATGTTCTCAATGTCATAATGTAAACAATTCATAGCATGTTTTACTGAATTGTGCACAATATGGGCATGACAATTTCCCTTTATTAAGTCGGGCACAACCTCTAATATGTTTGTGTATAATGAATGATTATGTCCAAAATTTGCATTTGTATTATCAGCACTAAGACCAGATAATTGGCTGAAAGAAAGTTGATGAGACTCTAAGGAGTTTTTGATAGCTGAAAACATCCCATTGGCTGATTCATTTGCATTTTCATAAAAATCAGGTAACTTTTGTTGAATTCCATTATCAGGGGTAAAATATTGAACTACCAGGGGAAACAATTTAACATTTTTTTTATTGGAGGCATCAGTTTGTAGACAATAAAATACATTATCTTTATTTAACTGGTCAATAACAGACTGCAAAGAGTAAGGGCCAAGAACTTCGGTCACTAATGCCTCCATTTTTGTTCTAGCTAATCGTATGTTAGTGGCTGTTCTGGAATCGACATAAATAATCTTATTTAATTTGACATTACAATCCTGGCTATTGTATGATAAATTGTGCTTGACAGTATGGTATGTTGTCGCTAACTCGGCCGCTGTTATCTTGGTGTCTTCATTAGAAGGGGAAGACAAGCCTGATGTAGAAGCAGAAGTTTTAGGAAAAAACTTTTGTAACAATCCACTAGATTTTCTCATTTCCGTTTTAGCTTTGTGTTTTTTGCTGGCCATATGCTGTTTAACCTAAAAACATGGAAAAAAAGATTTATTTTATGCAAAATAGTTACTTATCTAATAATTTATGCATATCAGAAAAGAGAAAGAGACAAGCAAGAGGAGACCAACCAAAACACTAACAAAATTAACAAACGGTGACAAACCAACCTGCCCAACACCTGCGTGCGAAATAGTGAATGTTAAAGCACATATTTTACATTTAGCATTAAATTCGCATAAAGGATCACTCGTTAACCAGTCATATTGGCATTCCCATTCGTGCTTATATTTTTGTTGTACCTTAGACAGTTTGGCTTTCTTTCTTGGCGTAGTAGAAGGTGATTCGTTTTCACTTTCCATCTTTTGTGCACTAAAACACTAGTTTGTACGCAACGCAATTGATTATTAAACTTGACTTAAACCTTCAAAACAAATATTAAGTCCACGGTCCACGTCCACATCACATCCATACGAGAAAAGGTTGTTCTGAGAAAGCACACGCTCGCATCGCATGTCTGTCAGTCAGTGGGTGACAGTGACAGTTTGAAATCTTCAATATTTCAAATTGACAGATTCGTTCTGAAACTCCATTTAATTTTAGTTGTTTGTGGCTCACACTTATAGTGTAACATTTTGATGCTAAAAACAGTATTTGGTATACTTTATTTTTGTTCAACAGTAAAAAGTATAATGTAGTGAAAAACAGTATAATACTGTTTTTAACAGTATAGTTGGCAACCCTACCCCCGACCGTAACAAACGCTCTGAGTGACGTCACGCCATGTGCAATGCATTGCACTCAAATTGCATTACTGTACAGACGCGCGATGTGCATTTTTATTTGCCAGTAAAAACATTAAAACGTAGCCGCAAAATATTACAGTTTTATACAAACGTTACATTGTTCTACGTATCTCAGTCTGCTTTATGGCTACGAGTAGGGAGGCAAACGTCTTGCAGGTTTCACTACCCGTAGCTAAGCCAAGTTACGTACTTGGTTAATTTAATCAACAAATAAGTACAATCTGAAACAACAACAAACATCTTTATGGCTGACCGTTAACGTGATAGCAAATATTAGCGCACTTAATTAACGCCCAACGAACTCACTTCCACGAAATTAATTGGGGTCAAAGAATTTAAGTGCATACATCTCAATTAACGCGGCTACATCGGAACCGCCTGCTCGAGTATTTGAATGCGTGCGCGCAACTCGCGTATTTATACTTGATCTCCGTGTTTTCGGCGCGCGGCCTGTTCTCGATCAGTTAATATCAGCCGGGAGCAGCGCCATGGCGGACAATAGACATTAATTTTGAAAGGCGCGGGGTAGGAATGTCGTCGGCGGCGCAACCTGCGCCAGGTAGATTTTTTGGCACCTTTATGATCATATCCTGACGTGTCATAAGCCACCCACGGTTCTCATTAAGCCGGTAGCCAACAAAGGCGCCGGGCCGACCATAACGCTGTCGGATTAAATGACGCGAGGGACCGCGGGTCGTCGGCCGAAGGTGCCCTCGCGTGCTACAATTGCACACAAAACGCCTCCGCGCGACCCAAAGCCATGCCAAAAAGTTAGAAAAGTATGGGACTGTGAGACGGTTCCCCGTGATAGCATCTCGGCGCCACTTGCCGCGCCGGGCCGCTCCGCTGTCACCGCGCCGCCGGTGTAGTTACCAGCTCGCTGCCGAGGTGCTGTGAAATATTGCGCGCCTTAGAGAATTTAAAACGGCGTCAATACCGAGAAGCAATAAATGCGGTTCCGAAACTTGAGCGATCCGATTTATTTTATGGTCATTTTTGGTGTCGCCGGATGAATCGAGGTACTGCCGCGGTTTATCTTTATCGGCACTAAAAGTTAGTGATAATGGTTAAGTCGCGGGCGCGGGTGTGTCGGCTCCTCCCACGTGCGGAGGCAGAGTCGTTATGAACTTGAATTAAATGAATGACGCAGTTGTATGAATGGCGCGGGAATGAATGCGAGTCGGAAGTGCAGCGCTTCAGCACACTAGTCCGCCGCGCACGTGCATCCGCCGGCGCGCGCGCAGTGGCGGAGCGGCGCCCGCACCGGCGACGCGCCGCCTGCTGCGACCCAGGCGTCGCGCGTCGTGGGATAGTAAGGCTTCCACAAACCGCCACTAGTCATCTGTAAGCAATCTGCCCTAGTCATTATTGACCTGCTTAAACTCTATACAACTCATATGCCTTAAGTCGTAGTAACAAGAGAAAGTTGCTAATAGACTTGAGAATTTACTCAAGGATTTGCTATTGTTAGAGCGCTCGCTGAAATGAGTGTTCCGATTGGGGGTTCGAAATGAATAACCAAACGGAACTCTTATTGCGGCGACCATTCTAGCGAATCAGCTCAAGTCTATCAGCACCAGAAGGCATCGGAAAATAAACCAGAACTAAGGCTGGAAGTTTAACTTGCATTTCAATTGTGTCTGGTCTATGCGAAAGGTTAATTGGAGGCATCGATATACTGCACCAGGCATCATCGATCTAATGATAAACTAGCGCAGGTGTTAACTAACATAACACACTTGGTGTTATAACACTGCCTGACCATTAAAAACCGGTACATTTATTACGATATTAATATCGGCCAGTCTTTAAAATATACACCGCAGAATTACTCATCTCATCAAATTAATTAGCTGAGAGTATTAAATATCATGTGACGCAGTTTTAGCTCGACACCATTGCTGACGCAAGTTTTTGTGGGTTTGTATTGGTGGAGCCGACGCGTTGTCTAGTCGGAGAGCCAATCAAGGGTGCGGCATTCTCGTGCCGAACCCACTAGGGTTCTGCAAAAAAACTCGCACCATCCAGACCGAGTGTAACAAACCTAGTTACACAATTTGCAATTCTAAGAAGCGGATCAGCTTATTCCTTATTTATTCGAAACAACTTGATGGACAGACATCGAGGCGTCACTTCTTGTTATAGGTAAGTAGAACAATGTCGTCGTTACAAGAACTGATAATTATGTTCCAAACTGGCTCCAGCCATCTGCGAGCGTCTGCAGTTGTTTAATCGTGAGATTATCAATTCATCACAAACAAATTGAAGCGCAAAAAACATGAACAGTATGGAACCCATAGAATTGAAACTGTGCATGACATAGGTAGGTACCTACATAATCATTCGAAATACAATTCAAATAACAGGTTTACTGCATGATGTATAGGACGCATCCTACTTAACAAAAACTCGAAATTGTTTGTTTACCTAAATATAATCATCACACTATTACGATTACGTGTAACACAAATAATAACTAAATTACCGCGAATAAAATTAACTAAATTAAAATTGACTTACTACCACACTCAGAGACGTCAATTAAATTTAATCCTTGTTTAGTGACGTGTTATCTTATTCTATTGCTATAGCAAAGAAAGTGACTGTAGTAACTTTAATCAAGCATTCAATTAATAGGATATTTGACAACATTGAAAATATACTACAAATTGTGGTCATCCTATCTGATACTAGCGTAAAACAACGTATTTCACTTTATTTCACATTAAATTACGTCTATTTTTTTGGAAATTACACGAAATAATAAGGATTTTTTTTTGAAATTTAATCTGTGGCAAAAACGCTATGTGATGTTAGAAATACTTTATAACCTGTGATGTGAAGTCACATGCAAGTAAACAAAACAAACTTCATAATTCATATGCTAAGCTGTCAAGTGAACTTGTTTGTTTACTTGCATTGCATGTGACGTCACACTAGTCCGCCATAGATAGAAACAGCGTTTTTCGCGTTGTTTTGAAAATTTAAACTTTAACTTACATTTTTATTGATAATACAGTAGAATCTCAAGGAAATATCAATGTAGTGTGCTTGTTATGTGATAAAGAATCATTTAAAAACGTTTTCTAAAATTAGTCAAATAGCCTATTGACGTCTATGAGTGCGGCGGAAAGGGTCTGTCGTTTAATCAGTAGTTTTAAACCATGAAATCGTTAAAAATCGTAACTAACGGTTACAAATTTCAAGGAAATGTTACAAATTGTCGATATTGTTTTCGATTTTTTACAAATTGTTGGGTTAAGTACTCATCATTTAAGGGTTGAATGATATGGTTCTAACAAATCACGAAAATACATAAGTGCATCGTACGTTTAGGCCTGAACCGAATTCCCTTCTTAGGTAAGTATGTATAAATGGAATACTAAGAAATATAGTAAGTACGTTTCTTGGTAACAAAAAGGAACAAATCCATACATATTTGTGGGGAAGACAAAGTCAAAGGCGTGCTATTTTTTTGAAACTCCCCAGGTTCTAAACACTGCTCTGGGCCTCTTTTCAGATTGGTAAAAGGATATTGCTTTTGACATGTAATCGTATAGTTTTTAACTCAGTGACTATTACTGTCAAGTAAATAAGACCTATCAAAACGTTAACAATACGATAACCGTCAAAAGCAATTTGGTTTTTACCCAGTAGAATAGGGCCCAGACCATGGGCCCAGTTAGGCCTTGTCGTATTGTCAACTGTTTGAGAACGATTATTAACTTGACACTAATGGCGGCCGAGTTAAAGACAATACCATAACACGTCAAAGACAATATGGTTTTTACCGCCCAGAATAGACGCCCTGAACTGCACACGCAGTTAATCAACACGCGAATACAGCGCGCAAAAAAGAAATGTTTTCCTTTAATATTTTTATATATTTGTGTATATAATTTTCAAAGATTTAAAATTGTGTTTTTGTTGCATCGTTTGACGATCGTGACCGGTAGGTATTCTAATACGATTTATGACGAATTTATAATATATACCCACAAATTTCTACGGAACCCTCGGTGGGCGAGATCTACTCACACTTCTCCAGTTTTTTTTAATGTAAGATTGTTTATATAAAAATGTAGTTTTGCTTCAATCATACCTAGGTATATTTACTCTACGATATGACCTTTGAAAATTCACTTAAAGCGGAAGTTATTAATTTAGTTAAGATTGTTAGTTTTGAGTTTCCCATATTTTTTTGGAAAGTAATAATATCTTTGTTAATCATTGAAGTCATATTTTTTTAACGCCAGAACCAGTGGTGGTAGGACCTTGTCCGGATCGCTACCATCATCTTATCCTTTACCGACCGATAAGTACGAGTAGCATAGAGTAAAATACCAACATAGGGTTGCATTCCATCTAAGGGTTGGGAACGCATTGGCAGTCTTAGGATTGCAGTCTTAAGATTGCGGTCTGCAGAATGCAAATGTTTATCGGTCACATCTTGCAGGAGGAAGTGGAGTGGGCCAGAGAGACTAGCGCTCTTGTTGACCCACTCCGCAGACGACGAAGGGGAAGGACAAGGCGACGAACCTCCTTCTCCCGCTGTAAACAGTATGCCGGCTGGCGCACCGGAAGTCTGAGGGTGCCTTAATAAATCAAGGCAGCCTCCCGGTTATTGTCGTCGAGGTGCCACAGCCGAATGCGCTTGTTCGTGGTCGCATGGCACCTCCCAGTGGTTTACCACAGGGTTTTTAGTGGGTATTCCGGCTGCTCTCGGTTGGTGAGTCTTACATAACATAACCATCCCGGGCCCGCCGGACCTGGGTGGCATGCATAAATGCATTGCCCCAGCGTAAAAAAAAGGTTCGATTTATGAAAATCCTGAATAGTAACGACTTCTTAAAAAAATATGTTTGTCCGATCGCTATGCAGCCGTAAGACCGCTCTGTAGTTTACCATGTTACAGAAAATTATTGTTATTGTTTTCCAATTGTAACTCTCTGTTGTCTGCAATAAAGAAGTTATTGTATTGCACGTTATGACTTACGATAATTATGACCAAAATAATTATGGCAGACAATAACGACCCGTTTATTGTGTAAGCGTAGTAAAAAGGTTTATTGTTAATTAACAACTGTTAATTATTGTAAGTATGCAAAAAGCGAATGAAAAGCTTATTTTATTACCCTCCCGCATGAACCTCAACATGTTTTGTCTGTAGCAAACTGGCCTTAAGCCTTATTTTCAACGATCAATACATTAGTAAATTTTTTGCCAATGTATTTGCTCGTATTGTGCAATTAAATTGGAATCAATTAACATCGGAAAATACTGGTTGTAGCTTAGAAGAGTTGCAGTGACAAGAAAGGAGCTAGTCAATGCTCTCTGGGCTGCAGTAAGGTGCACTATTGATGTGGTGATTATCATATGCCCGAGCATCAAATTAACACTCGTTAGCCACTCGTACCTAATGAATTAGGTATGTAGGTATTTAATTGTATAAGCTATAGGATAATTAAAATAGAATGTACACTGCGTAATTGCGAGTGTAATTTTAGCATAAACAGAGGATATCTGCGTGATAATCTGCCTAAAGAGCAACTGAGTTTAGGCTTGCTGTATCATTAGTCATTACGATTGCCCAATATAAATAAGTAACGTATGGTATTATTACTCGCATTTATATTTTAATCACATACTTTTGTCGTCATTATGTAGTACTTATCTTCAAATATATTGTGAAATTGTTAGAACCGACAATTTGAATCAACCTACAATGGTTTAAAAAGCTGACATTGCAAGTGTGTGGTTTATAAATTGAGAAGGCACAAAATGAAACTCCTGTAAGTAGTTATGAGAAGATTAGTTTTTGATTTGTATTGTTGAATCAAAATTGTACATGTGCGTTTCATTCCCACCTAGAAAAAGCAACAGAGTAAATTTTGCTTCAAATAAATAAAAACGAGTAGATTAATATAAAGGGCAAACTCCTTAGATTGACAATGCAAATAAAAGCATTGTGGCGCTCAGTTATAAAGCGATGTTTACTGTAAACAGTGAACGTAAATATTTCCATTAAAACGGAGGTGCCGAAGTGTGTCGTCATCGTCGCTGGCGCACTCCAGTCACTTATGGTTCAGCTCGGTAAACATTTGCCGAGGGCCGCGCCAAACACTGCACTCCTTTTGGCGCCAAATGTCAATTTCCTAAAGATTACCCATCGCCGGAGCCGCCTGCCCAGCCTCAACAAACACGCCTGTCTCGCGCCACGCTCGCCAATCTCGTACTTATTTAAAGCTCTACTAACGGCGATAATGGCTTGCAGAGCATTTGTTTGCTCATGCAACACGTAATGGATCCCAGCACTCTTCTCAATCGGTCGAGAAACGTGTTTGGATAAATGCTATGACTTTCATATCCAAGCGCCGGTTATGCGAATTGCCTGTGTTATAGGTAAGTAAGTAGGCGCCTACCATCTCTATTTATGTCCTGGAATAAATTACGAACACACGCTACCCGCGAGAACCGACCCTGCGGCGTGCCTGTGAACTTCTCAAAGTTTATGCTTTTATATCGAGATTGCTGTGTTGGTTTTTTTCGAGTCAAAATAATTTCACAGTTCACCGTATTACCACATGTTCTGAGCATTTCTCTTTTTTTTTGCTACTGTTAGTGACACCTCCAGATTTTCAAAAAAAATGGCAGACAGGTAGAGACCATCGAACTATGCAATAATTAAATAATATTGTAATGTGTCCCAAAATATTTGTATGGAAAGTTCCTTTTGTGTTACCGAAAATGTATGAATATCGGTAACACAAAAGGAACTTTCCATACAAATATTTTGGGACACATTACAATATTATTTAATTATTGCATAGTTCGATGCAGGGATTGTAACCGGTTACAAATAAACCGGTATTTATTTAGGTTAAACCGGTTAATAATTTAGGTTACGTTCGAACGAAATGATTTGGGAACGTTATTTCGAAGCGCTCCCTAACCGGTTACTCTGTGTTTCGATACGGGATGAATGACCGCTGTCGCGCGTCGAGGCGCTGCTTGTGGCTGCGCTATCAATCTAATACC
Source organism: Acleris laterana (assembly GCA_963966035.1). Taxonomy (NCBI): domain Eukaryota; kingdom Metazoa; phylum Arthropoda; class Insecta; order Lepidoptera; family Tortricidae; genus Acleris; species Acleris laterana. The sequence goes on along the minus strand of OZ014443.1, from coordinate 10,756,958 downwards.
ATAGCAAACCAATCCTGTCTCCTTAAACGAGCGGTCATTCACCCCCCACACGGAGGAACCGCTCTCTAACCGGTAAATTGATTTCGTTCCCTGTTTACGCTCCGACATAGAGATACCGGTTAGAGCGGTTCTTGCGAGCGTAACCTTTATTATGGGTTAGGCTCTCAAAGTGCGGCTCTAACCGGTACGGAAAATAAACCGGTTTTCAATCCCTGGTTCGATGGTCTCTACCTGTCTGCCATTTTTTTTTTAAATCTGGAGGTGTCACTAACAGTGGCAAAAAAAAAGAGAAATGCTCTTCTATGTATTGCCAGCGAACGTGGATGGTACTTTAGGTTGAATTGCGAGCTTTTTTCATTGCACAATAACACTCATTTGAGGAAAATATGTTGAGATCGTACTCTAACTTGATTCAGCTAAACGATCGAGGAATGCTGGAAGATGCGATGGGGTCCGCGGGGTGGCCGCGCCGCGCCGTCCCGCTGTCTCGTCCAAGCTGCTCGCGCGGGATTCTTCCACTCGAATCCTGATCTGTTGGGGTATAAATACACTCGCTAGTCGGGATTGTGACGCGGGAAAAAACTTGAGCATCTGTAGGTCCACCTCGTTTGTACACGATTGAGCTATAATGAAGGGACGACGACCGGGGAGAACGCAACGTGCACTGTTTAAATACCAACATAACACTGACCGCCTTCTCTAACACACTGCCCGTGAAGATCTAGCCGTTTGGGATTCTTAACATCCAGGGTGTAAAACAGAGAAAGTGGTTGATGCCAGTCAAGTATAATTCGGAGCCAACGAGACTTACTTCTATGAAAGAATAAATTTTAATTATAGATTTAAGTACGGCATGGCATTAGGAGTTGGAGACGTTGGAGTATATCATTACCCTTTTTGAACTAGAAATCGTTTTCTGGAATAGGTAGACTTCCCCAATTTTAAATACCGACATATTTTGCAAAAGTTATTTATGTTTTTGGGTTTGACTTTTGTACCTTGAAGGTTTCGGAACCAAAATACATCACCGGACACTGCGTCCAAAAATATTCACCTAAGTACTTAATGTTTAAAATAGACGGTTTTTTTTTTAAATGGTCTACTATTAAATATCATAGAATCCCCATTCGCGAGAGAGAGAATCATTTTTTGTTTGTCATTCATGCATGATCGTTCAATTCTATGACAGAATTCTATTGTTGATTTTATTATTTAAATGCAAAGAGCCTCTCATGATCAGCGGCGCCTGTTTGAAATGTCAAGCATCAAGATAGTTATCTAGACTTGCCTTGATTGTTGATATGCATGTTGTAGAGATTAGGAATCAGATTATGATTTTGATTTGGTATTGGTAAGTAATGTGTTGACAGCGTGCCAGTATATCAAGAAGGAACATAGCGCAGAGCCCACAGCGCGGCGAATCCGGTCCGGTTGTACAGTTGCACTCCTTAGATGGCGGCGCCCGTTTCTCTCGCGGCGAGTGCGCGCGCCGACCTCACTTGCTTCACACACCTCAGGCACCAAACACTCCGAAAATACCACATTATGCACATATGCCGAAACAAAGTTATTCCCAAAGCGATTAGTATAAAGAACCCGCTTCAAGACCCATAAGCAATACACAAAAACATAGTCGTTGTAAGCGCCAGATAATAAAATTGACAAAAAAGCACGGGTGTGGTTCCCGCGGACGGATCTAAATCCCCAAGACCGCGCACTGTCAAAATATTATCGAAATGAATTCCTTGCGTTCAATATATTATACCTAATGATTTTCCACTTGGCAATAATCCTAACAATTTATTTCGATCTCGGTAGATATTAAACCACATACCGCTTATATCTAGGCGAAGCGTCATCGCGGTTGTTGAACCTAGAATACAGGGCTTATATTCAACATTGTCTAAGTCTGAGCAATATACATCTTAGTTATTTCGCTATATTATGTAGTAACTTTCTTCCCCTCCTTATCTTGACCAAGCGACATAATTATAGCTTACAACCTACATCAAAAATGAATTCGGTCGGTTCAAATATCTATGAAACTGTTGCTATGGGGCCAGGATGGACGTCAAGCGGTCGCGGTGGTAGTTCCATGGCGGGTAGTATTGTTTCCATTTGTCAAGTCCTCGTCCATGGCATGAGGCAGGGGGCGGAGGGGCTCAGGGGGGCGGGGGGCGAGGCGGCTGGCGGCGGAGTGTCTCATTGTCACGCGTATATTTAGTGGTGACAGCGCGTCACGCGGCGGCTCCGGAAGCGTCTGTCGTCGCCGTCTGCGGCCGCGCCGCTGCTGCAGCGCGCGAGCGGTTTGCACCACACCTTTGGCAAGGTCTCCACATCCGGCGATCCTAGAACAACATCTGCCTACCGTCATTGTCCCCGGTTACTAAGATACACCGGTATATGTGATTTTTTTAGGTTAGATTTTTAGATACTGAGCATACCTAAAGACTTAATAATAAGGGGTTACATGAGAAATACATATAATTTTTCGACAGTAATGGCTCAGCGCAGATTTGCGCAGCATTTCAGTCAGTGACCGGGATAATACCTTTAATGTTCGGCGCGCCGCCGGATGTAACGCCCCAATTTCAAGTAATTATGCTTATCACCGCGTTTCAGTAAGGAACAAGCTACAACGCCCTACGTATACTTCTATAAACCATATTGTTGTCGCTGACAAGAAACTGGGTTAAATCTGCTATAAACTGTTATCTTAACATAGTGTATTGTTAATGTGCGGTCGTTAAAGCGTGGCTATCTGTTGCTATTCATAAATTAATACTATTTTATGAATAACATCTTATCTTTGCTCTGTTGCATCAGAATCTGTATGTCAGAAAGTTTTGGAATCTCCCGATTAAATTTTCATACTTCCCTCCTTTTGCAAATGTTCTATCCTAATTGCAGTTTATAACACGTTAGTTATGTAGATACTCATAAATTGGTTCGTTTTCGCTTCTCGATTGCAATAGATAGATGATTGCACGGGCTGATAGCTCGGTGTGAGCCCTGTGAGCGACACTTCCCCGTGCGTCGACAGCGGCTTTGTAGATCAGATCCTTGAACCAGCCCGTTGCCTTACACGGCGCGCGGCGCGGGAGCGGGTGCAGACGATCATCGATGGGAAAAAGATCCGAGTGATGCTTTTTTAATGCGCATTGTTTTCCCTTCTATCCTTTACGAGTTTTATAGCTTTTTGTTTGCTGCCATTTTCTATTCCCGCATGTTAATGGTATTCAAAGTGTTTATCATCTCTAGTTGTTATGAAATAGAGTCCTGAGTTCCGTTGAGTGGCTGTACATGGCCTGCTACAGAACTAGTGAAGGAACGTTCGGAATTTATGATTTACTAGTTTTTGCCTACGATTTGGTTCGCCTACAGCTTTGCTATTGTTATTCCCGCGGTGATTTTCTGTTGTCATTCTATCTCCATACCAAGTTTTGTCTTTGTTAGTTTAGCAATTTACTTGTAAAGGGTTAAAAATATCGCACTTTGTTTGTAACAATAGGACTTAAATAAAATGGAGGCAAAACATTTTTTAGAATTTAATATTAATAGATACAATTACATGAGATGGTGTCTGTCTATAGACCTATAGGTAACAGTGAATAGCGTCAAATACCTACATAATGAACACTAAATTCCAGTTCCAAGCGAAGCTACAACAATTGTGGCTCAACGTTTAAATATTTTAAATGTATTCCAGATCCACAAGTTTGTATAGAATTGACACGTCCTGTGTTGATCTAGATGCGCTGCGCGGGCGTCACGTGGCGTGTGGGAACCGACGCGACGCGGGCGGCGCTCGCCAAGACCCCTGTGTCTAGGGTTCCTCAGGGCTAGTAGGGTTTGCTATTATAGTGTAGGATATGTGTAAGATTTTTTCAAATAACATTGACAGGTATCATACTTATTTTCCGTTGAGTTTCTACATTTTACAAGTAATCACATCGCTCTCTTGTAACAAAAAGCTGACTTAGTTTGACTGTGTACACTTTACATTTCCATATTCAGTGTCCTGGGTACTGCGAGGGGAACCCTGCGTACATTCTCGTTTTGAAAACACTTTTATTTGTCGATATCTGTGATCGGCGCCTGCTCCATTAGTCATGTGACAGTATCGACACGAGATCGCCCCGGCCTCTTAACTCCGACGCCGACCAGCCATGCAAATTTACTCGCAACTGAATCATATACAGACAACTGTCGGACCATCTAGCAATTAAACGGAGGAAGTTACTGCAGTTTGTGATGCACCTGTCAATAGGTTTGATATAAAGTATAGGTTAAAGGTAAAGAGGATTTAAATTGTTTTTGACTATTTGAGAGAATGGCGTTTTGGTTGCGCTGAACGACCAGTAACGAAAAGGTCTCCAATAGGACAGACAGATATCGCATAGCTTTGGTGGAGAGCCCGCCTAAAATTGTATTCTTGTTTTATAAGTATGATCGCTGATATCACAACCGATAAAAATATTACATTGCGGATATCATTTGGCTCCGAATAGCATTTTCATTCTGGAATGTAAGCAGCCTAAAAATACTGTCATGAAAAAGCATATTTTATTGAAATGAGGACTCCGCCTACCTATTTATTAGATTTTTAATGACCGAGGGAGTGCTAACCGGCGTGATGATTTAAGCGGGTCGAGTTCTGCGGAGCGATTGTTTGTATGCGGTAGAGTGAGATGACAAAGTTCGACCTTTTTGTAACTTATTGGCACAACAGTTTAAATTTGTTGAGCATTTATAATTAATATATTTGAATTATAGTTAGTTTGTACCCGATGGAGAAATTGTGGCCACCCCCCAGGAATAGTCCGCGCCGGCGGCGGCGCGGGGTCAACGCCCCTTGACTCACCATACGCGACATGCGTAGACTCTATCACATTATTACTTTCGTAAAAGGTTGTCGCGCTTAAATAATGCATGTTATGTAACTGGTTGGTTGCAGCCTGTGATCTCCGCGCCTCGCCCGGGTCATCCCGCGCGAAGCCAACTTATTACACGCCGTGCCACGAATATGCACCCACGTTACTCCTTCCCGGCTATTGTTGCCATTCAACAACGTTTTAATTCAATGAATATTAAGCTACTCTTACGCTGCAGTAGGTTGGCAGTTGCAGAATTAGTTCGTAGCTATTATTGTAGCGTCCTCTACACGTCAATTGGTGGCGAGCCTATCATAGCAAAGTTATTTTCGTTAAGCGTATGATGCGATATTATGCGCTTTTATAAAAGAAGCAATATCGTAAATTACATTAGTGTTTCACACGGGACGGTATCTGAGATATCTGCTAGTACTTAACACCAGTTTTTTTATTTCGTCCTCGCATAAAGTGTAGGCGGTGGTAACTGAAATTAAGGGTTAGCGAGGTACAAAGGGCGTGCAGGCACGCGGCTCCGCGCGCTTGGCTCGTATCGACTCATTCATCTTGAACGGACGGCCCATTGCATACTAATTAGGGAGGGATCTTTGAATTAGTGGCCTGCGAACATGCCAACGCATTAAACTATTAAGTACCAAAAAACTTAATTGATTATTTCGTTTCGATTTCAATTAGTTTCGTCATTTCGATTGCAAAGACAATGCGGTTTTCTCGGAATGCCGGCTGCAGTCAATTGGTACACAGATAATTTGTCGGTTAATGCGCATGAGTGAGAGGAAAAGCGAACCGCGCGGCGCGTACGGCGGCCGGCATTGAAGACATTATCGTGTTATCGATCAGCGTCCTTAAAGCGGCTCGCAATTAGCGGTCACTCGCGAGACCTCCCGCGCGCGGCGCCGCCTTCTTGTCTTTATGGAATTATCACTAAATTGAGAGGTAGGCTGCTTTCCGCGACGCCGTAATAACTGCCAGCCTCCGGCGGCTCCCCTATTTATAATCGCTTCGCGTCCAATTGATACTGATGCATGCAGATTGCTCATTTCTGTACCATGCGTATTTTTAAACCTTTGAATAATCTGTTTCTTCGCACCGCATTGTGAAGTCGATTGCTGCGTAATCCATCATCTGCCTTCTTTTACAATGCGCTTGTTTTATCCTTTTTTAAACCAGATAAAATGACGACCATTGTGTGTCTGAAGTAACCCTGATGAAAATAAATTATTCGCAACAGTAAAATATTCTGCTTGATAAAGTAGTAGGGCTACTAGTATGATAGGAAATACTTAGTCATTACACCTCTTACCGGTATCGTCACTTAATAAGTATGGACGCTTATCAGGAGAACATGTGCTGGCAACATCAAAGAGCTTTCTCGACGAGCGCCGGTTTCGGTGCGCAAAGGGCGCGCAGCTCCCTTAAAAGGCGCTGTCACTTGAGAGCTTTCATAACACTTAATAAGATGCAATGTAAACGTGATGGGTGCGCGGATCACGAGCGGGCCGTGGGACAGTGAGGGTTTCTTTTATTTTGTTCTTCGGCTGCTAATTACACGGCGGTTGGTATTTAACGAGCACTCATTCTTTAACGGCACGCGCACGCGCAGGCGCCCTCTCGCTCAACGGGACTTGTCGTTCGAGGATGACTAATAAATATGAAACTATTTCATATTACACACTTGGTTTCAGTCTAAAAAGGTTGGCCTTAAAGCGAAGGGACTGCGGTAAGCTAGGAGTTGACGACTCAGTCTACACAAAAACACAAAGAAAAAGTAGTAAACGGCAATGCTACTCCATTGTTAGGGAATGGCTCCGTGATATGCTTTTATTTTAATTTTATCTTTTTGACGTATGTATGCCACTAACACAGACCACTTACCCTATAGACTCCGCTTCGGAACAGTTTGTCTAGTATCTCATTAAGCCAAAATGGCGGGGCGCAGGGGGCGGAAAGTGCACCGTGATTGGCTAGTTCAAAGTCAACGAATAATCAAGTGTGCGCGTCGTGGTGCGCGCCAATAGAACTATGGCAACCAATTAGTGTTCTGTGAGCATAAGCATGGCTTACGGGGGCGCCTTTGTATGCGGAGTCTATAGGGTAAGTGGTCTGTGGCCACTAATAATATGGGATGAGAGATTACCTTTGACTTATACCACTCCCAAAACCAAGACGAATCTAACGACACTTCTTATGTTCAAAACTAATCTAGCCGTATACAGAGCATGGTAAAGTAATGTTCATACATACACTCCAAAAACACAACCCTCCTTCTGACGCAGTCCAAATTCCTGTAGCAGCAAACTTAAGGAGAACAGTTTTCCATTACGCATGGCTTTTTCCATCTAATTTGTTTGTTTTGTGGTTTTTTTAACGAGGCAATATCGTGTAGGTCTATAAATTCAGTAGCACATTTATGCGCATGCTCAGACGTTTTACGAGAAATTCGGTATTAGAGCGGAATGCTCGGGAACTAGCGGCGCTGTAATTTGGACGCTAGGAAATAATAATTCGTCGATGCGCTTGCACACGTTTTGGTGTCGATGCCAATTGACAATGACAAGCCAAAACATTTGAATACCAAATCTGAATGAATTTCATTTGATATATTCTACATTATTTCAGACATTGGCGTGGATTGAAAAGACAATCATAAAAAATACTTGTTTCTGAAAGAAACATACCTTTAAATAACTAAAGTTTATTCTTGCTTAATTTTGTCATATTCAAGCCGTATTGTAGTTGTTCATTATATTACTGTCTTTGAAAATGACAATCTACCAAGGAAGTAATTTAACTACAGGATGTTCGAGATATTTTGTGTGAATACTTTAAATTGGCTTCCAGTTATTGATGTATGAAAAAAGGTAGTCGGGCAGTGAATGACGGCGCGGCGCCGACGGCGGCGGCGCTCGCGCCGATATCGATCGCCGCTCGCGCAGCCTTCCAAATACGGCGCTTCATCCCAAATAGGCTTCACTTGAGCCGTGGTGTTATTCTCTTCGGCAGGAAAGGTGAGTTTGCTCGATCGAACCGGGCTTACTTGACCTCTGTACACGGCAGCAATATTCAGCATTCGTGTCTGCCACTCAGGGGTCTAGTAAATGCTGGTTTGAACGAATTCGTCTCGAGCGTAAGTTAATACCACCCCTGCTCGCGCTACCGAGGGCGTCGCTGACTCTTTCCTTTGTCTACACATTTTTTGCCCCCGATGTTATTGTGCCCCCAGCGAGGACGCCCGGTAATCAATATGTAGAGATGCACGTCGTGATCTATGCGATGAAAATTATTTAAGCACTGGTAATTTGCAATTTATGAGATGTGGCATATGGGATGTTCGCACTCGTACAAGGAATTTGGATTATTTATAGCCACTTTGCTATGGTTGGCGCTGGCAGTCCATATAGTAATATTTATTATTATAAGTGCGGAAATAAGTTTTTTGATCGATTTCATTTAAATCTGGTAAAAAGTAAGGTGGAAGGCAGTAGTCTTATTTCATTGTGAGACTGTGATATAAAAAAACACGCTGACGCAGACATGGACTGAAGAGTTTTAGGTATCTATGAAGAGAATTGTTTCTTTTCCGACCTACTGGCGTAAGTAGGTACGTTACAGGCAATGTGACAATGTTTTCTTGAAATGATATAAAATATAGTTCTATAAATCCAAGTGCAACGTCAATTTGACTGTGGCGAAACGTGCCGTCGTGGAATGAAAACACAAAACAGAGTACTTTAACGTAGCGGTAGATTGAGAAAGGATTTTCTCAAAAACAAACCACTTACGGAGAGACAGAATACGAGAAATAGATAGGTTACCGCTATTTCTCCCATTTTTTCCCGTATTAAGTCGCGGGCTTACTCCATTTGAGAATAAAATGATATCAGTCAGTTGCCTTGAATGAAGACACAATTCCCAGGAGGCGCGTAGGCGTCTGCAGTCTAGCGTCGCCGGCGAGGGCGTTGATTCATTTCAAATTACTCACAACCAACTTTATCTTCCGCTGAGTTATGGTCCCGCCTCTTTTACATAGTCGACTTCGCCATTTACTAACACAGGTGGTTGGGGTCGAACTGTGTTGTACTCCGATTTGTTTTATAATTTTCAGAGTATTCACAAAGCAAGACTTGTTTGAATGTAAAATGTAAATAAGTAATCAATAAGTCAGCATTCAAACTCAACTGCACAATATTTTTCATGTAATAAGGTTATACGTAAAAAATTCGCCATGTTTGTTGATAGTTTACTTTAGGTACCTACTGCAAGAACATATTAAATAGCAGATAATGTAAAGATACTTGTCTACAAAAGTGGAATGAAGCCCCAACCATCATTAAAACATGAATTTACAACAGATAGAAAAACTGATCGATGTCAATTCCCCGTTAATGATTTCGCACGCAATTAACATTCGTCTGCATTGGTATCTCATTCATATGAATGATACTTAAAAAAACTGCGGCATCAAGGGCCGCATTAATTGTATGCGTAGGCAGAACCAGAACCTGTGACTGTTTGATTCGCGGCCTACCTATCAGTCATATGGGGAATGTGGCAGATTTGAAATAAGCCTGGATTATGCATGCGCGCTCGCGGGCGGCCCTGAGGTATCGCGGCATTGTATTCAAATCCTGGAGCGTCACTGAGCGCTCGCCCTCAACGGCCATAACTCAAATACGGCACACCCTACGAACTTTTCACCTTTTTCATGAACTACATGCGATTCTAAGCAAACAATTGACAAGGCATTACCTGCGACTTCATCTGGGTTATCATCGATATCTTAAACTTCTATATGTCGTCGCCCGATCGTATAATTCGCCAGATCATGAAATTTCTAGGCATAAGGTTAGGTTAGGTTAGGTTAGTTTATGATAGGTATGCCTAAGAATATCACGATTTATCGAATTAGATGATCGGGCGACGATATATGCATTCCCCAAATGATGGACAAGTAGACCGTAAACTTCTTGATCGATTTTATTTCCCTTTTCCGGGATTTAAACACAGACATTATACATCTATTTCAAAAGTAACTGTGATCACAGAGTAACGACTGCTAGTTTTGTACGGTAATCGAACCAGTAGTTTAGTCGTAGCCGTTAAAATAAAGCAAATCGGAAGTACAGTTGTCATTAACATAAGCTACTTTGTAAGTACACTCAGCATCATATATACTTAGCTATAGTATCAAGTGCTTTGTCGCATAAACATATTGCTGCAACTGAGGAGAAGAATACTTCAAAAGGACACTTCATATTGCAAAACTTACATAGTGAGTCATGTACTTAGCTAGTTACAATTATACAAATACTCGTAGTACAAAAAAAAATTACCTTGCAAAATTCAAAATTCTGCCTTATCCACAAGACAACGAAAATGTTTGCTTTGGGTTTGAGAGCAAAACAGTGTATTCAAAAGAGGATAAAAAGTCTAAGGGTAACTCAGAGTCATCTTTAATGACGATTAAGTCGTTCCTTACTGAACATTTTTCATACACAAGTTTTAAAAGGAACGAGTTACTAGTCTCTTAAATATCTCTTAGTAAGTACGGTGGTAAATGTGCGGCCATTTGGTTTCATTCATTTCTAATTACCCAATAGTTACTACTGAGATACGACAAATCAAACTAGGGGCTGTTTAGGACTATTTGCGCAAATGTTCTTAGTAGAGGTGTGGTAGAGGTATTTATTAAAAGTGTAAGGGTCTGCCACGAGCCGAAAACAACTATTTTTTGGTTGTTTTTATATTTTTTATAAAACGGCGTATTCCTTAGAAATTAAAAAAAAATAAGCGCCTCACTCAGAGTCAGTTAATGACGATTAGTGGCGTGGCGGGTTCCTATATTCAAACCTCGGACAGATAAGGCTTACTTCGGATTTAAATTTGTCATTTAACAATAAAAAATGTGTCAAATATTAATCTGATCCGGAAATAAGTCGTTCATTACTGTAAATTTTTCATAGAAAAGTTTTAAAAGGAACGAGTTAATTTGTCTCTTAAATATCTCTGAGTACGTAAATGCGTTACTTAGGTTTTTATTTCTTTCTAATTACCCAATAGAAACTGTAATACGATACTTCAAACTCTGGGCAGTTCGGACTAAAAAAGGTTTGACATCAACTAAGAGGTTTTTGATCTGTGGACGTTTTCGGATGTTATATTATGTCTCGAGTCGATGATGGCAATAAATTAGTACCGACGTATATGCTACTATAAATGGATGAATGAGGGGAATTAATGAAGCCTTGAAACGTTGAAACAAACGAGGGTGGGGCTCGCACAATACGTATCGCTATTTCGATGTTATCTGTCTTTGTTGGTGCTCAATGAGTGGATACCGTCTGCCGCTTTTATATGAGTACTGTGGCCATTGTGGGTGCCGAATTGATGTACACGTCTCAAAAGAAGAATGGAGTATTGCAATCTCGGTCAGCAGTAGACTGATATTTATGAGTAAAAGGAATGTCCAGAAAGCAATAAACCGGGTCATTTATTAAAAAAAAAAGTGTGATTGGACCTAGACAGTCTCTTGATTCATTTCATTTGAGGCAAACTTAGCAGATGAGTTTTCATCATGGGTTCAGGATTTGTGCGTCAATCGTCCACCAAAAGTCGTGATTAAATGAATGAAAACAAATAAACGATTAACGATTTAATTTCTTACTTCGCTTCATTCAGTCGAAACATAACGTAACTGCGTAGTAAGGGATAAAGAAACATATTTTATAAAATGACTAACCTACTTTGTAAGTATCTTAATATGCAATACTCGTTCATCTAGTATGGGTGGGAACTACAGAACCGCTGATACGACACTGACACCATGTCGTCAGATTTCTTTTACGCTTTATTTACTAAAATGTACAATGTCTGCGTAACATAAGCTGTTGATGTATTTATAACTGAATAATACACTATTTAGTTTGATTGACTTTAAAGAACTAAATTGCCTACAATTACGATTGTACAATTAATGTTAAGTAGGTTATTATAACTATTGTACTTAATTTGTTTCTACATACATAGGTATAGTCGAGTTCATAAATATGTATGCACTATAGTATCTTGTCACTTTAATAGTTGTGACAATTCATGTTTGGCGTTCAAACATAACATTAAATAGACAAGGCACTAAAGTGTATACATATTTATGAACTCGATTATACATACATTAAAACGTTTCCCAGAGGGGTAAGCAGATACCATTTCTTTCCATCTGCTACGATTGTCTCTTTATTAGAAGAATTGACGCACCTGTATTAAAGTAGTAAGTAGTAAGTGATATGTGAGTATTAAAATGGCACCTCGTTGACGCTTGCTATATCTGCCTATATTGAGGATAAATCTAAAGTTCCATTCCCAATTTAAATTTTAATTAGGCCGGCAAGAGACGAGAGAGGGGTTCTGTCACCAACTAAACACGTATAAATAATGCTTTTAGCACCGTTGCGCCCGCGCCGCCGCGTCTCCGCCACCGACTCCGGGAAATTAATGTCACTCTTTAGGAAGATGCTTAGTAGCGGCGACTTTTCGTTACAAAAGTGTGTTTGAATGAATTGTGTATAGGGATGCGTCCTGGGTAAAATAATAATAATTCTAAAAAGTCCGCCAGTAAGATTATCAAAAAATATTGAAGACATATTTTTTGCTTTACCAATCAATCAAAATATTGACAAACATAACGCGCATCAAAGTTCGGGAGTGGGGGCTCGTGACGTCACAACGTGGTATAAAAAGTGTGCCGGGCGAAACCGAGGCGCCCGAAAGGCAGCGCCCCCTCGAAGACAACTGCGAAGATGTAACGGTGCAACCACCCACCAACATCATACAAAAAACAAAAAAAAAACTTCAACGCACTTTATCTTCGTAATTTTATGTTGACTTGACAAAAGAAAAAAAAAATCAAAATTGTTTTGATAATGTAAATGACGGACTTTTTTTTTATGGGTAGTTAGCATAGTATATATTTGATGACGCGGTGGCCTAGTGGGTAGTGACCCTGCCTACGAAGCTAGCGGTCCTGGGTTCGAATCCCGGTAAGGGCAGATATTTGTGTGATGAGCGCGAATATTTGTTCCTGAGTCATGGATGTTTTCTAATGTATTTAAGTATAGATTTCTCTATATAATTATTTATATCGTTGTCTAGTACCCATAGTACAAGCCTAGAGCTTAGTTTGGGACTAGGTCAATTGGTGTGAGATTGTCCCCTTATATTTATTATTATTTATTTTTATATGAATAATCTAAGTATGCCTCTATTCTACGACGGCAAACAATATGGCTTTTGAGCTGTTACCGCATTGCCAAAGTTTTTATAGCTCTTATTTACTTGACAGTCATGACGGCCGAATGGAAAACAATACCATGACACGACAAAAGTAACTAATATTGTTAAACGTCGTAAAACCGCGATAGCGTGATTATGTCGTTTGTTGCCTATGAAACAGCTGTCAAACTAAAAATGAACGAAATGAACGAAATTGTTTATTTTGGTTAAAAGCAAATTCATATTTCCTGAACAATACATAATTTTGCAAAGGTTGGGATCTCCTAGTTTAGACGTACATAGATAATTATTTCGATAACAGATCTGCATTAACAAATAATTTCTGATATTTGTAATAACAAGAAAAGGAATCCACTAACACTAACTTAATAAAAAATGACATGCATACCTAATCGTTTAATTTACTTAGTCTTTGATTCTTAATCTTTATAAAAACTAAGCTGTGATGATAACAATTTTTCTACAAATACAACTAATCATAAATCGTAGGGAGATCACTAATTGATTTCGTGACTAATTCGCTTAGGTATATTTGCAATCTCTATTGAGTTTTATCTAGTAGGTACGTATCAACGGAACAAAGACAGACAGACTAATAAGACCAAATTTGTTTGTGTTGCAAGTGTTGAGCGATTAAAAACTGCACCGCCCCGGCAACTCTCAACTAGATTTAAGCATAATACTTGATTTATTTATCAATTTAGACGCAATAAAACAGTTTAGCTGTCGAAATACTGGCACCTGACGAACTTGAACCTTGGGGAGATAACACATGATTTGTATCATACGCCTTAATGCCAAGTCATTAGACGTTCATCGTTCATTGCATGACTCAACTTTTGCAAGTATACATAATAAAATCTCTTTAAGTACCTAATAAATAATTTAGAGGATTTAGTTTGGCAAGTCACGTTGAAAGGAGACATGAGGGCGAAACGCGTAACTCAAAGCCCCAAGTATTGCGTCTTGTAAAAGCCTCTACATATGGTTACACTGTGCTACAGGTTGTACCTACCTTTGTAACTATGTTCACCTCCACGCTTTACCTAAACCTATCACCACCTTGATTTTTAGCTCATTCGCGAATTGAGATTTATTTTTTACACGCAATACGTACTTAAAAAGCGTACTTAAAAGCCAAGCAAGCCAAGCTTTTCGCCATGGATCGCGGTTCGACTTCTTTGTGCTTCTGGTATTATCTGGTAGAAAATCACATTAATAATTGTATTTTATGACAGGTCGGTATATTTTTACTACCTGCGGCGGTTCTGTAAGTTTAAATGCGAATGCCTGACTAACTAATATAAATGCTGGCGCCAATAATCTGCCGTCCTTACCGGATCTCGTGTTTGGGTCTGTCTGCCTGTTATAATTCTGCAATAGCCTTATGATATAAATTAGGATTAAGCCTTAACCCAGAACGGATTAGCGAAATATTAATGTTCTCTGTAGACATTAACTATATCTACAAGTATAATAAACAGTTATTTATTTTATTTAAATCCATTTTTATACGGAGTTAATAATTGCCGTCGTAAAATTAACGTAGACAAAAGTTTATTGACTTGTCGAAACTGATAAAAACAATTGAAAATTTGATCTTAGGTTGGATGGTTTGTACTAAATGTTGCGCGGTATCCGATTATTTAGTTTGCTTCACTTCTACAGGGATACAAAATGCACCTTTAATCATGAGTTGCTGCCGGTAGCGTGGTGCAGTAGTCGACGCGGCCAGACGACACGCTTGCGTCACGCGGCGCTCTGCTCGCCAAACTGACCACATAAACAATGAAGCACTACTCAGCGTCCCCGCCGCTATAGTAAATGTTTCACGCCATATTGTACACTTTATTAACGCGAAGTTGGCATGTCTGCTCGCCCATTAATCTCCGATAATTAAATGATCAAGTGAAATTATATTTAGCCCTGGAAATGGGGCCATGCCCACGCTCGTCGCGTCCGTCGCGCCCTATCAAACCACGCTGAAAAATCTTGTGAAAAGTCGACACTCGGTCGGATCAGCCGCCGCGAGTGACACCGTCGTCGGCTCCTGCACTATAACTATACCCACACGCGCACGCGCACACGCACACCGGCGGGCGTGTGTCGTCGCGGCGCGTGCCCCCAATGCTCACACCCAAATATTGTTTTTATTGGAGTTCATCGTCTTGTCTGGAAATTCGGGATTATCTAAATGCGATGTATACACAACATGTCACCATGTGGCATCATTACCTTATTTAATTTTAAAATGTCGGCACGAGTACGTGTGGAATTAACGTAATTTTTTAGCATGTTCCTATTCTATTTAAATTAAAGTACTCAATTGGTGGAACGTCTTTAAAATGTTAGTAGGTAATAATTACAAAGAGGTAAAGCTTGTTGCGCATAATTGGCTGGCTACTCTTAAATGCAACCCTAGTAAATTGCTCTTGGACTGTGTGCTCTAGGCTCTACATGTCTGTGTGTGTGAAGGCGAATATTCTTATGCTTTTATATAAAATATTCTATAAAAGGGTTGTCGCTGAGCAAATACACACTTTTGTGAATTAAAAGTCACGCGATCCCACAAGCGATGACTCAAAATAGAAAGGAACTCGGTTGCAGATAATATTATTATTATTGTAAATTATAAAGGGCCGTAAATCTAAGTACGATGGCGGTTGATATCTCAATGTGAATAAAGTTTTAACTAGTGTCGTTTCTCAGCGCCCTCAGGACAGCGACCCGGGGCGATTACATTTGCATTCTTGTCCCCTAATTGATAACGTTGTTGGTAGATACAATTAAAATAGATTAGTGGGCGTCACACCTGACATGTCACTCTGGTGTGACATCCCTCCTATTACTCCAGGAGCTGAGGTCTTAATTGGACACACTGGAACCGCTCTCATTATAAGAGGTATATGGCTAGACACGGGAGAGGACGCGTCGGGCGTCCTTAACGTCGTTTAGCGGAATATAACTCGTACCTATTGGTATCGAGTTCGAGCCTCTGCGAGTTGATGTAGGACAATGCTGTGTCGTAGGTCGCGGCCAGCCACTCGAGCACTCGAACAAGCGCGTTGCGGCGGACAAATCGAGTTAATTACCGCCTACCCAATACGATATCGTAATTGCTTCTTATTTAAACCTGTTCAATTGTGCAAAATTATCATTGAGACGACCTTGTCCTTTTGTTATTGGACGAGCTATTTTAATAAGAATGTCTCATCTAGTTCCCGACGGACTATTCTCATATGACAGATAGATTTATTTTTTATGTGGAGAGGAAAGTATGCATCGCAGCTAAATCGGTGGCTGGTCGGCGTCGCGACGTGACATGTTCGCGAAATATTTTTTAGTATTTTTTTATGAGGTGCAACCGTACGATACGCTCACTTCAGAGGCATTCGTAGAATAATAAATTATACGCGATATTTTTGTTAGGAAGTTGGCTCTCGTCCACTGTTTTCTCCTGGACGCTTTCATGTCAATAACGAGCGTCGGGGATGCAAAATGTATTTAATAATAAGTTAGGTAAGTGTTTGAATGCGGGTGAAGGAATGTGTTGTGTAAAAGTTTTAGCTTTGTCACGAGTGCGTGAATGTCTTTCCAATAAGGTGCGCGGCAACGGCCCAACGGACACCTTGTGCCGCTTAAACCGTCTACACCTCGTAAAACTGTCTCAATATAAGTCATCCGAAAATTATAAGAGTATAAAGATCACGTCGGCAGTCAACAAAAACGCTCGATAAGGAAGGAGAATGATTTATGTGATTTTTATGGTTCCTACTAATTGGTTCGACAATGTATATGGCCTTTGCGTCGCCTTCTTGCATTTTAATCAGAAACACTGGAAATAAACATATTATGTATATGTTGAATTATGGACATTTAGAACGAGAAGAACCAGTCACAATTGCGACAAGCAGGCGCCGGCGCCGGTCCGCTCAATGAAGTCCATAATAATAAACACCGGCAAGCGAAAAGCGTGCCTCTACGTTAAGGTTCCGTATCCGTATGCTTTGACTATGACGAAACAGAAAGAGATATATTCATGGCATCGTTTATACTCTACGAAGGTATATTGCCGTTGGAAATATTTGTATACTCTTTAAAACGCAGAAAAAACCTCATGTGCAATACAATAACCGTCGAATAAACCATATCCTTCGTTTGAAAGATGAACTTTGTATTTCAACCCATGGACCAGCACGAAGCACCAAATTGTTCATAAACATATAATCTGTGGACATAATTAACTGCTAAGTAAATCAACCTCTAATACATAATCATTGGGTCATTGCCTTCGTGGGATGAAATGGGTGGCTAAGCATACGATTTGCTGTACTTGTAGATTAGTAACTTAATTTAACTTAGTACTTAATTGGGTTTGTAGAAGTAGGTATAACACAAATATAAGTTGTTTTTGAAATAAATAAATAAAATAAATAATAAATAAATAAACAGCTTGCGTTTTTATTGCTTGTTTTAAAAATTGTCAGGTAACGGCATTGCTAGACGCCAGAACTGCCGAGGAAGGTGCTGTACCCTTACCATGAGGTACGATTACCGTACTCGCTAGCGCGTCGAATGCTCTGTCCTTCGCAGACCTCGCAGTATTCTTAGACTGCGAGGGACAGAGCATTCGACTCGCTAGCGAGTACGGTAATTGTAACTCATGGTAAGGGTACAGGAAGGCGTCCGGCGGCAGCCTCGCGCGCGCGCCGCGAGGTTGCCGCGTGCACTCGCCTGACCCTTTCATAGCAGCTTTGGACATGCCATGGGATGTTGGAATACTTTGTCATGAAAGATATACTTACTTATATGGATAACCTTACTTATATGGATAACTTTACTTATAAAGAGAATTAAATTGGTACTCAAATACATCACGCTAATATTTGTACATACCGGGATTCGAACCCGGGACCGCTATGCTAAACGCGAATGTAAATTCAAATGATGAATGATTCTTTAGTTGCATCAAATTTTAATAATGCCATAATAAGTAAGGTAAATTTTATGGTTATAGGAAGATTAAATAGTAAATGACTACCGAATGCAAGTGTTCTTAATGTCACAATCTTAGAGTAGTATAACATACATACATACAATAAACTCACGCCTTTATTCCCAGAGTGGGGTAGGCAAAGCTACAGAATATCCAACAACTCTAAAAACTTTTTGATAATTCTGAAACCACATTTTACAACCTTATTTTTACAACCATATTTTCTACTAGTAGAAATAAAGTAACTAAAAATAATAATGCGTGCACATTTATGATTTATATCGGTTATCAAACAAGTGAACTGAAAATGTTTTCTTAGATTTCAGAAAATAATTTATATTAGTCCCCGCATTATAAAAGCCTATCCAAGTCGTATCCGGCTTTTGATAGGTCTGGTCTGTAATCCAGATCTTCTTCTGAACTGTTCCTACCACTTGTCTAGCCTAGAAATTAAACTTTCACGTACCTACTTGTGTAACTAGTGCCTAATTAGTTGGTGATAATTAAATTGTAAGTAGTTTGGTTACTATGATTTTGATACGGTTTTAAAATCTTACTTAACTTTCATCGGTATTCAAGGTTATCGTAGTTTAAGAATGTTATCAATTTTATGGTTAAGTCTTGTTTTTTTTTCATTTTGTGTTCTATGACAAGGAGAATGCAAACGAGCACAGGTTTAAATTCTTAAGACCACAATCATAAGACTGCCATCCCTAAGACTGCGACTGCACCGCCAAACCTCTGGACTAAGGGGAAATACCTCTGTCCTCGTAAGGCCCACGTCAAATTTCGTTAGCTCGAAAAATAATCTTGTGTCGGTCAACTAAAGTTAAAAGTCACTTTGACAAATGTCCTAAAATTAGGACGTTGGGCCATTCGAGGTTTATGCTAGTAAATTTACTGGTTATTATCCCCACACCGGAACACAACAATGCGAAAACTGCTGCTTGGCGGTAGGTTTAAGGATAAGAGGTGGTAGTGACCCAGGCGGACCCTGCTCGAGGTCCTACCAACACTAAACCACTAATCATAATCTGAACCTCCCATACACGGTAACTCCCAAAAATAGGCTTCGACAAAGTCAACTAATTCTCCTTTTATTTTTTTCCACGTGTTATACCAGAAATTCATTAATCCGACGCAAAACAAAAACTTGCCCAAGAGTAAACTAATTAATAACCATTAATTAACGATCTGTCATAATATTTACTTAAGCAATTAGGTAGAAGCTGTTTCAGGTTACTAAAAAAGAACTGGATTAGGCCGACTACGCTTTTAACGGAATAAAACAAATTTCTTTTTACTTCTGGTTGATACGACAACTTTCTGAAGCTCTTTATCGTATCCGCGACATGATTAGACTAAACACTACTTTCCGCACTAGTGCCGCTACACTTTTAGTGCACTCGTGTGCTTGAGCATTAGGTACTCACTGTTAGCTACAAAGGTATATAATTAGCATTTTTTTTCTATCCAGCGGTCCTATAATCAAGCAATTTCCTACTAAATTATAAATGATGATATGACGTAATTATTAGTGCAAAAAACAACTCTTAATTGCTTAACTACCTATCATGCACGAGAAATGGTAATTGAAAAAGTGTTATTAAGATTTTAATGTCACATGTGCAAACAGCATAAACAGGTGGTGTGCTTCTATTATTTTTCCATTTATGTCGTAGCCAATGATAAAGTATAATTTTATTTATATGGTAGTTAATTATGTCTGCTTGAAACCGGAGAAGCGTCGTTATGTCCAGGTGCGTCTCATGTGATGAAAATTATTAATTATTAATGAAACACCTCAGACCGCTCGTCGTCTTCACAATCTACCGGCGGCTTCGCAAAAAAAACACGGGTATTGTCTACTACCAAGGCTGCTAACGAAGGAAGCGTTGCACCTACAACCGTACTCGATTGGTCTCGTATAAGAACATCTCTAAATTGGTTAGCAGTAATCCCCAACAGGTTTGGCCGACTTCTGTTAGCAAGTACTTATTTAAGTAAAATGGAACCTAAAAAGTGGTTGCATTCTTTGGAAGACTCTATCCACCCATAAATATGGCCAGTACGAATGCCCCGCGTTGTATTTCGACAAGAATAATGCGCTGAAAAAAGTAATCATGGTCGGAATACTAATTGACCCGGCAAGAATTTATTTGTCCCATTCATCTCGTGAATGCTATGGATGCCTATAGCCGAGTGTAGCTCGTCAGCTAGCATCCTTATACAGCAACGCCAAAAACAGCTAATGACTCAGTTATCGCTCCATCTTTACAGTTAATTGTCTTTTTTAAAAAGTAACGAGGACCCAGAATACACTCTCATCTTCATAGTCGTTTATTTCAATCTACGGCAAAAAACAATGTTTTCTTACTGGAATAGCTGGAAAACAACACAGAATTTAAGTAGAATTAACAATGTCATTTTGATGATTGGCGGCGGCAGTTGATGTCTTTCAATCGATATGATGATAATTAATGACAAAAAGGATTAAGGATAAAGAATAAAGGCTGTGTAGTACCTACTGTTAGGCGATGGGCTTGCAACCTGTCACTAATACACTGGTAAACATCTTAGCCTAATTGTAATTGTGCAAAATGTGGTTACAGAATTATTAACAAGTTTTTAGAGCTGTTAGTAATTCTGTAGCTCTGCCTAACCCACTCTGGGAATAAAGGCGTGAGCTTATGTATGTATGTATGTAGGATTTAGGATTTAAACAAGGTTTTGGTTAAATTGTCTAGACGTCATTAGATCCTCCCAAATCAGTAGGTACAATAGTCGTACTTCCACTCGTAACTACGTTTTGGGCAGTTAATTTAGGATCACAGGACAAGGACATCAGTCACAGGTCTTAACTAAAAATCTATTAATACAAACTTCCGTTAAGTTCCGTTTATAGAAGTACTTTTTTTATTCGCAATCCCTCTCTATGACTCATGTTATTAGTGATTTTGTTAGCATGTAATAACAAGTAAGTAGGTCATCAATCATCATATTCATCATGTCCGCTGGAAGACGCCTTGTGCCGTACACAGTCCCAAAGGCTGACTATTTGAACGACTACAGCTGATGTATTAGGTCCTAATAATATTTACAGCCGCGCCTACCATTCGCCGCGAATATTCGACATAGTAAGGTCAAAGATGCGAGCGCCGGAGCGTGTGATTAAACCGATGCGCAACAGTAATTATTAGCACCGGCGATACACCTGTTGCGACACCCGACACCTCCTCGCTTTACATAATCCTCGACCGCAGCCTGACGTCAAACACAGTGGGCTACTTTGACCAGTTAATCTTCTGGGACGATGGGCATTGGTAGCGATGCTAATTGTGTATGTGTGTATTTAAATACTAGAATGTGTTTAAAACACTGGAGGGAGAAGGGCTGAAGTTGAATATCCTTGAAATTATTTAGAGGCCTGAATCTGTTTTCAATACACATAAGGTAAAATCATGTGGAATAAAGAATGAAATGAAAAAATCGTTTCGTTAAATAAAGCGCTCTAGCAGCCAGCATGGATAGCACTTCACTTTTCTTTTGCACTTATAATATAAACACGCAAAATGGCTAAATTTACACATCTTTATTACAGTTGTGAACCTTCCGTGCGTAATGAAAGGAAAGAAGATTATTTTATTTAATATTCATTTAACGAAAAAGTATATTAGCAAAAAACTCGTTAATTAACGCCAAATCGTGTCATACTCGTAACTACTCATTTTAAACCGCGCTGCTTTAAGTGATCCTTACTTGAATTGTCTCCAGATATCGCTGCGAGATAGAAATGAACAATTGAACATGCAAGGCTAGATTAATAACTAAAAACTAATTTCATTATCCTTGAAATACTTAGTTATCAATCAGAGAATCAGAATGACAGGTATTTGAATATTAGATTGAAAGACAAGCCCGAGAAGTGCGCCCGCGATCGCCCACTCGCTGTCCGAGCGCAAGTGTAAACTAGTCAGCGCATCGAGCGACTGTCAAAATATCCTGCTTAAGGCTAATTCGCGGCGAACAATTTATGCGCGGCCCACGCGAGCTGAAATACGGCGCTCGCCTCTTTCAACCCTTTTACGAATAATATTTATTGAAACGACTCGCAGTCGCTTCAATGAGCCGACTATAGGTACGCTCCTGCGCTCGACGTGTAACTCATACGCATTGTGATCTATGACACGCAGTCACCGAGCGGCCGTGCACGCCACGCATCGCAGATTCTAAATCAGGCCGATACTCTGTAATAAATTAATCTGCTAAGTGGGCACATGTAGCTATGCACACGCGCTGTATGCAGCTCGTCATTAGATTGGCATGCGTGGCGGAAACTTACCGATATTTAATTCAAAATAAACAGCGGGTAATGTATCGAAGACATTTTCCATAAGCAGGCGCGGCGCGGCCGGCGCGCGTCGCCAATCCTTCATTTCCTTGGCGAAGTGCTTCGGCCTGGCGCCGCGCCAGCGGTTCCGAGAACTCGACAGAAGGTTACGCGACGTCTCGCCTCTCTTTATACGTCTAAACCTTTCACATCACATTTATTTTTTTAACAAAATACCTCATTTTATGTTTTTAATTACATAATTAAAATGTTATACTGAAACTACCTACATAATACCAATAATACGAGCAAAACGTACGCCAAGTCATAAAAACAAACTAAGACTACATCAAGTCACTGCAAATTTATGACGTGTGTTAACTATATGGGCGTTTGTCGTGATGGTGGAAACCGTGGGAGAACTATAGAACTGACCTAACCCTTTATATGGGATCTTAAAAGCCGTTGCGCGCGCGCTGGCATGCGACGGCGCGTGAGTCTCTGATTGGGCGGGTGCCGGGCGATACTCTTGCTTTCTTGGCACTACGCTTTCATCATACTAATACAATAATTTATTGCATAATCACTGGTTTTTTGATATGTTAATTTTTCTACCCTTCGAAAACCATCTATAAGATAAGTGGAAGCAAAATATTGGTAGAACGTTACCATAACGTTAAACGGTTTTGATCCTGTAAAAATTCTTAGGTTGCTGATAAAGTGCATCAGAAGTGATTGAGCCGTGATTGCTGCATCCTGACCGCGATCGGCGCCGCCACCCTCCTTCCTCATTACGCGCGGGCGCGGCGACACGCAGGATCATTGTTCTCTTAATGACGTCGATAAACCAATTCACGCATTAGCTTTACTATACATTGTATCGACCAACATGAAATATACATTAAGATCAATAATGTTCTCACGCGACGCGTCTCGGACGTTATCAGTGCACTCGCGGAGTGAGGTTAATTAAATAGTTACGAGAGACAGATAACAGTGACGTCTATTTATAGCCGACGAGGACCTTATCGACCTGAACCATCTGATAGCGAACCTACTCGTATCTACGACACCGAATCGCCGGCGATTGACAGCTCCATTCCAATTAACTTGGAGGGCAGCGCGATGCATTCCATTTATGAAACATCTTACGTCTTGTAACAAATATACAGGGGCCTTATTCCACACTGTTTTAACATTGACCTATTGTAATCGTATTGTTTTTGGGTCGTTCACTGTTAATGTCGAGTTGTTGAGAGCTGTCAAAAAAGTGTGGAATAGACGGCTTGATAGAAGCGCGTGGACCTAACCCCATGTGCTTATGCATTATAAATTATAAGTAGGTACCTTATATTTTACTCCATTACCTACCTACATTTTGATAACACATATTCTTGAAAAATATTGTAAATAAATTATGTAAATGCATCATGTACGCGGATGACCTTAAAATTTACAAAGTCATAAACTCGGTGGTTGACGCACAGCACTTACAGGATGACCTAAACAAAGTCAAAAGTTGGTGCCTAGTAAATAACATGACTCTTAACGCTAGTAAATGCCTTTATATAAGATTTACAAGAAAACGTTTGCCCTTAAGAACTAATTACGAATTGGACGGTGTTGTTCTTCAGGAAGTTGACTCCGTCAAGGATCTAGGAGTACAATTAGATTCTCAACTTAACTTTAGAACCCACATAGATTCTGTATTAAGTGAAAGCAATAGAATGCTAGGCTTCATCAAAAGAATAGGCCGTCATTTCAAACGCTCGCAAACTTTTAAAACTCTTTTTAACTCCCTTGTTCGTTCACGACTTGAATATTGTTGTCAGATTTGGAACCCAATGTATCAGGTGCATATTGATCGCATAGAGAGGGTACAACGATCATTTACTAGATTTCTTGTGTTCAAGTTTGGCGGCAAACGTATTTCAAAAAGAGCTGATTACAGTGCAAGACTCAATCACTTTGGGCTTCATAGCCTGGAGCAGAGACGTATTTATCTTGATATGGCATTCCTGCACAAAATTATTAATGGAGATGTCCAAGAGCCGTCTTTGCTGTGTTGTCTAAATTTTACTGTCCCTAAACAGAATACACGGACCTGTCGTCTCACGTTTTTCCGCCTTGATCGTACCAGGACTAGGCTAGGAAAATCCTTGCCTCTCTACCGTTTGCAGAAGCAATACAATGATCTAGCCAAAGCCCGTTGCATTGACATTTACCTGAATTCGATATCAGTTCTGCGACGTAGACTGCTGAAACCATCGTCACAGCTCGCCCCTGACTCACAGGGTATGTAATCGCTGTTTATATTTTTAGTTAAATTTTAGTTTTGCTCGTTTCTTTTTTTTTTGTTTGGAAATTTTAGCTTTTAGTTAATTTGTCTCTAGTATCTGTGCCAATGCTGTTGCACGCCTATAATTGGTGCATAAACGGGAATGTGACTCGTATTTCTACCATTGTATAATCTGTTTATGTTACTGTTGGTGTGTCTATTTAAATAAATAAATAAATAAATAAAAAAACTTTTAAAATTAAAACATATTGAAGTGCATGGCAGAAGTACTCCCTTGCACAATTTAGTAAGCTTTACTGATAAGGCGATTAAAACGTCTCAAGTGTCGGTGAGACTTCTTTAAATATTTACGTCAACCAAGTGCAAGACGTTGCTTCAATGTTCTATGATTGCGCCTTTTCGCAATTTGTACAATTACTAATCCTACTCTTTCAAAAATTCTATTCTAAATGAAAATAAACACCGGTATAAAATCAATAACTTTTCCAAAATGAAGTTTCCATACAGTTATAATGAAGAGCAGAAACCTCTTTATAAGTCTGTGGTAATATATTAAACATAGAATGGGCTGTCTTGGTAGCAGGGAAGCAAATTATGAGTATGAAAATTACGTGGTCATGTCGGTGATATTAAATACAGGCGTTATTATTATTACTTACATTAGACCGCCCCAGCTCGTTTAGAAGCCGACTCGACTCCTTAGCTGTGTAGCAGGCACAACTAACTCGATCTCAGATGCCCTTAAGCTGTACTTGTCGCCCCTATTTTAGGCCCGTTGCCGTAAAGGCGCGATTGTCTGTGTCTCCGGTGCACGGTGTTATAATAAATCGTGTTTGTTACAGAATGCCAGTTCGGAAAGCAAGCCAAAGAGCTCGGCTCGACATGGTTCGCGGACCTCGGCCCGCCCTTTGGGGTTATGTACTGCATCAAATGTGAGTGTGTTTCGGTACGTATAAACACATCTACTTTTTTGTGATACCTTAATGAAATTTAACGTCTACAGCTGTAATCTTTTTAATGTTACTCCCGCAGGTTCAAAAGAAACGGCGCGTGATGGCAAAAGTCCACTGCCGCAACATCAAAAATGAATGTCCGGAACCGACTTGCGACACCCCAGTGCTGCTGCCCGGCCGGTGCTGCAAGGCCTGTCCAGGAGACGTCAACCGTAAGTCTGCTTTCCGCTGTCCTTTCAAAAGATTTATGCATAGGCCATTGGGTGCAAAGTGATATAATTTATGGGCACACAATAACAAAAGAGCATCGAGATAGCAGAAGTAAATCTAGATGGTGAGTTGGACAGAATTAATGATGTACAAGCGCCAGCCGGATCGCGAGTTTTTAATTAGGCGAAGTCGCGCCGCGCCCGCTCGGGAGCCGGGCTGTTTGCTTGCACTAGACACTCTCCGTGATAATTTTATCGTAAACACGATAATGAAATTAGAGATAAGTAAAGTGATCGCTGCCGGCAGCACGGCACCTTGCCGCGCGTGCCCGCTGCCGCGGCCGGCACGGCGCCGCCACCGGCCCCGTCACTACTCCTTACACATATTACTCTAAATTAATGATGTCACGTTCGTTTTGAGTTAAGTGTCTGATGTCATGATTTTTTCGGCTCGTCATTTGATACTGAGAGTTTTACGAACGCCGCGTTATGATCCATATT
Source organism: Acleris laterana (assembly GCA_963966035.1). NCBI lineage: Eukaryota > Metazoa > Arthropoda > Insecta > Lepidoptera > Tortricidae > Acleris > Acleris laterana. Next base: position 10,730,489 of record OZ014443.1, on the reverse strand, counting down.
AACAATAATTAATGTTAGTTGAACTTCTGTAGCGCTCGATCAGTTTATGATATCCTATAGAATTTTATTAACATTGGCGTAATGTATTGTCGTGTCAGTTACATTGGAAACGAATACTGCCGCTAACAGGTTAGTGACTCACGGGCCATCTGTCGCGAAAACTATTCACACATGTGGAAATCGAGTAAACGACATAATAATATATAAGTTTATGGATATTTTGTAGGTAGGTATAATCTCTTTGATGACTACCATTAATTTGCCGATTTTGGTTGACCCGTCGCATGTGAAACTTGACACTTCGTCAGCTTCGGCTCATAAATACTGTAGTAGTAGCAGCTTCCATAGTTAATTTATTGTATGTTAGCTTTTAGATGGAATTAAAATTATTTTTAAGTAACGTGGAGTGAAAATATAAGTATGGAAGGCTATGGAAGATAAATTAGGTAGGTACCCTCTCCGCGTGATTCATCAGTGTCGTTCATCATTCCGTTAAGGAGGTATTTTTTGCAGGAACGGCAAATTTACTGACTTTAAAGGGTAATTGCAGATTGTAAGAAAGTATGCGCTTGCGCCGCTGACAGGAGCGGCGATGACAAATGACGGCGCGCGCTCCCACGGCTTGTAGCGCGCATTATGTCCTCGGCGACTGCGCATTCACACGCTTCTATTAATCCTCCGCCATTCGACTTAAACACTAACTATAGTGAGGCTTCAGTATGAGCAGTTCTTGGATCTTATCACGGTTCCGACGCTGCCAATGGCAACTTAATGTAGATATTTTGGATTTCTTACTGCTTACATTCATACGTTATGGTCAAATTGACTGGTGATTGATTTGTGATTTTAGGTAAAGGATGCGTTTGTAAGAAGTCACTCCGATTCTGCGCATACTTCTACGACTCTGTACAATATTACAATAATAACAAGACGTGTCGAAAAATTACTGCAGCGTTGATACAACACACGTACAGTTCAGTAATTCTAGGTTAATGGTTGTTCAACGAACACAGTTGCGTTCGCCGCGACAGCCACTGCTGCCGACGCCGCGTCTGCCCTCGTCCAGTGAGGACTATATAGAGAGCATTACAATGGCATTACTCAGATGCACCGGGCGGTTGCAGAAATGGCACGCGCCCCCCCGGCCCCCGCCGCCGTTGCAAATATAGCTGGTGCTGGTGGTTATTCCGGGCGCGGCCGTCGACCCGCACGCCGCGACGCCGTCTGCGCTCCTTTTTAGCGAACGTACTTCACAACCAAAGAATTTTTGCAAATTAATATCAATAAAGCCAACGAACGCATCCGTCAAAACATTGTGAAATTTGCGGAAGTTATAAAAATTGTCTTAGAAAGCATAGGTATCTGTACCTATAGAAGAAATCACATCCGCCCTAATACATGAAACGAAAGTACTGACTCACAAAGCTCACCAGAAGAGCGGTGCAGGGAATGCGTTTATTTCGCTGGTATCGAAAACGTTTCTACAATTAATTTGCAGCCCGAAACCGGTATATAAGGCTAAATCCTAGCCATTAAGTCTGTATGGTGCTCGTAACTATAAAAATGCGTCAAATCTGATTCATCGGCTGCCTTTGTGAGAGAGGCACAGTGGGCCGACTGCCGACCCGCTCGCTGTAATAACATAGTTTATCGAGCTTTTAATAATTTCCCAGTGCCGTCTTAAGACTGTAAAATGGATAACTTTTAATTGAATCCTGGCCAGGTGTTGCAGTAATAAAACATTGTAACTTTTTATCCTCGTTAAGAAATTACCGACCAATATGCGGTTCAAAGGTTTCATCCGGTGACTAGGCGAATGTGATCGTTGATTATTTATCTACTCGTAGTGAGCGGCGAAAATATTAGGTTTACTTTCGTGTCACATGTGCCTTCGTCAATGGTCGACGGCTGTAGTTCACGGTTGAATAATTTTGTCGTATAAAGTAAATCTAAGCTTGACAAGCTAGCGGTTAGGGTGGCAAGTTGGCTCGCAGCGGACCCTCGGCGCGCTGCCGCGGCGGCGGGAGCGGCGCGGCGCGGCGTTCGCGGTTCGCCGGGCAGCGCCTCGGACCAGTCGATCACGGGTGTATCTAATTCAGTGTGCCGCATGTGCCTCCGAGGAATTTGTTTTGTGCACGCCGATGCTGCGTACAATCGCAGTTTTATTTTCGTAAGATCAGTGTCTCTGCCGTTGCATCGCATTCCTCGCTACATATTTTGTTTGCACCTTTTTTAACCGTTCTGAGGCTGTGAAAAGAATCGTACGCCTTGATGTCGAAATGTTTTTTTACAGCATAAGTTTTTAAAGTCGTCCGACGAGATAACCGGCAGTCCTTCAAGGGAACAATGTTCGTCACTAATACGGTGCGCAGCGAGGATTGAATTGAGCGCGACGAGATTGCCCGAGTGGGAGTGAGTACGGGGGAGATGTTATCTTAAATGGTCTGAATGGGTATATTTGTCGGCCGCAAGTGCGGTGATCGTTATTATTTTAATGTCGGCTAATGAAGCAGCGTTAGGTGAATGCGGTTAGCTTGCAAGTTGAACGTGAGTAATAGCGGCGTGGTTTGCGGCACGGAGCGTGACTCGCGGGCCCGGCGCCGGGCCCTTTCTGATTTACCTCTAACATTAATCTTTTCATTAAACCAGGTCGGTGCGACGTATTTAGGTGACAATCGAATATCGACTCATTATAATCCCGACGTATTTATTGACCGCGCTCCACTGCAAATCTAAGGAGCTTTGTTAACCTACAACGAAATGGAGAGTTAGCTGTGATGCCGTCTGCGAACTGCTTCTCCGTTAAGTTCGAAATTATTCATTTGCTCTGTAATCGACTTGTAAAAGATTATTCGCAAAATGCTTCACGTCTTGACTCAGAATGTTTGTAGAAACAATGGGGAGACGTAGTTACGTAAATAGAGTACATACAGACACTTGATGTACAAACAGCGGCGTCGCGACGCCAGCGCGTGGCGCCGGCGCCGTCCGAGGACATGCGTGCTTCTTTACACGTATTTATGGTATCCATACAGAAAAATATCTATAAGTAAATATTTTCTGTTGTCTTTGCTCAATAGTTAACTGCTCGCCATAATGTCGCAAAACTTGAAATACTGACAGTTGATTATGTAAAGTAAACAAAATCCTAATGCAAAAACTAAAATTATGGTATTCCACCCATACCATAAACTTTGCAAAACCTAAAATTATGGTGTTCCACCCATAGCAAAAAACATCTTTGGAAATGGATTTCTGCTATAAAAATAAAAAGTTAGAGGTAGTCAACGATTTCTCATTACTCGGTTTCATCATAGATAGGTACACAACACATGTTAACTGGAAAAAACATATTAAAAACATAAAATCCAAAATATCATCTTTTGTATATTCACTCTGCGAAGATAAAAAATCGACTGACTTAAAGACTGCACTCGCCACCTATTATGCTTAATATGCTAATGCATGGATCAGCTACGGTATAATAATTTGGGAAAATAGCACAGATTATATCATCTCTATTTTCGTTACAAAAAAAACTTATTCGAATATTAGTAAATATTGACAACACAGTCAGTTGTAAGCCCCATTTCCTGGAGCAGTAAATACTAACGCTAACTGGATTATATATCTTAGAAATTTGTAAGTTCGTTCGAAATTACCCTGAATACTACAAGAAACGCGAAGACATATCCACATCTCTTCAGCTTCGATATAGAGAAAAACTCATGTTACCTTCTTCAAAACTTAAAATGCATTCTGATGCAACCTATGCCATGTCCATAAAAGTATACAATAAACTGCCGGATATAATAAAATCTGAGAAAAAGCTGTATACATTCATAAAACTGTTAAAAGAATTCCTCATTAATAAAAGCTATTATACACTAAGAGAATACTTAGAGGAAAAACAACAATAAAAACGTATACTAATTATACATACATACACGTATATTCTACTATACATAATATAATATACTATAAAAATACAAGATAAGTTCCATTTTAAAATGAACAAAAACACTTTATGTGCAATATATGACTGGGTAAATGATTTAAACAGAATTGATGTCTATATAAATTGTAATACGAGGGCTGCCTTTTAAGTTGTGTCGTTTGGAAAAACTAAAGACAATTTAAGTGTTAAATGGTATTTATTGTTTTTCAAAGTAATCACCGTGATATGTAATACACTTTTTCATTCGATCGAACCAGTTTTCGAAACACTTATTCCAGTCCGAAGTCGGGGTCTCCAAAATGGCCGTTTTGTATGCCTCAACGGCTTCTTCAGGCGTCTGGTACCGTTGACCACGAAGTCGTTGCTTGATTTTTGGAAAAGTAAAAAAATCGTTAGGGCTTAAGTCTGGACTGTGCGGCGGGTGTTCCAGAATTTCGACGTTTTGCTCTTTTAAAAACGCAATTGTTTGCCGGGCGGTGTGCGAGCTCGCATTATCGTGATGCAGTCTTATACGACGTCTTGGGTTATTTTTTCGAAACTCGCCGATGACTTCTGGTAAACAGACAGTGGTATACCAGTCAGCATTAACCGTTTTACGATCCTCGAGCACGATGTTGGCCACGTGGCCACTTTTCGCCACAAACGTGGCGACTATTTTTTTCGAAATGCTCCGTGAGCGTATTAATTTGGTCGGTTTTGGCTCATCTTGGAACACCCAAACAGTCGACTGCTGTTTAGAATCGGGTTCGTAGGCATATATCCAAGATTCGTCACCACTGATAATGTCGTAAACATGTTTCGAGTTTCCTCGGTTGAATTGCCGCAGAGTTTTGCGACACCATCGAACGCGAGCCGTTTTTTGGTCTTCACTGAGTAAATGTGGTATCCAGCGAGAGATCAACTTTTTTACGCCTAAGTGATCATGCAAAATACTGTGAACACTGGTCCCTGAAATACTTAAGGAAGCTTCTATCTCACGGTATGTCGCATGGCGATCTTCGACGATCAGTTGCCGTACAGCATCAATGTTCTCCTGGGTTACGGCTGTTTTTGGTCGACCTTCACGATGTCTATCACCAAGACTAGAGCAACAACGTTGAAATTCTAAATACCAGCGTTCCACAGTCCGGAGGCATGGTGCTTTATCATTGAAAACCGTAGTCAACTCTTCGAAGCACTGAAGTCGCGTTAAGCCCCTTTTGAAGTTGTAAAAAAATATCGCACGTAAATTTTCCTTCGAAATTTCCATTTTCACAACTGACTTGTCAACTTTGAACGAGCGCTGTACTAAAACGGTTGGGCCGATTTCGAGTCATTCTTTTGTTTTCGAATTCTAATTTCAAATATTTTAAGATGACACTAGTTCTTTTTTATGCAATCACGGAAGGCTTGCAAACGACAGAACTTAAAAGGCAGCCCTCGTAATGCACTGTATATGCAAATTTTAAGAAAATTTTAATTAAGCTTTACAAAATAATCACAAAATTCAAGTCATCCTCTCCTCACCAATTTTGTGGTGCCCAAAAGGGTCCACAATTAAGTTTTATTATATTATAACAACTAAAACTTAAGTTAATCTAATATCCTGTAAACTAATATTGTGGAATGCAACAAATGATTGAGTATTGAGTATCGAATGCGAGATTCTTAAAATTAAATACAATAATGAAAAAATCTGCACCAACTTTTACTTTTACTTTTATTTTGCTTGGTATTCATCCTTATTTTACTTATAACTATGTTCTCGTAGCAACTCGATACTACTAAGCAATGAGCCTTATAAATATTTGATTAGATGAATGTCGTTGAAATCCAATGTAAGCGGGATTTGTCTACCAAATTAATGAATTCTCCCGCGTTACATTAAATAAACAAGTTTAGTATCAATTTATAATAAGTAATTGATTGTTTTGAAAATCTTTGGCCTAGTTTAATTCCAGAAAGATTTGTTATTGCTGCGACTCCTATGCGATTCAAATGGTACAGCGCGTGTTCTGTTGCTGATAATCAGATGGATGTTTGCGTGGACGTAAACAGCCTGGCGCCACGGTTATGCGGGTTAACGTTTTGTGGCGACAATCATTTTATTTCTTATCAATGCATCTGAAATTACGCATACATGCAGTTTTATTGGTCGCTGCAATAGACGCTCCGTTTACACGTTTACTCTTACACTCTGTTATGTTTTGATAAGTGATCGTTACTAAAGCCTTTTATACTATTCAAACAACGGTATTACGGTAACATCTTTAATACCTAGTCTTGATAGAAAAACCAACAAGTTTATTAAATTCTTAATGAGTTATAAATTGAAGCGCTGAGAAAAAGTTCCCGAATGCAAAAAGAGGGTAAAAGCTAAAAGTGTCAGTTAGAAATGCCTGTCGTGTAAACAGTGCGAAAAATGAGATTGCTAAAATATTAATGGAGGAAATGTACTTTCGTATATGTGCGGCTCGCGACAGGGATTAACCTATATCTCGGTGCCAAAGTTTATACACAACATAATTTTACTTTCGAATCAGAATAAAATAAGAACAACCCAGGTCAATGACATCTGTTCATTGATATCGAATCTATTTTTAACACGAGATTACAACGTACACCTTTGTAGATACAACTTAGATAGTAGTTAATAGAAAACAAATTGGACGATTGTAGTTAAAGAGGTTAAAAATATTATTACAAGTATCGTAAGTATCAGACTAAATAAACTACTTGTGACACTATTTTTCGCGCGTATGAATCATAAGAAAAATATTAAATGTTAGCGGGCGTGAAAATAGTTTTTCGCGTTGCTACGGAATATTAGAATGAAGAGATTTATTAATTTATATAACCGCCGTTGTACCAGACTTATAAAACGTTCCATTTTCTTAAACTTCTACGATTTACACATATTTGTAGTTAAATAAAAGTAAGGCTTTAAATAAATGTAAACTGATAGAGACTAGTATTAAATGAATTGAATTGAATTGAATTGAATAGAGAATTGAGAATTGAGTAAACCGATAGGTACAGCGTTTTTGCACCGCGTCCGATCCAAATTTGAAGTTACGTTCTCGCATCCAAAGTGCTAGTCGCGCTACTGTGTAGGCCCGAGGATAAGGACTGTTATTTCCATAAAAACAGTATCCAGAGATTTGTTGGACTGGAATCGGAGGCGGTTAGAAAATGCCCTTTTTTTCAAACCCATTTCCAACGTGTTTGGAAATACGAAGAAAATTAAGACATAATAATCACCAAAAGCGAGCGATGAACTCTAAAGTACATATTATTTAGTTCTACATTTCTTTGTAACAATACTATATAATAACTTATTAATAAAGAATTTATGCACAATTTAAACAAATAAAAGGTATTAAAACCTGAAACATAATGTCAACATGACTCTACCTTGATTACAAATAAGAAAGAGGGTTATTTTGTAGAACCAGTGGTGTCGGGGGTAAATAACTAAGACTTACGTAGCTACTTTAAAACCCACGAAGTAGTACAAAACTAACATATATTTTTATATCATTTTTTTTACCTCATACCAATACAGGAAGTACGTAAAGAACTTTTACATAGAGAATAGCGAGACATGCATGCAGCTGATAAATACATAATAAAAACAATAAGTAAACTTATTTTTCATGACGAAATCGCGTCGGTAACACTCGTACTAGCACAGGACGTCTACGATAGTGATTTTAGTTCCATTATGGAATTTTCTTCGTGTTATTATAGTCAAGTACGTCTAGGAGCGAGGCCGTGTTACGTGCGTAAAAGGTCACAGGCGAGACGCAAAGGCTATTTGGAAAGTGGACTGGCGCCAGCGCACAATTTACGTAGATTTCGGGGCTTCGAACCTGGTTACATATTCCTCGGGTTAACTAGCGAGGTGAGGTATACAGTAAGGTCTCTCAAAGTGTGTATCCAAAGGTGTCGCCGATGGTTTTGTTTTAGCGTGACGTTCGGAGTAAAGTAAAGATGTACAGTCATTGGGCTCAAAAATATCTGACACGTCTCTGTTACTAGAGGCATAGGCTGGCCGTGGGTTGTTTTTTTGGTGTTCAATAAAGAGTATTTGTATTGTTTGCATAAAGAGCGTATCAGATATTTTTGAGCGTAATGTTTTATAATATATTATTGCTGGTGACTGTACCTGCACCGACACGACACAACGTATTACACCTACCCGAGGCCCAGTTGTAGCGAAATTTAATAGTGGTTACCTATACCATATATTTATTTAGCCAAAATTTTGTTTTCCAAAATGCAACATGATCATAATATGTTAAAAACCTTTTTTGAAACTTTATTTTCCAGAGATCTTACAAAACTATCTTTACCTTACCTAAAGGCTCTTAAAAGGGATATTTGTAAGAAATCCGAAAGTTGCAGTTTTAGAAAAACTATTTTAACTTATAAAAAAAATCCTAATGAAAGAGATAGGAAACAAACCGTAACCTAAATAGTTAATCTGCAGGGTAGTGATTCTCTGAACTATGACGGTCGGACGGACGGACGAGTGAATGTCCAAGCGGCGAGTTTAAGTAGTCCCGTCAGTGCGAACGAAACATATTTTAGCGCGTGTATTTTCAATTTAACAACATGGTTTCTACCAATGGATCGAACTAAGGCTGCTTAATTGAAAATGCACGGGCTAAAATGTGTTTTGTTCGCTCTGACGGGACTACCTAAGCTCGCCGCTGCGATTTCGCTCGTTCGTCCGCCCGTCCTTTGTTTTTGAGAGAATCACTACCGTTTACAATGAAATGTGCTGTATTGATTTGTCAACACACATAGAAAATTAGGAAGATCTTTGCCATTGAAGAAACTCTTATTAACTTTGTTAAAGCTAGGTTTGTACATGTTGTAAACTAGCACACTCAAGCAAGATTCAGGCTCGTGAGCGGCGGTATGTAAACGCGTTTAAATCTTTATTCAAAAATGTCAGGGCAAGGAAACGAAAGCTGTATTGTGGTGAGAGAATAATGATTACCCAAGGGCGTGACAATAGCGCGACGTCATAAACTGTAAGAATAACCGCGACGTGCAGTTTACTGCTTGAGCGTGCGCAGATTATGATCGAGCATTTGGCGCCACTTCCATACCACTTCGTTGTTCATAGAATGGTGGCGCCGGCGGTTACTCGTTTCTATGCAATTTTATGACCAGACGCTTGCAAATGATGTTTTCACCGTCTCCACTGTACGGCTTCGACGCTGCCGCGGATAGCGGGTGACGTCCCCAACATCTGTTTAGAATTTTAATATTACATGAGCGCTCCTTTACGCGCGCAAGATGAATAATTCCCCTTGTGAAACTTCAATCGTTCCTTTCAAACGAAAATATTGAAGTCGATTAAAAAACGCGTTGCTCAATCGAATCCCGATTTTACGGTGTAAGTGCATCTTGGGAAGGAGCTGACTCACGCGCCATTTTTTTGAATTGGGTCACACTGAAATATTCGTGAACGTCGACGGGCCTACTAAAGTTGGATGTTATTACGAGCTGGCTCGTTCGCAGGCATGCTCGTAGCGCGACATCATAATTTCGCTTCACATATTTCAAGCTAAATATGAAAATTGAACATAAATTTGTAACATACGGCTGTATAACAATGTGTCAACGTTAATATGAGATAAAGTACGGTACTCGAAGGAGTCGTTGGCATGTGTGTTTATTGAACTATGTTAGTGCGAAAAGGCGATGAGAGGAATGTAAACAGTGCAGCGAACGAGCGGCACCGCGCTCTATGGCGCTGCGCCGGCGACGGATTTATCCCCAACACACGCTGCGATATAGCGGTAACGATTGACTTGTAGATTCAGTACTTCGGACTATAACTATTTATTTCCGTGAGCTAGAAATGGAAGATGTTTTATTATAATCTGCAAATAAACAAACGTACCTAAGTAAGTATACGTAACAGATAATGATAGACGAGATTTTGGCTCGGTTTCAAATTTATGCTCTTTACGTGCAATATTACGTTTGATAAAACGAATAGAGCAGAAATAAATGACGCAAATTATCTAGATGTAAACAATGTAACGTGACTGTGATTATGCAAGAGATTTTGCGAAGTTAATTCTGTTCCACTTGTCACAATGTAGGCAGCCGATCGCACAGTTACTGTGGACTTTGAAATCGGAAAAGACGTGTTCTTAGCAACAACAGTCGCAGTAGCTTTCTTAGATAATTTATTGCAATAAATTGCACGAGTAACATTGTTGGTGGCTAGTCGGGATGACTCCAATAGCATTTCCAATAGAAGGTGCAGTTGTAGCCATTTGTTTTCTGTCAGACATTAAGTTTAAGTTAGTATTCAGCTTAATTGTGCTTATAATATAATAGAGGCGATAAATAGGAAGTATTTGATTCGCATTACCAGCTTTAATGGTTCAGTTTCTCGTTATTATTTATTCCGAGGCAATAAGTAAGACGCGCTGCAAATATCTGCTTATCGATTGATTGTTGCATTTATAGGCCTGACCCGTGATCCGAGGAATTAACACAGTCGTCATTCTGTAGGTGCGCTGACCACGAACAAGTAAACGATTGAAAAGGAATTTATCACTGCTAAATCCTTATTATTATAAATTGCGAAACTGTAGTTTGTTTGTTTGTTTCGTCTACGACACCTCAACCAAGCGATGAAAACATTGGTACTGATATGGATTCACCGTAGGGTGCCTCTTAGGGTGGGGAAATAGTAATAACAGAAAATAGGACAGACTCCGAGGGAAGAGGGATAAATTATTTGACTAATAATATTCTTGACAATTATGATGTTTAATCTTTTTCAACAGCATTGTGCTTAACGAGTAGATACAAAATCGAAAAAAAAGGGTTGGCTTTACTTTGGTCGTATCTTGTCATGTCATGTCTTGGTTATCTACTTATTCGACGCCGCTGGTGGTTGAAATGTACTACAAAGTACATTTTCGAAACTTTATTGTTCCCATAAGACTTTCTAATAAAGTAAATGAGTCTAAATTGCCAATAAAAGCTTATCATTAAGTATTCGAATAGCATAAGCGATTCCAAACATGATCTCTTTTCTAAAGTCAGTGTGTCAATGTCGACATTAATCTTTACCAAAGATAAAGTAGGTACCTGTGATATATCTACTAATCAACGTATAGATAGGCGTTTAGCGTGATTCAATTACCATTAATGTTATGTTTATTGCGTCCAGTAACTATTTACCTGTGACCAATAAATCTTATAGGTGTACCTAAGCTGATTCTAGTCAATCCAGTATTTTCTTCGTTCCGTTTTGAATTTCAAACTAAATAACTAAGATAATTAAGATAATAGTTGAAACGTAAAATAATCTAAGTAATTGGTATCGTAAAAAGTAAGGTCGTAAGTTTTTATGTTAGATATTTGCGATCACATCCGATAATGCTTGTCGCAAAACTGATCTGCCCCGCCTTACTATTGATAAATAATTTGTTTTCGCAACTACTCAATGCCTATATATCGCCTCGGTACCTATCTCGTGCTTGTATTGCTTATAACAGTCTATTTACCGAGATAAAACTGCTCACATTAAGACGGCGTTGAGGCGAAATGTAACACCACAGGCTTCGATTTCAAATACGTACTTAGATTTCCATAATATTATGGTCTAGTTTTTCGCAATGCAACATTTGTAGGTACCCAGGTACCTACGAAATATCTGAGCTGTTATTTTATTTAGGATACTTCTTCATATCACCGTCTTTGTTTTCGTAGAATTCGAAACGTTCGTTTCTCATAACGAATTTCTCAACTTTCCGGAACAACGACTAGCATACTTTTCATTTTTTATTACTTTTTGATTATTTATCTCTGTATTAAACTATGTTGATTAATTGCACTGTTTTACCATAAAAATAAACAAGGGCACATTTAATTTTTTTTTTATAATCTTATAATCTAACTATATTTAAAATATAAGGGTTAGCTGGAAAAGATAACCTTAAAGGGGTTCGCCTTTGTATTTTTTTTTTTGTAATTTTCATTGTTTTGTTTTTGTTTTTCTTTTGTACAATAAAGTGTTTACAGATACATATTATACCTATATACATACATATTCTACCTAATGAAATGGCTCACAAATAGAAACATATTGCTAATTCGTTGCAAACAATAGATAATCTTTATTTCTAGTTTTACAATCGGTCCTAAGCTTGATTTAGGAAGACTTGTACACTGAGACTACTATTTTTGAGCTCGGAACAAGATCGCATCCAGAGATAAGTCGAGAACTAGAGCAATAGCAAATCGCAACATGGGAACTGGATTCGTATGGAGGTCAGGCATCAAGAACTTTGACCCTTGGTCTCCCACGTTTCATGGCCAGCGCCGGCGCCGGCGCCGCCACATGGCTGGCGCACAGAGCTGCCATTCATCTCACCGGGCCAGCCACCATGTACGAGTACTCTACATGTCAAGATCAATGTTGCAAATACCAACTTAATCAATTCTTAGTAGCAGCGCCTGGATGATGTAATAAAACAATTCATAATTACTCAAAACATGCGTTTATCTCTGCTATATTAGAGTAATATCTCTCTGTTCCAAAAAACTCGCTACTTTTCGGGTAAAATATGACTGTCATTTGCTTGGGTGACTCGTGTCCATTAGAATAATATTTTAGTTACGCGTAAAGGCATTATAATAAGTAGGTGTGACACACCACATATTTGCTATTGTCGTCTTCTTCGCGGGCTTCCTGGCGGCTTAGTCTTGATCTTCGTGACCTTTGACTAGTAACACCATCAATCGGAATATTTGCGAATGATTCACTGATTACTCTTTAAACATGTTCGAGTATTCGTGGGCAATGAGTCACCCGTTGTATAATGTACATCATCAATTTGGATTAGGACTGTTTAGACTGCCAGTCAATAGCGTTGATTGACTCGTCCGGAGCCCATTTAGGTCATCCCTTCATGAACTGTATGACAACGTTTAGGAATTCGTTAAAGGTGCCTTTGCCCTTTTATTTCCTTCATTGCTTACTTCTTCTCCGACGACGTCTTTTTCTTGGTCTTCCAAGAACCCTTTTATTTGTTCTTTCTAAAAAAATTACCGTGTCGTAGCAGGTGTTCCATCATTATTTCTCTTCAATTTTCTATTCGCGTGATTCACATCACATAGTGCGGTAATGGTTTCAGCTTTGCAGATTCTTAACTTCCTCATTCTGTCTTTCTGCGAACGGTTTTCAAATACTTAGGCATATAGACAGATTAATGTCGTGTTGTTCGTTCCTCTGCTCGTTTGCTTTTCGAGCTAAATTAGAATAGGGAGGCGTGCAACACTCGCTAATTAAGATAAACGCGGGAGCTGCGTCGGCGCACAGACAGATCGACACTGCGTTGGACTATTTCAAGATGGCCCTCGTAAAAACCAAGATGGAGTACCATTCCGTATTAAAGCTGAATTCAAGCGGGTTGCAAGAGAAATAGATAAAATAAATTAAAGTTTGGATAGTTAATTATGCGATATCTTCAATGAAAATCTGCAACGAGCACTTCATAACAAACATTATTGTAAAATTACTAAAACTAATCTAAAATGACTGAAACTATGAATACAATTATTTTAAAATGAAAAGGAAATAACAATTGACATTTTGCTACAAAAAACACGACCCTACTCTTAAAAAATAAGCGGTAACCGGGTACCTAGGTATTTGCGCAATGGATTATTTTACAAATTCTCTAATTCTGTTTCTCTCAGTAAACAAGATTTTTCATGCACGTTGATTATTCGTCATAATATTCGGTTTTATTGCTTATTGGTTCCTCGAGATCGATGAAACAACGGAAATCACTAGCTCGTATATCATCGCGACTAACGCGCCTGAGCTGTCGTTAATTGGTGATAAATTGACTAATTTAATCGACGATTTGATTTCTGATTTAGTTTGAGTGCTCTGAGTAGCCCACTGGTTATTACGTTTTAATATGCTCATTTTATGTTTATAGAAAATTAATTCGTTACGGTTGTTAGACAGTTGCTACTTCACGCGACTCGTGTATTATAAAAAATATGACGTATTTTTTTTGCATTTCTCATAAATTCTGCGTCAAGTTAAGATGAAAGTTTCAGACTAAGTATTTTTTTCGGCAAAATGCCTACTTTGATTTGATTTGATTTGATTTATCCTGCTCCTAAGGTACGTTTGCAAATTGAATGAATCGAATTCAAGTTAGAGTTGTCCGTTGCAGCGAATTAGTGATTCACAATAATGGTTGTTGAGCTTGTTTATTCGGAGCGGATCGTCGGCGGCCTCGTCTGTTGTCCCATTAGTAGTAGGTTATTCTCTGCGTAAAAGCGAATTCACTGGACTGAACTAGTATAACTTGGTCTGGCACGCGCTCAGGCGCACTGTAGTTTCGTTAAATCTCAGAACAAGTCGAGTAACGCTAACGTAAACGATTTTCGAAAACTTGTAAAATATATGGAATTGACAAGCGCTCCACGCAAAAGTCCAGCAGCTTACGTCATTCCTACGTATTTTCGATAACAATGATGTTGTTACAATGCAATTCATCTTGTCTATAATCCAGTGACTTTAGTCATCATAAGTTGCGTCAAATTCGGTAGTTCTGATTTTTTGCAGACTTGTTTAAGATCTTAGCCCAATGAATAATCAAAGTTTGTAACCTCGAGCGCCAAACGCAAGTTTGTCAAATTTTTGAGACTAAAATTGTCTCTGTAGACCAAATAATTTCCGAGATAAAGCATTTCAAAATCCAACAATTTTTTGAACTTCGCAATTTTTTTGAACAACCTTGACGAACTGCGGTGCCACCTATTTGCCAGGGCTGCGACGAAAACCAGCTTCAGCTTTAGATCTCTGGGAAAGCCACCGTCATAGACACGAATTCGTAACGCGATACTTAGCGCATCCAGATGTCAAGTTAGACGACCTACTTAGGTTGATCGAACCACCTTTTCTACGTACGAAATCAACAAAACTCGCGTTTTGTCGTGAAAACCAGTCTGGCTCAGCTTTTGCAAATGGCGAATTAGGTATGAGGCTAATTACACAGCTGTAAGCGCTGGAGCTGGGCAGCTGCGGTTGTGGTTGCGCTTTGTGGAGTGGTTAATGTTATAATAGTCTAATGATGCTTTAATGCTCTGCCTCTTTTTATTAGGTTGCCGCGACGCCGCAAATATTGTTTGTAGTTCAAAGAACAAATTTGATGCATTTTGTTATTCAAGTGCTAGGAGACAAACATATAAACATATTTACTTACTTACCTTAAATTATTAAAAATTCCTTTAAGTAAATATTTGTCACTAGTTAAAGTTAAACTATGGTTGTAATTAATTAATAAAAACCTTTGATTTTTTTTTTCTTAAACTTGCGAAGAATTATTTTTTATAAACAAGTAAGTACCTATTGTATGTTTTTTTATTGAACTTCTTAACTAGTATTAATAAAATGTCGATTTAAACATTTGTAAGTGTAGAGCATCATCACTTGCCTTGTTCTCCTTTCCTAATTGAATTCGATCAACGAGGTCAACTCACACTCATCGCTTTTGCAGTTTAAAAAAAAACCACTTGGTACAATTTTCCATGTAAATTTCGTTCATTTGACCATGAAACTTCTGTAGAGTGTGTCGTTCATAAGGGTACAGGAATTTCTTGGTCGACTATAGATATCGTCCTCAATATTCATCCTCATTGCAGAAAAAGTACTCAAAAAGTTAGGCAAAAACCACTACCCGGTCATAAAACCACAATAAGTAGATATTATTTAAATCAAAAAGTCCTCCAAAGCAACAAAGTCGGCCGTTTTAAGTACCTACAAATGTATGTTGCAGTTGCATTAAGCGCAAATGACGTTATAATTACGGACACGGCAGCGATGAGCGGCGGCGTAATGTGTTAACGAGAATAGCGTTTAAAAAATAAAACCTCGTCTTTACCGAGTTAAGGGTTTGCTGCATCTCAAGTTACTCACCTCGCGACACTGTTTATTCAGCTAAAAGAGCAAATAACTCTACTACACACGTTTACTTAAAACGCGACGAAGAAAACGCAAAGAGGTGTCTGTGTGATGCATGTAAATATGTATGTCTAATTATCTTTAAGTACCAGCTAATGAGCAATTAGGCGCCAAGAAATAAGCAGGAAGCAATTGACTGACCACCAAACACTGAGCACAAAGTCTCTTCTTTATAGCAAAGAATCCGCGCGTTGTAACCGAAAACGCTTAAACGAAAGATAACGTGTGAATTAGTTCATTGTTTCAATGAACACTGCATCTATATTACGAGGGCTGCTACTTATGTAACCGGAATAGAAAAAATAAACAAACGTACATGGCTAAATATGGTTTTATTGTTTTTCGAAGTATTCTCCGTGATAATCGATGCACTTTTGCATACGTTGAAACCAATTTATAAAGCACTTTTTCCACTCTGACTGAGGTATCTCCAAAACGTGCTGTCTGAACGCGTCGACGGCATCTTCACGGGTCGAAAATCGTTGACCACGTAATTTATTCTTTACATTTGGAAATAAATAGAAATCATTGGGTGCCAAATCAGGGCTGTAAGGTGGATGACCCGTTAATTCTATATTTTGACCTTCCAAAAATCGAGTCGTTTCACGTGATGTATGACAGCTGGCGTTATCATGGTGCAGAATGATTCTCCGTCGCTGGTTGTTTTTCCGTATTTTTTCAAATACTTCCGGCAAACAAATGGTCGTGTACCACTCCGAATTAACCGTTTTACGATTCTCTAGGGGCACTGTAGCCACATGGCCATTAATACCAAAAAAGCAGGCCACCATTTGCTTCAAGGTGCTTTTTGCACGAGTTACTTTCGTAGGGTTCGGCTCATTTTGAAACACCCACACCGTTGATTGTTGTTTAGTTTCGGGATCATACGCATAGATCCAGGATTCGTCACCTGTGTAGATATTATAAACAGCTTTTGAGTCACCACGGTTATATTTTTTCAACATTTCCTTGCACCATTCGACGCGAGCCTCTTTTTGATCCTTAGTTAAGTTGTGCGGGATCCAACGCGAACAAATTTTTTTCACAGCTAAGTGTTCATGTAATATCTTATTAATGCTCGTCATACATATGCCTATAGTCGCCTCTATCTCGCGATACGTAACATGACGGTCATGCATTATAAGTTTTCGCACAGCTTCAATATTTTGTGGTACAACGACCGATTTCGGGCGACCATCCTTAACTTCGTCCCTGAGCATACTACGTCCACGATTGAACTCACTAAACCAGTGATACACAGTAGTTTTGGATGGAGCTTCATCACCAAAAGTCGAAGTTAGTTGAACTATGCACTGTTGTTGCGTTAAACCACGCCGAAAATCGTAATAAATCATAGCACGAATATTTTCACGAGTGAGTTCCATTCTTGCAGCGAGATTAAAATTTAAACCCGCCAAAAACAAAAGACTAGCGTACATAAGAAAAAAAATATATAGCGGCCAGTATTAAAAAAAGTTCAAATTTTACCATGGAGGTCAGATATAGCGTTTAAAAATGTTGGAATCCTGGATTCCGGTTACCTAAGTAGCAGCCCTCGTAAAATCTGTGGTAGATAGGCTCGAGAAAAATGCAAAGCTCGCGGGTTCCGCGGCCGGGTGGCGAGGCAGGCGCAAAATGCAAATCGCAGGCGTTTCACCGCAAGACAAATGCGGCCGAAGTGTTGCCCGTCTTGTAAACAGCGCAGACGTGGTTTGTTGTTCTACTTTTTTGGGTAAACGGTTCTCCATAAACGGCTCGTATAGGCCGCCGCTGAAATACCGCCTCGGTACAATGCCTCATTGGGCGCCACCGTACAAGGCAGACGCGGGCGTTATTGCAGCGATTCTCCGTTGTTCGATACATCTGAGGTACTGCCGCCTATCTTAGTTCTCAGTAAAATCACACGTTTTTGGTGTTGTACAAATCCGTGAAACGCTCAAGTTTTTGTGTAGGTGGATATGTCCCAGCTTAAATGCATAGACATTCTGCATTCGGCATCGCTTCGGTTGCCTACGTCATCGTCGGTAGTTTACATTCGTAATTTGATGTTCATGTTTATCTGCTTGCGCTGAAATATTCATACTGAGATGTGTCGAGAGGATCAATTGAAAATCATATTTTATGGAAGTGGAATGCGAGTGGATGGTATTGCATTCCTGGACAGTTATGCGGCGAGTGTGCGGGCACGCCGCGTCAGCTCGCGCTCTATCGACAAGACAACAATGAGACCGCGCCTTGTGCCATAAACATTCTTTGCCACAATCATTACGAATATAACCTATAAATTAGTCCAACGCCGACTGTGGGCAAGCCGCTACGAGAATTTGCAATGAAGGCTTGGAGTATAGAGCTCTGCCTCGAGTGCTCGACACGCGACGCGGTGCAACGCACGTTTTCGTCGCGTCACGTCTGCTCGGCTGGCGCTTCGTACAAATGAGCTGGAATTCGTAACGCCTCCCTGATATCGCATTTAGGTAAGATTCCGACTGAACCGACCACATCAAAGCGCATCAGTGTATTGGAACATAATTGACCTAAAACGTGATCTGGGGAAGCATAAATAAATTTTGGCTCGGAAAGGCCTTTTGTTAGCAAGAATACTCATTATTTTGCTATCACTACGAAGGAACAAGGCTGCTTTCTTTGCATATCTGGACCGAGGTCGTTATATGTTTCGGAAGGAAATAATATCGCACCTTCGGTAGGACAAGGGCACAATTGCCCCTGTAATCATATAGTACATTGTGCCCTTCTTCTACTGAAGGTGCGATATTTTGTTAGCGGCACAATTACCTACTAAACTATATTTACGCCAAAACCGTTTTTCACTTACGATGCGCACGATAAGCACTCGTAGTAAAACAATACAATCAATGTTATCTACGAGTATATTCGACCTACATGTGGGTTAATGGTTAATTAGGTTGAGCACTTCGAAGATATTGTGTAATCTTTTGTATTTCTTTTCACTCAAGTGTTTATTTATAGATTTACCTTGAGTACAATGACGAATGCATGCGTTAAACCTAGCGTGACTGAAGATTCAAAGATATTTTACAGAACATTTTCAAATTGTATTTATGAATAGCTGTGCCGGAGAGTCTGTTCACGTGTATTTAAATATTTTGTAGAAGTGTTGGTCAATATAAAAGATTTCTTAAAAAAATCTTAATCTCACTGTATCGGGTAGGTACCTTTATCCCGGAAGTAATGGACAATTTCCGAGGAAACAGCGATAAGCGAAAGAAACGACAAACGTCAGAAGCTATATACAGTGCGATGAATGAAAACCGAGATGTTAGTTTATCTGGTTTCCATTTTAAGTATTCTCTTTCTAAGGGCTAAACTTAGTCGTCTACGTATGCGAAGCAATAACCTCGGGTTCTAAAAATCGAAAAATCATCTAGTTTGGCCATGCACATATTACATAGTGGCGCAAGCGCTTGCGTTAGCTACAGCACAGCATGCACAGAATAGAATACTTAACGATTACCACGACTTGTCCTGCTAGGCATACCTCGTAGTACCTATTAACAGTAGTTAATAACTGTCAATATTGATCAGATAAAAACTCTACGCAATATTAATTTCAAATGCACCACGATCATTTAGCGGAAGAAAACATGGACAAGGAGTCGCTGATTTTAATTTGCATAAACCCTGTATATTATCGAATGAACCTTTGGTAAATATAGCGTAGGTACTATCAGTCGCCGGACGCGAATGTACACGTCCTATCCTAGAACCGCCCGAGTGTGGTTCCGTTTGCATATCAATGAAACGGCTGTTAATCCAGCTTCCATTGTGCGCTTATTGCATTTTCTCACGGCTATTTAACACTTCCGGCTTTAAGTTTAACCGTAGATAACTTGTACGTTTTAAATGACGCCAATTAGTCAAAATGTATTGTATTCTTGGTTACTGGGTTACCTATAAAATCTATGTTCTAGTTTTAAGAATACTTTTGGTATTGAATACGAGCATTATAAAGAACCCACGTACAAACTTAGAAAGATAGATGGAATACAATAGGTTATAATTAGAAAACCAAATACTTGTGATGGCGACGGGGTAGCGCTTTCGTCGGCTGTGACGTCACCAGACATGATGTCACGCGGAGCGTCTGAAATTCACACGTTTTTCATAGTCGCGCCGAGGTCAAGGCATTGCACCACTGAGTAAAGAGGCCATCCTTTAAAATAAATGAAGGGTTCAATTTAAATTCAATTCAAATACATTTCACACAATTCATTTCATTTTCATTTCTATATAATTAAAAAATTATGTTTGTATGTTTGTCCTCTAGGAAACTTTCCAAACTATTAATCCGATTGTGATGACAATTTGGGTTATTCTGTGTATGTATGCCTGCCAGGGTTCCTGGACCAAGAAATGAATGATAATGAACACATTTTAACTTTTTTTGCAGCTAGTGATAATTTACCGTTCTACCGTTGTTTCTAGTTGTTCCGCCGCTGAACTACCAATCATAAGTTTCGATATGCTATTCTGGCATATAATACTGTATTACTGAACCACTCTGATTTGAATTGTATAACGCCTAAACTAAAGTGGTCTTGAAATTTTAAATAGTTTTAAGTTTAAATGTAAATAAATCATTATAGCCAGTTACAAGAAACAATAATCGTATATTTCTTACACGTAATAGTCAATATATCATATTTACATACGTATTCACTAAAGTGAGAACAATGTACATATAATACAATATATCATCGACTGACGTCAAGGGGCGAGGCAATAAAGAAAAATCCACTTGTATTGACGTGGTCTACTAGATTAGAACAACGATGTATAAACCTAGGCGTCTTCTGATGGCATTGTATCGGGCGAGTACTTATGCACTTACATGTCGTGCAATAAGGAAGCAATCTAAAATAGGCAGATTAGCACATAAAGCTTTATATGTAGCGACTGATCATCGATTTAGGAACAAGTTCTTTTATCACCTAAAACACGATTGGCTGTGCCATTTATTTGTGGTTTGTTACTGATGTCTGTCTTTACGAGTTAACTACCAAAAACACGAGAACCACTTACATACCTAATTATTTGATTTACTTCTTACATTTCTGCAGATTTGTGTAATCAATTATTCAAACAATTATTGCCTGTTTCGTGAAAAACGCTCAAGTGTTTCTCGGAGATGAAATAAAGTGAGGTCAAGGAAATCGGCTGGTTTCCTCCTTTGAACAGTTCTTTTATTTCATTACAGCTGGCTGCAGATCATAATGTGTCAATAAAAATTTAACGCCAATTACTTTTAGTTCAAGTCACATTCAAGACATTTCTTTAATCACCTCTTAAACGTGTCATACCTAAATATGCAGATGCTTAGGACATTTTTATTAAACCACTGGTCTTAGTCTGGTGGATTTACTGTCATTAAGTACAAAAAGAAATTCGTCCACAGAGAATTAGTCGTCAAATCGGAAAAAATGCTAAATTGAAATATAACTATTAGGATAGTTTTCCATCCAGAATATTGTCCAAAATAGAATCATGTCCTCTGGTAAAATTGTCCAAACTTAATATAGGCCGACAGGAATAATAACCATTTGTATTTATGTTCACTTGGAAGTATTACCATTTGAAATACTTGTACTTAAATTTACATTACGGTCTCAAATAAAATTAGACAATATTCGCGTATTAAATTTTGCACATTTTTTATAATGGACATAATTCATTTCAGACTTAATTCATTTTTACCGAAAATAAATTTGGTCATAATTACATTTTATCAGATTTACACTTTGGTAAAAATTCCAAATGGTCAATTCAAGTGGACGAATTTCTTTTTGTACTTAATGACAGTAAATCGTCTGGTGGTTGTCTACTGGTTTGTATAAGCTTCTATGTGTAGTAAAGTATAGTGCAATCAAAGTTTCATGGCCGTTTAAGCCTGATTTACTAGATAAATGATTCAGACTCAGATATCATTGCAAAATTGACATCATAAGGAACAGTTTAGAGTGCTTGCTGTGTGCTGTAGATTTGTTTATTCCGAGTATCATATCTTATACCTAGATCTTTTAGATGTAGGTATATACCCATATACATTTTGCGCAGAGGTCATATTTGATACCGTATTTGAATGATTTGGTTTACGTTGATTTTCTGAACACAAAATAGTTAAATTTATTAAATAGGTACGATATTTATTCGAGATGGCGAGTTGCCGAAAACTTCACATATAACTACAAGGTCTTCCTAAAATTTGATAAGTAGGCTGTCATTTAAACTTGGGGCTTTTGACACCATTTCTCTACCATGAATTATTGATCGTCGTTCTGTATGCGCAGCTCTGAGTGCGCGGCGCGGCGCCTGCGCCGACATCGTTAAAGCGGCGCCAGGTTACATCATCCGATTGGAAAACTCACCGCTCCGCACGGGCCCTAAAACGCCGCGCGACTAGACTCTGAATTAAACGATTACAGTCTCATCACGTATCTGTTTGTTTTTCAAACAGATTAAAATTTTGCCAAATGACATTAATGAGCGGCGCTTGGCTGGCGAGGCGCCTGCGGGCCGCGGGCTGCGGCAGTGGTCGTAGAATGTGCGCACATAAATATTCATAACGCACACAGACGCGGGGTGCGCGGGCGCCGCCGAGCCCGAGTCAAAGGTGCCCCGGCGCCGCCCGTGTCTCCAGCCTCCTCGCCGCCCCTCGCCGCCCTCGCCTGCCCCTCTGCTCTTACTGCACTTGCAAATATCATAGACCCATTCGACGCCACACGTCGCCGACCTGGCGCCATTCGCCAATAAATTCGGTCTGTCTCCGGCCTGCAATGAATTATTATGGATTACGATCTTCGGGTATAACTGAATGCGTAAACAGGTCCCGTCATCATACTTCACTAGATAAGAATGTTTACTGTGCGTGTACATCTCGAGCCACAGGAGAATGTAATTGATTTTATACTACTAGTACCTACTACCTATCATCTAGAAAATCGTTAAGCTTGAACCCACCGATAAAAAAGATGATAGTTAATAGTTATTGCACGATTTAATATAGACTAGATATTATTCTTATTAATTATCTACATTTAAAAAAACGTTGATATAAACGATGTCTACGTATCCATTTTAAACAAACTATGCTATAAAAGGTTGAGAAATATGAATGTAAAGAGAGACATAGGTTTTTGAGTGTTTAAAGAGTGCATGTCGACCAATCGGGTACGATCAAACTGTCGCGCAAAATGTCAGTGCTCTCTCTATTTCTGTCCAGAGCAGACCCAACAAGAAAGCTATGCAAAATACAAATTCTACTGTCGCCGTCTAGACGCCAGTCCTGTTACGATTGAATAACATTTGATCCAATCAACCCGAATGGAGAGGTCGGCCAGGTCTTGCGAACCGGCTGCGAGGACATCATTGGCGAACAATATCTCCATCGTAACGAACTTGCAAATAACTTGATTGCTATTATACTTACTTCCTTATGTCTTACGAAATTAATATTACCAGGGCTCGGTAAATTACCAGCATTGATACTGTATCATAACGGGCAAAATTACTAGTTTAAGTTTATGGGCACCACTTCGTTCGATGGTGAAAGTGTTGATAGGAAGGAATACAATGTTGCAACACTGAAATTATAGACTCGTCTAGCAAGTAGCACCAACAGTCATTAAAGTAGCTCAAACTGAAAGTGTCCTATATCACCCTTCAGAGAAAGCTAATGGAACGCGAAACGTGTATGTTTCGATTGGTTTATTCTATTTTTTATTTTCATTGTTTCAGCACCAGATGTCGTGCAAGAGGACAGTCCTCTAGTCGTCACAGCTCCAGAAGGGGAAGAGGAACTAAGCTTGAAACGTGAGATCATGCAGACATTTCTATAGATAATGACGGTATTGCTTTCGATTTTCGGTTAGCGAGATTACCTAATCGATGACTTATTTTCAGATTTTGGTGCACTTTTATCGGGCCGCTCTCCGCTCTGCATCCGGCGAGATGATATGAGTGGGGTTCCAGTGGCTCCGGGAGTAGCTACGGCACGATTCACATTTCGTCGACGTCATCTCTACTGGTCCGTGATTTTAGGACCTTCGATGATACAACCCCGAGCACTCTCTTTCCTAGACCGAGGGGGCAGATTACTACTTGAACACCCTTTGAAAAAAGCGCCAGGAATTCACGCAACGTATGAAGAGAAAACCGAAAAGGTGATTAAATCAGCGCCATTTAGTACAACTGTGTGCCGGTATTTGCTTCGTCATTTTATTATGCGGAGTTAACTAACCACAGTAGCGAACAAACCTTCGCTTGCCTTGTCCCGTAGAGTTGGCTTCTGAATATTCATAGGACCTGCCAATTTGTTCTTTACAGTTATGCGGCGTTTGGCGCCGCGTGCCTCGCGAGTACAAGCGGTTGCTGCGCGAAGGTTCCTTGTACGTGGCTTTGGTCTGGGGTGATGAGCGGAACAACTCCATGGACAGCGCTTTAAGTGGCCGCATTAACAGGTACCTATTTAATGTTTTTATACCATTTTTCTTTTCTATTTCTTTTACGTTTGCTAGGTTAAGTAAATAAAAATATAAAGAACCGGTAGGATCAAAAGCTTTACTCCATTAGATCCAAACGATAACATGCCCTTGAATCAATCATTCTGAGAATTGTTAGCAGGCGGCGCATAGCCCGTTGTGTATTGTAAATTAACTAACCGTATGATGAATAGCGTTTAGTGGTATGCACTAGGAAAAATACACCTCTATAGATACGCAGTGTAGACAAGTTAGGCGTCTTTACATCCTGTATCTAAACGCCAACTAATTTCTCAGATGTACATGCAAATGAATACCCGTAATTTGGCAGCATTTCGTGACTAGATTTTAGATTTATATGTTTTTTATACCAACGTACTTACATGTTTTATAAACAACTTTGTCAAGAGCAAACCAACTATCGCGTAAGAATTAAAATACTTGTGTTAATGAGCTTCATTTACGCACATTGTCGTTGTAGTAGCTAATAAATAAATGCCGCGCTAGAAGACGGCCAGACGAAAGTGTTAAAAGTTAAAACACGCATTCATCTTCACAAATATACGCGTCGCCGGTTACGTCACGTTTGTTTACTAGACTTGTTGCTCTAGTTTTTCGTATCGCCATTAGGTTAGGTGGGACGCATAAACCTTTCCGTATAAAAAGTTTTCGAGTTTATGGAATTCAATTGGGTCGTTTAGTATTTTGTTATTATGCATAGCTATAAAAATAGCAAATCCACAAATCGCACGTGTGATACTACTATAACTGTGCATTACAATTATCTCCAGGTACCCTGCTCTTGCATCAGAAATGTTTACATCCCTTTTGGAGCCGGAACAGCCTCCGTCGACATTTGAAACTGGCGCCTGCGACGACTACCGCGTGCCCGGCCAGGAGGCCGGCTGGTGGGGGGGCACCGCTGTGGTGACCGGCGCGGCGGGCGCGGCGCCCAGCCTCCATCTTGCTCTTATTTACAACGGCATATTCTCTCCGGCCGGAAGAGACCAAACTGTTAGGGTGATGCTCACTCTGCCTGATAAAAACCAGACTATAATTGATGAGGTAAACGCTGCTCCTATTTCCCTTGAATTACCATACTAGCTAGTTTGAAGTATAACAAGTGATTTGTTCTTACAGATCCAAACTGTACCTAAACCAGGCTACGAGATGAATATTCTTGAAGTGTCCACCCCAGTTTCGGCTGCAGAATTGCGGTCGCTTTCTCGAGGTCGCCTGCTTCTTGCAGTAGAAGCTGTGGGAGCCCCAGAACGACGTATTTCTGGTAGCGTGAGACAAAGGGCGGCTTGTGAAGTTTTCCATTCACCCTTGCTGGCAGAAAGAGCACCGGCTGCGCTTGCTCCTGAAGGCCTTGCAGTGCTGTACATCGATAAAGAGGGATCTCTTGTCTATGACATACAGGTACGTGTAGATGACACTTAAGAACTCAACGATTGGTTACAATACATATTTAACTGCCGCACTCAGAAATATAATGCTTGATTACAGTTGCTGCTGTCATATTCTTTGCTATAGCAATAGAAAAATACTAGACGTCACTAAACAAGCATTAAATTTAATTGACGTCTCTGAGTGCGGCAGTAAGTGCTGTTTGGATGATGTCGTCAATATAATGTTAGTTATAATGTGTATATTTTTAATTTCACCAATTTCATATTCAAACAAAAAAAAATCGGTGACACCCGTGACACGCAACGCTAAGATCAATCTAACGACACCTCGCTTGTTGAAATCAAGCCATCCGTTCAGCAAGGGAACGAAGAACCATACATACCTAGTACCTACTTACATAAAGGTCAAAAACATTACTCTCCGACTTCGAAACTTGTACTATCAGATACTTCGTTTGGAAATTGGAAACATCGACCCTCAACAGTGTGAACCTATTTCAATTGATAATATTTTTAGGTGGACAATTTGGGAATCACCGATCCGAAAATTACTTTAGTAGATGAGCAGGGCAAGCGACATTCTCAAGTAGAAATCCTTGACACACGGATGGGAGTGCTAGCCAGGCCGAGCGCGCGTATTTTTCCGCCACTCTATGAAGACCAGCTAGCTGTTCACATTGGAACTGATGTTGGTTAGTATCGCATCATGTTTTAAATCTACTTAGAATATAATTCTCACACATTTCAACCTTTAATAGCTTTAGCTGTTTTGTATCGTAAGATTTCCTTTTAGCGGCGTAGGCAGTTTCTCAGTATCCACTCAAGGGAAAGGGAAAATACTACAAGTCGGTGTTGATGCTTTAATATGATCATTGAAGGACACGTCACCGTCGTTATCATATTAAGTAGGTTATTCATTAGAATTCTTGAATCAACTAGTTACTTCTCTTGAGTTTGTTATATCTACTCGTAGTTTATATGTTATCCTTAATTAATAAAACAAAATAGTTTATCGTAAATAGTTGCCAGGACGCTGATATCCGATGCAATGTTTGAATTCCACGTCAGATAAAAAAAACAACTGGATAAAAGAAAACAAAACAAACTAGTTATGCGAAATCAGTTTTCTAAATTAACAAGGCAAAAACTTAAAACAATATTGCTGTCAAGTAATGTATGCCTGGTTATTTTTTTTACATTGTCTAAATACTTATTTTTCGAGTATCATCAATCGCTATTCCATTAAGACTGCAAAGTTTTACTTCATTTGGATATATGCTGTTTAATTATCAAAAACGAAACTACGTTTGTAGGGGGACGCGAGCGTACTGGTGTCCCTTAAATTAAGCTTAAAAAACATAATCCCTTAACTTGAACTTAACTTGACGATTATAGCTGTGAGCTATACTGCCCACAGCTAGGTGGCAGCATCTTCTACCGAAACATCGAGACAGGTGGAAGCAAATCAAATCTGCTTTAGATATTGCCGCCGTATTTGAGCTCTTGGCTTAGTGCTTAGTTTACAATTTGGTCATGGTTACATCTTACACATGCCAAAACATCAAAGATTTTTTAATGCGCTTCAGGGCCCCCTGTTCTTCGCGGTCGCCTGACGTCTCGCCCGCTGCCTGACACCGCCGGCGAGGGGCCAGCCTTGCTCCGGCGCACCGACGCGCGCGCACCGGTCTCTGCTACTCCTGTCGCGGGCCTAGCCTGGCTCTCCGTTGATG
This sequence comes from Acleris laterana, assembly GCA_963966035.1. Classification (NCBI taxonomy): domain Eukaryota; kingdom Metazoa; phylum Arthropoda; class Insecta; order Lepidoptera; family Tortricidae; genus Acleris; species Acleris laterana. The sequence continues at coordinate 10,702,866 of OZ014443.1, read as the reverse complement.
CCCTTTGTGGAATACACTATGAGGTAACATATTAGATCTTCAATGAGATACTTCTTTAGTTTCTTTAGTTTTGGTAGGATGAATGCATGGAGAAGTAATGAAAACCAAAGTAGACTTTCAGACCATTCTCGTTTTCCACACATAGGTCGCTAGCGCTAGGTCTAAACGCTAAAAATGGAATTTGATATGTATTTCGTTAGCTACATTTTTTAAACCCATATGAAAACAAACAGGTGTCATAATATAAGTTAACGTTTGTGTCTGTGTATGTATCATTGTAACTCATAAACGTAAGGACAGATTCGGACGTGGTTTATTTTTATAGAAAGTAAGTTTAACTGGGGTGTTCCTTACCCACTCACGTGCTTTGTGCAATTATAAATAAGATGGATCAAATTGGCAAGAGCACTCAAGTCGTTACTAAGGTTTGATAAAAGTGGGTAGGGCCGTTTAAAAGTATTCACTCTGAAAAAATTTTTTTTTTAAGTTTTTAAACAAATTGATTAGTCACCTCGACGAATCATTCAGCAAAACATTGCTCATACTTAATAACAGGCAGACACTTTACCAGTAGATCTTTGTCAGGTGGTCGTAACAAGCAACCCTGGCGTGTGGTCGGCGTGGTTAGAGACTCACGCAGCATCTGGGGCCAACTCTCGGATGCTGGCTGGGATGGAAGGCTGCGTGCTGGAACCGCACCCGGCCGAGCTGTCAGCTCTCTACACTGGAGCCGCTTACTTGGACCTTCGTGCTCCGGACAACGACACTGCACTGATGCGCACGCGGTTACAACAGGTACTACAGACGTTACACGTAAATATATTTTTTTTGTTTAAGATATTGACACAGAAATATGTCTCTCATTGTTATAAAGTGATTACGAATTAACCTGTTAAATAAATAGACAATCTTAGGTTATTTGTAGGAAATATTATATTTTCACCAATGGGTATGTATGGAACTCTATGTTGTAATAAAGATTTGCGTTAATTTATAATTCCATGCATTAAATAAGGAGGTAAGGGAATTCTATTTGTCACTACCGACATATAACGGGTTGGCTTAAAGTAATGAGAAGGTATTCAATTGACAATAGCAGGCAAAAAAAGAATACAAAAAGGATTTTGACAGCTATAATAAATAGAAAATATGTCAATTATTGTTAAAAAGGCAAATAATGATTAGCTGTGTTAATAAAAAATGTCCACAAGGAAGTCATTACGTGAACATGTCTATCGCCTACTTGGACGACGTGAAAAATCTGAAGTGGTCTCTCACTTCAAAGCTGAAATGTATCTCCATCTACAATTTAATGTTTGATCCAGAGGTGGGAATTTGGTATTAGGACTAAAGATTTACCAAAAACGGGAAGATCACCCATTCTTAATCATTGAAACCGGAGGAAAATGGCAAAGTTTGCAAAAAACAAAGTGGATGAGTCCCAGATAAGTTAGCTGTAAAATATGCTGTTTCCCGTTGGTGAGTAAGGAATATTTTAAAGAAATACAATGTTCTACACTTAAAGCGTCAAAAAACACTCAAATATTCCGACATACAGCTTGAAGAAATTCCAAGAAGTGCAAGAAGTTGCGAAGAAAGTATCACTATGCAGGGAGCACCCAGAATTGACTAAAAAAGCGTGACGTTCATTTCGTATCGAAGGATTCAAACCGTCCGAACGTCGGTGTAGCTCGTCCAATGGAGGATTTTTTTGTAATTCTCAGTAGAGTAGTTTACAGTGATGGGCCGGAAGCGAAATCACATACTTACACAGTTGAAGCGCCGGGTATAAAAGCAAAGAATTAACTGAAAAAATAAAAAAAGATGTTGTCCAACGTATGATGAAAACGGTAAGAAGAAAGCTGCGATTTTTTTTTAATGGGCGAGGTTTTCTATATTATAATGATTGATTATCATGCTGGTTTTAGTTTATTTGTATATGATAAAAAGCTATATAACCTAAACAAGTAATTTAATAAAAAAAAATGGGAAAAAAAAATTCTCATTACTTTAAGCCAACCCGTTAAGTAAAATGTCATTTTCTTTAAATTTCATGCTGCTAAGAAGGCAACAATAATAAGGTAAGATAAGGACTAAAATCAATTTCTGTAATTATTGAAGGCTTTGTTTTTTGGAATGTCCAAAGTCAAAATACTCAAAGACATTTAATTAATTGCAGTAATGTGAGATCAACACTTTATCAGTACTTTGATGGTGTTTCCAGATAAGCGTGCCCTCGACGTGTCTGCCGTCCTTGTCCTGGCCGACAGACAACGGGCTGAGTGTCAACTACCCTCCGGAGCAACCGGCCAACTCACTGCCTCCAGACAATTCCCTATCCAATACTGCTTCCTGCTTCTATGCCGGACGATTCTACGAAGACGGCGCGCAATGGATGTCTACTGAGGTAATTGCTATTTATTTCGTTTATATTTTTGTTATTAGGCTAGTTAAGATGTTTACCAGTGTATAAGTGACAGGTTACAAGCCCGTCCCCTAACAGTACTACTACAAGCCTTTACTCCCTTAGTCGCCATTTACGACATTCACGGGAAGACATGGAGTGGCACTATTCTAACCCGGCAATCACACGGGACTTCGTCCCTACAAATGACCGATGGTGACAGCCATTTTTCTCTACGCCTAATAAGGGATGTGATTCTCTTAAGCGTATCACTTTTCAACTCGATGCAGCTAATATTAACTGGCGAGTTTAAATAGTCCCGTCAGAGCGTACAAAAGACATTTTGGGGCGTATATTCTGTATTAGGCAGCTTTAAACGACATAGAGCTCGACTCACTTATGACATTACGCTAATCGTTATTTTTTTCGACCTCAATATTCTCTAATTTATTTATCTTGTTAAACATTGAGAGCCTATACATATGTGTAGTTTATATAAGTTTAAGTGTGAATATAGATGTATAAATAAATTATATTTCTGTATCTATTTAAGTAAATATTTGAATGTAAGTATAGTTAGGTTTTATTGGTTAGTTGAATTTTTTATGCTCTTTTCCTAAATAAAGTTGCCTATTCGGTGAACAACCTTTCACTTTTTTCAGTCTCTCAACTCAAGGGTTAGCTGGAATAGATCCCTTAAAGAAATAAGTTCAAATGTGTACATTCTTTATTTTTTACATCTTCATTGTATTGTTTTTGTTTTTATTGTTTACATACATACATCCAAAAAAATAGTTGGACCTAATAAAAAAAACATTATTTTCCAGTCATGTCAGATGTGTGGATGCGAGCACGGGGTCCTCCGCTGCGACCCGGTGCGGTGCCCGCCCGTCAACTGTGCCGTGCCTACAATCCAGCCACCCGGGCAGTGTTGCCCTATCTGCACTAGTAAGTATCTTAATCATTGCTGTTTCATTATCATCATCATCATCATCATCATCATCATCATCATCATCATCATCATCATCATCATCATCATCATCATCATAGCTTTCCAAAAGGATCTCTTTAACGGCCGGTTTTGTGCTACTCGCATCCATCGGCTTCCCCCAAACTACCTTAGATGCCAGTCAGTCATAATAGTCGAAAGTAAACTAAGGAATAAGTAATTAAATTGTTAAGGATCCCATCAAGATACGAGTATTACCCAATATTACCCATAAAAGGCTTCACAACGCTGCGTTTTCTGGGGCCACTGGCCCACGTGTCGTAAACTCTTCGACCCCGTTGGCCCACCTAACGAGAAATCCACTGCTCATATTGAAATACATAATTAGTATTATATTACTTCTGATTAAGAATTTGCCGATCTTACTTAATGCGTAAGCAAATCTCCTAATGCAACCTTATCTATTGCCGTGACCTTGAATTAGGACATACATTATATAAGATCAAAGATTCCAGGATTCAAGGATTCGTCAAAGATCGGAATCGATCCTGTGGTACCTACTAGTAGTCGAAGCTTCTTTACTCTATTGGTAACTACCTACATAAAATTTGAAATGCTTGTAGACTATCTAGTTAGCCGTTTTGTTTGGTATCACGTCAGCGTGGTCGCCACTATAGAGTCTTTCCGCCCCAACTGCCATCGGAAGAGCTTCCTTACGAGGATAACGTTTTGTGTTGTAATTGTAACAGCCTCATGCTTTCATGCAACCATGCTCATGGAAACCGATGGATTCAAGCGGCGCAGGACCGGTCCTTGTGGCAAACCTTGGGGAGGGCTTATATCCAGCAGTGGACGTCTTTTGGTTGAAATGATGATACCGATGAAGTATATATTCTTTCTATATACCCAAGTATTGTTGTCTAGTACCCATAGTTCAAGCCTGGAGCTTAGTTTGGAACTGGGTCAATTTGTGTGAGATGGTCTTCTGTTATTTATTTATTTATTACAGACTCCACGACAGCAGTATGGAACGAGTCTCACGGCTGCCACCTGGCGGGGCAGTACCATGCTCCGGGTTCCTCTTGGCACCCGTACCTGGTACCGGGCGGGTACGACACCTGCGTCATGTGTACTTGCGAGTTCCCGACGCGTCAGGTTCGCTGCCCGCGCGTCCGGTGCCCACCGCTCCGCTGCGCTGAGAAGGAGGCCTATCGGCCGGATAAGAAGTCTTGCTGCAGGGTCTGCCCTGAGGTCAGTTGAGAACGATAAATATTATATGTTGTACAGGGGACAGTAAGATTATCTGTCGATGAGTTGGCAGTGACCCTGACTACGAAGCTAACGGTCCTGAGCTCAAATTCCGCAAGGGCAGATATTTGTGTGATGAGCGCGAATAAGTATTTGTTCTTGAGTCATGGAAGTTTTTATGGAAGTATTTGTATTTTGTCTAGTACCAATAGTAAAGCTTAGTTTAGGACTAGGCCAACTGGTGTGACATTGTCCCACTGATATTTATCTTTAGTAATGGTACGTTTTATATGGTATTGATATATCTAAGAATAGACCATTTTTATTTTATGCAAGCACATTATAATATTTATCTTTAGGTACTGCTTTAGAAAAATCTCGTATCTGATATTTCGAGATGCATGGGTTTGAACTTAATTCTCTTCACTATTAAGTTTAAAATCGTACCTACGTCACGAAGAACGAGATACGAGGTTTTTTCAAAGTAATGACGATATTATAGTGTTTAGTGTGTATGACGGTGTTACGTGAAACTTGCAGTATAGCTGCAAGACGAACGTTTTGCTGTTGTTAAACACTCAGGAGCTTTGAATCTTTAGTGGTGATATCGTAATGATTAATAATGTAATAACGAACAGTTTTATGTTGGAGTAATTTAAGATTAGTAGGTAACTCAGTAAACTAACTCTGCAATCACTTATTCACGTAATTGGTCTAATCTGAGATTGTAGCCTTATTCTACTGTACGTATTTAATGTTATCGTATAAAACTATAAAGGCACTTCAGTAATGTCAGGATCAAGAGTGCTAGACCTAAGATAATAAGTGGTCTTACGATTTAAGAATATTTTTTTTTAGGTAAAAGCAAAAAAGCCTGAGGAGGAGACGCCCAAGGACCAGGGTGCGCCGCGAACGGCGGAGGAGATCCTCGCGGAGGGAGGCTGCAAGTTCC
>OZ014443.1:10401313-10697113 GCA_963966035.1 Acleris laterana | reverse complement strand
CCCGGCCCCGTCTAAACCCCAGACTGCTCGTAGGCTAAGTGAGTGAACGCTTCGCTCTATAGACTGATATATTTTTATGTACTCGTGCGATTCGAATGTCTAGTTTTACTCGGCGGTGCGGCGCCGGCCGCGCGACCGCCTCGGCCTCGGATTCCGACGATCGATGGACGGATTTTAGCTTTACTGTGTATTATTCGGCGATGAATATTTACTTACCCACCGGTATTTTAATTGGTATTATGATGTCACTAAATTTTATAGGCGCATTACTGCTGTAACCCGACAATGAACACGTTTTAGTTGAGTATTAGATGCTTGATCGCTCGTAGGGAGTCAGGGAAGGTGCGAGCGCGGTTGATATCGTTAAAGATGTGCCATATTCTCTTAATGTAAATATAAATTATTATTTTTAACTATACTCATGTGCATATTTATTTATGTTTGTAAAGTGTACCGTGTGCGGCGGGAGTCGGCCGCACACTTAGGTAGTCGTGTTTGATTGTACCATCATAAGCTGTCGTCATTGTTTCGATCGCCTTGTTTGTGCATTTGCTTTTAGTTGTATGTTACTACGGTCGGTAACGACGGTTGGTTAGTTATTACGACCCTTGACCTGATAGGAAAAGGTGATACCGCACTGACCGACCGTCGTCGTCGGCCGCACCCGGCGCGTGCGCCGCTCGGACGCGTCACTGAAGCGACAGATATTGTTATTCATTCACTTTAAGTAATTACGTCACGTAGGTTATACATAGGTGCAAATAAGTTTGACGCGACATACATCTCGTCACCAGAATGTGAATTTGTAAATAAATAAGGTATTACTCTACGTTGAATGGAATCATAATTAACGGTTTCTTTGTATATTATTTTATACTGAAAACATACGGATTGTACTGCTACGTAGGTGGCACGAGTTACGCGACTAGTTTTGTTTAATTACTAGGTTAACAATTAGTTACGTAATAAGGAAGCTAGTCCAAATGTTCGACGTGACGGAATGGATGCCATGCAGCTAGCACTTCGACACACTGATCATTTTACGATTCATTATAAGTTACTTTATAAGTTTTCTTTTCAAAGAACTTAATCAATTCGAAATAAAACGACCATAAGTAAGTTTCACGTGTTCGTGAGCTCTAGTCCATCAAAACATGTATGACTTTCCAGACTACAGTTTTCGGCTATTTGTGGCTGTCGTAAGTTTGTCACTCGGTAACAAGGCACAAGGATTTATTTTGATTTAATATTTTTGTATGATCTAACAATAGCAAAGTAGCACCTATGGCTTGCGAATAACATAAACTAATGGCCATAAAGGACACTATGAATTCGCTTGTATTGCAATGTTTTATTATTTAATAATAACTGTGCTAGTGAGCGTCGCGGCTGGCGGACGGTACCAGAGTAATTAATGTAAGCAACAGCATCGTCCGTCAAATGTGGCGCGACCATAACCTTCGTACCGGAGGATTCAACATTGAACAATTGCCGATCAACCCTTTCGATATGATTTACCATATTTAATTGAACTATCTACCTAAATTTGCATAATGTGAGTCAGTGACTCTTACAATAGATTGTTAACAGTGGTATATTTTAAGAAATAAAATTACCTGTGAACACAACAGTTTTTTTGTTTTAATGTTTATCTGCCCTATACACATTAAACATTATCAAATAAGACTCTTTGGAAGGCTGTAAATGCCTTGTTATTACTTAGGATTATAATTATCAGTCAAAATGAGTATTCTGGTCACTATTCGTAGCTTGGGTTAATCTTAAATCTCTGCAACGATTGCAATAGAAACTAATGATCGAACTGTAATCGAATTGTAAGTTCAAATGATACAATTAGTTATTTCTCAATCGCTTTGGTTAATTGGAAGAGATTCCTTAAATGGATAAGTTCGCGTTTGTACATCCCTGTTATATTTTCGGCTATTTTATAATTCTTATCTCTTGTTTGTACAATAAAGTGTTTACATACCTACATACATACATACAATATAGTAATCCGACAACACTAAAGTTAACAAGTAAAATTTGTGTAAGCAATCCTAGTATAGGTATGTGTTTTTAAATAAATTACAGTGACGACTTTGTAAAATGACGCAGGGTGTCTGCCATGGCATCAGCAACCCGGTCGGCCACTTCGATGGTTGCGTTGACTCCCATGATGCCGACGCGAAGGGCCTTCCCCACAGTGGGCCCAAGTCCAGCCATTATCATGATATTATGCCTGAAAAAACCATTCCCCTGTATTTTACCTCTTCAAAATTATAAAATAAAAAAAACTGTCAGATAGCTGCTTAATTTTCAACCTCACCGTCACTTCACTTACTTTTCACTTATTGTGGAATTGGTAAAACATTGTATCTACATCGAGGTTCCTTTAGGTTATCATGTAGCCAAGTCAAAACGACAACTCCTTCCTGGCTTAGAATAATTAGAAAGCATAGTCATTTCTTACCAGAGTAGGTAGAATACTACTTACTTTGATCTCATGTAGTCGACAAAGTTTTTGTAATCATATCCATTCGGTAGCTCGATGGTCGTGACAGTGACCAGCCTATCCTCAGGTGTTTTGATAAGAAACTGAAACCCAAGATTTTGGAGTCGTTTGTGGAAGTGCGCAGTTACTGCTGCGTGGCGAGCCCAGGATTTGTGGAGAGTCTCAGCAACTACTTCTTCTAAGCAGCGCCGCAACGCCCAAACCATGGGTGGGCTTAGAGTGTGATGGTAGCTGTGAACGAGAAAATAGGTAAAGAGAAAAACAGTTAAAAGTCAGCACCAACGCAATAACGGCACTAAAAGTAGGGGAAGCTGTTGTACACCGGACACATTTTTGTTACTCGATTTTGGAAAAAAATCTATAGACTTTAGAATGACTGAATGTGACAATGTAAACCCATAAAAACATTATTATCAGCGTATAAATAAACTGAACTAAATCTTTGAACTAGAGTTTTAAACTGGTTCTAGATCTAGATTTTACCACGTAACTCTAGCGAAAATAATAATTTTCGAGTTCAAGATTTCTAAAACTGTCCTCCAAATAATTGATAATATCATATCATGTGCATAATTTTTTTTAAAGAGTTATTCAATGATATCTCATTAATTCATTATAATATAACATGGTGTAAAAAAAAGCACTACTTTACTTTACTTGTATGCCAGATACCCGAAAAAAAAATCATTTTATTCTACAACTTTGTCGGCGTAAATTCAATGTAAATATGAAAAAATTACAGATGTGTACCAAGACCGCGGACAGAATGACGGTCGGGCAGACGAACATGGCGAAACTATAAGTGTCCCTTGTTGATTACGAAACCCCAAAAACATGAGCAAAAATTGTTATCAAAGATTACAAAAGTAACAAATATTTTACCTGTCGTCAAAAATGCACATACTCGTATTTAGTATGTATTAGAAAACTTAAAACCTAGCTTAGAAAAATCCAAGGAAATTGTACAATGATCAGTGCCCAAGATACAACGTAAGCGCGGTCTCCAAGGTTAAAAAAAGGCCACTTTTTTAACCAAGTTTCTTAAACGCACTTCGGTGTAAATTACGTTATAAAAGTACGTCACTGTTCGATAGCTATTTAATGTAACTTTTATCTGCATTATTAAATTTTATTATAAATCTACAAGACACAACCTACCTATAAATTAAAACTTCATACGAAGTTCAAGATAGGGACTAATTTTTTTTAACATACTTTATATTTTTTTAATATTGATGACTTACACATCCCGTTCGCGAGTTTTGTTACGACGTTCAGTTAGATGTTTACATTAATTGAATCATTTTGCGGGTGGTAGGACCTTGTGCAGGGTCCGTCCGGATCGCTACCACCATCTTATCCATTAACCTACCGCCAAACAGCAGTGTTCGCATTGTTGTGTTCCGGTTTGGGGATAAGACAGCCGGTGAAATGACTAGCATATTTAGAGGCATTCCATCTTAGCCCTCAGGGTTGGCAACGCATTTGCAGTCATAGGATTGCATCGCAGTCCTGTGAATGCGAATGTCTATGGGTCACAGTTTCCACTTACCATCAGGTGGCCTGTGTGCTCGTTTGTCTTCTCTATGACATAAAAAAAAAAAAAAAAAAAAAAAACATATCCATAATAAATGCGAAAGTTTGTATGTAAGTTTGTTACTCCTTCACGCTGCAACGGCTAGACGAAATGGAATGATGAAAACATTTGAATGAAATTTTAAATACTTACACTTTAAAAGTTCCCGAGGGAATCATGATAATCGAAATCTGCGCGAACGAAGTCGCAAGCAGAAGCTAGTAACAAATATATTCGTTTTAAAAGGACACTGGAGAAATGGCCAATGTCGGGGGTACGACACTTTCCCCTACATGTGTATCCAGGGCATAACCAAAACAATAAAGATCCTACCATTTGAAGTGTAACTGACAGGACCCCCGTTACCTATCGATTACCTCATGATTATCGTGACGTTGGGAGAGATTGCTCAGTAGTAACAATGTAGCTTAAGTCAAAAACACGCTGAGAAGCTTTTAGTTTGCATTTTTCGAGTGAAGACATTTATTTTCAATAAAACCGTTTGATTTTATTACAGGTCGGCGTTATTGCAATATCCTCCGCGACTACAGGAAATGGGTTGTATAAATACTTACACCCGGGTCTTATCATAACAGTTCCATTGCTGAGCCAATAACTTCATGTCGAAGTAGAACGGTGGTTCGTGCTTCCTGTTGTTTATCTTCTCTCTGGAACAGGGAAATATATTAATTTTATTTATACTAGAAAATTGAGAAACTTTTAACGTTTAGTTAACCCTGAGAGGAGGTCTACCCTCCTTATAACGCTAACCTCATAAGGTCATGTTCCATTTCTGGCATAATATACGCCATTGATAAATTTCATATAGCTATTGAATTCTTGACCCACAAAATCCTTATCGGCGTCAAAATAAGGTTTGCCCGTTGCGTGTGTTGCTTAAGGACGTTGTAAATACGGATTATTTTTTATTGCATATAAAATAGTGTTCATAAAAGATTTTTTATTATCCAATAGGCCCAATTTTAGTGCTCGATAGGGTTATCAAGCAGAACATTCTGGCTGAACTGCGCGGGATCGGGTGATTGATAGTGACATTTACGCGCACGGAAAATGTACAAGGGGATTTAGGAGATTTACATAAACATAATATACCGCTTGGTGTCTGCGAAAAAATACCGGTCTTTGTCTTTTTACTATAAATCTAGCAACTGACAGACAACGGGGTTCATTTACGTAGTGTATTCGAAGGAAAATACTTAGGCAATGTTTAACAACCATTAAAGGGTAACAATGTTTGCTTACTCGGCACGTGCACTGAAAGCCACAGGGGATATACCAGCAGGTCCACTGAGGGCCTTCTGGCTAGAGGTATACACGGCGTCGATGCCCCACTCGTCCATCAGGAACGGTTCGGCTCCTAGCGATACTACTGTATCAACTAGTAGCAGAGTGCCATATCTGTAAATTATAAATTCAACTTGTAAAACTACGGTAACATTCATCTCATAGCAATTACTAGTACAATACTTTATTGCTTACCCTATTTTAAAACTGATAAATAAACTTACTATTGAAAGACGAGTCTGTTAAAACTCGACTGATCTAATATGAGCCATTGAGGAGTTCCTACGGCCATCCTACCAACTCCATCATCATACTAGCTAGATAGTAAGTATAGTAACATATTAATATTGTATTGTCATCGGAATTGTATCCCAAAATTAAAGTCAAAAGTAGGTTATTATTTACTTCCAAGATTTGATTACGTTGTTAGTTTGTTATTATCTACAAGTGAAGTTAAAATAAAACGAGTAAAAGAATTAGAATACCAATGAATAAATGTTACAACTAATACAGACATTCACAAGAGATTTCCAGAATGCAGAAAACTTTGTAACTTCCGCACACTTTCCATTTTGCACTGCATGCCAATTGCAGTTAGTTCTCCGGATACAATTAAAAGAGTTTTCATCCAAAGCGTCGGTATCCAAAGATCTAAGACGGCACAAAAAGTAAAGCCACGGGTAAAGGAGACGGAGAATATAATTAAATTGTTCGACTTCTCGTGCCCTGCTCTGCGAGGGCAATTGAAGAGTTTTTCTGCTAAAGTTCGTTTCCTTTTTAGTTTGTCAGTGAAATGAGCCCGGGTGAAATGGTTAGTGTCTGACGACGGTAGTTGGGAAATGTTTAATCCCCGGCTACAGGCATTTGTCTCGGACCCTTCGATTTCTGGCCGAGTGCCTAATCACACTTTAATTCTCGACCACTTAGCAATTGTATTTGGATAACCTAGGCTATAATAGCGGTTAGACTATCAAGGATAGTCTAGAGTGTGGTTATCGGTAGTATGGTTAGAATTTCTTAAATAAAATACAAAAGTCTTGGATCGCATTGAGAATAACGGCTCAAATTAGACTTATAATCGGGGATTGCTATAAATTCCTTGAAATGTTGACCTTTTTCTTTTACTTTAGTGGAAAAATAATTTGGCCAAAATCGGTAATAAATACATTATTCTTTTGGTGTACTATAACTGGAAAACTCTTTACAATGTAACTTACAAAAACATCGAAGGTAATGTTACTTTTCGTATCCTCGTCTTAAAAGCATAGTTTGTTAGTTGGACGCTTCGCAACTAGGTCACAGAATAGAGTTCCTTATCGATGATCAATGCGTAGCCAATGAGGTCACATCGTTGTGACTTTGCTGTAAACTTTGCAGTCACAACGAAGTGGCCGATTGTGAGTTTCTTTTTTGTGTATAAAGCGCTATTCCATGTATAAAGCGAACTATTTTGTAAATAATTCAACAAAGAGATGAGATCGAGATTGGTGCTTTAAATATTAAGGTAGGATTTCTAAAACTAAGTGCTGTTGTAGGTACTTAATAGAACTTGTTTCTACAGTCTGTTTGTAAGGAAAGTAAATCTCATTTTGATATACGAGTATCTACCTACATATATTAATGATGGCTAATGAATGATTTTAAAACCGTCCTTATCATCGTCCGCTAACTTGAGCATTACCTAATAATATAACAAACATAAATAAAAATACAAAACCGCCTTGCTTGCTAGCTGAGTTATCTACTACTTAATTACTACCGCATTTTTTTTTTAAATGTACCTATTGATTAACGATGTATATGTATGCCTTACAAATAATTGTTCTATCTATTTATCTATCTATATGAATTCCTACACCGAATTTAAAGAAGTTCTGTTATTAATTTACTTGTGGCAGAGGACTCCAAGGCCCTTCAGATCCTGAATAGTGCCTGTCGAGGAGTCTCCGTGGGTGATGAAGATTCCAGCTGGACGGAACTCCTTCAACGCTGCTTCCAGGTCTTTTATTTTGAACGATGTAAATGGAACTGGAGTTTGAATCACTTTTGTTTTGATACCTGTAATTAAAAAAATACTGGTTTCGGTTGGACGGTAACTTACACAACGATAGTAACTTACACAATACAGAAGGTCATAATTATGTTTAGGTCTGAGGTTTAGGTAGTGCAAGAGTTGTTCAAAAAAGGTTTTCGGTTTCGCGTAAAGTCGGTTGGACTCATATAAAAGCGTATGAGAGCGGGTGAGAGAAATACAAACCGTTTTATGAGGATTATGAGGCTGAAAATGTCCATATAAAATGCGATTACCTTTCTCTCCCTTTAAACCTACTTAGTCTGATTTTTACGTTTTTATTTTAATATGTTGAAAATATTATCCAAAACAAGGTCTGTAAGTTTTCTTTTCCAAGAAAATATTTCTTGCAAATAAGCAAATAAGATGAAACCGAAACCTAAACGTACAAATCTAGTTTTTCATAATAATAACAACATATTAAAAAAATATATATATGGGAATTGTGGACATGATTTAATCAATTTAAGAGCCGAGAAACGTTATCTGGAGCTAAATTTGTACTTTTAACAGCCATTTTAGGTTGGGATTACAATTCTGTTAGACTGTTACCCATCGCGGTCTATCAGTCGTCAGCCCAGTTTGCCCATTCAACATGACACCACTTTGGTACTCTTAAAACATCGATTACGATAGCACTACTTAAAACTGAAGTCATCCTTCATTCAAGTGTAGGTAGAAAAAACTTCGGCTCTACCTTTTTAGGGTTCCGTACCCAAAGGGGACCCTATTGATATGCTTCCGCAGTCCGTCCGTCCGTCCTAACTTAAAAGAGCTGTATCTTTTGAACCGTAATATGCATGTTTATTTTTTCAGAACATGAGTTATTATGGCACTAACCAAAATAATAATTAAAGAGAGTAAAATAATATATGGGGTCCGCATACAAGAAACATTTCTTCCCAACGTATTTTTATTTTAGTTGTATCGTGTAAACGGTAAACCATACAATCGTCAAATTTGGTATGATTATAGTACAAACTGAAGAAAACCAACAAGTACTACAAAAAACTTAAATGCGAGATTACGCTGATACGATTCGAAATCGGAATATAATAATACCTACTATGCGATGGTCCGGAACCCTCGGTGCGCGAATCCGATTCGCCCTTGACCGTTTTTTAAAATATTGTTTTTATCAAATGTTATGTTATGGTGTTTGGTCGTTGATATCGTTAATTACAATACTATCATTATCGTGCATGGCGTTGGACTTTGGTCTGTCCTTTTAACCTCTAGAAAATGAATCTTTACCGTATCTAGTAGCCATGATGCATGCACGTTCGTCCCAGATGCCTCGGCTAGGAACTAGGAGTAGTTCTCCTGGCGCTATAACGTTGCTGATGATGGTCTCCATGCCCGTGTGGCCGGAGCCACTAATTGGCAGTACAAGGTTGCTCCGCGTTTGGAACAAATACTTAATACCGGCGCGGATGTCGTCCATCACCTACGGATATAAAAATAATACAAGTTATAAAGCAATGAACCGAACCCAAATCATTAAGTAGTTCTGCTGACTTTCCATGGATCCCATGACCAGATCTTGATGACACCTTAGAATACCTACTCATGAATAAATGTTCATTCAAATCGGTTGACTATTCGCGGACACACAAAAACACAGACGACTTGAGAGATTTCTCTTATATGAATTCTGTTAAAAAAGGTGATGAGAGGTCTTCTGCGCGTAACTACGCACATCCTCTCAGATAAAGATGTCATTATAGACACAATTTTTTGACTTATAAATCATTATTGTATACCTACTTCGTGCTCTTATTTTGCAGTCATTTTCAATATAGGTACTCTTGCGATTGCCTCTCAAAAAACTTTAAAACCGCTAGGGATTCTCTTAAACACTTTTAAAGTCCAATTCGAATTAAGGTTGTCCCCTCTTTAAATAACATTTAATTTTGAGGACGTACATTTTTAATTCGGTCGATGCCAGTTTTATCGACAAAGTAGCTCGGCCAAAGCGGGGGCTACGTAACTCTGCCATAACGTGCCCACTAGGCACGAGTAGAGCACTGGCAGAGTTCGACAGTACCCGTAAGCCAACTTCAATTTGGTATATAGTTACCATTTAATAATTTGTGGATGAAACGAAAAGTGAGAATAACATCATTGATAGTTTCGTAGATACTTACATTGAAGTATTCGTCGCATAGCGGTGATATAACCGGCCCGGCGAGCGCCTCTGCGACCGAGGGCCACACGTCACAGGGGCCCGGGCCGCACATCAGCGGCTTCGTGAACCGCCGGTCGCGGATCACCGGCTCGGGGACAGACAGTTTATATGACGAGAACGACATCTGCAAAAACATTTTAGTAGCTGAATACATCTATTCCGCCCAAGAAAACGCACAAAATTGCCTACATTGTCCGGTCTTTAAATAGTTAAAGGTGGTTTGAATTACATCCGACTTCTTTTATACTTTAAAGTAGGTACCGACCGAATCCAAAAAGATGGTCTAAGATTATATTTGGCCATTCAAGCAATGAATCAATTTCTATTGTGGTTTTTAATTTAAAAGGCATTTCCTCTTTATCTTCTTTTAAATGTTTATTACACGACATTGTTTGCCAAAAACGAGGGAGTGTTGACTTAAAATATCTGTTCTCTGTGACCGATATTTCGAGCAAGTAACCGTGAAGTTTGGTTACCGGAATCGGGTTAATGTTTAGATTTAGTGCTAATAGGGCGGTTGTAAATTTGCTGCAATGTTCTGGCGCTATCGGATGGCACATTTGGCAAGTGCGCCTCGCCCAGGGCGCGGTGCTGCCAGCCTCATATTTGTTCCACTTGCTACAGTTCCATGATGTTGGATTGTTTAACAGCTTTTTTTTTAAACTTATGTTTTTACTGCAATGTTATTGCATAACATTATAATATTATTTCATAACATTATGGTGTAATTACGTTTTCCGATATTTTAGAGCAAGTCACTGTGGTGTAGACCACACGCCATAAGATTACTGATAAGGAAGGTCAAAAGTTGTGCAGGCATGAGTCGAGATGATACTTACGTAAGTTGGTACCTATTTGTTTATTATAATGTTATCAACACACTTGCCATAGCGCATGCGAACTAAAAACAGGAATTCTGAGCTTGAAAATGCCAATATCATAACATTATATTATGGAGACTTTCAAGTCGCTAAAGCATATTGCAACGTGTGACGAAGATCGGATAGCGTAGAGTTGCTTCGACAAATTGATTCGATTCCCTGAGTGACTGTCGACGCCCTCCCCGCAGAATAGGTAAGGGAAATACGAGAGAACGTCCGCTGGGACGCCTCACGCTCGCAAATAAGACGTCCACTGAAAGGGACTGTCATTTTCTGCGCGGACCATCCGTGTAATGCACAAGTGATTTATATTTTATTGCGTAATGATTTCCAATGCAAACTTAAAACAAGTGAAATGTTACTTTTAAAATGACTATTAATTAGATTTTGAAGTCGCAATCGCAGTTGCACCACTTTTACAATTTTTTTAGGATTACAGTAGAAAGAAAGTACCCTCTACTACTCTCCATTTAATCAAAATACTCTGTACATTTATATTAAGAAACATAATATTACAGTCAGTCACATTTACGTGAAGTAAAACTCTTCTAACAAACACCGACTTCAGGCACCTGGACCAAAAGAGTTTGCGTTGGTGCATTTCTTATCCTCTTTAGAAAGCTGGAACTATCTGGGATACGTGAGGGCCCCACTAAATTGGACACACAGCTGCTTATCTAATCGGTCTTAATGCGTTAAAGTGTATATTATTATATATTAACTATATTATTAATTTTCGGTTACCACAAGGTAGTATACTGGCCCCTACACTGTTTTTGCGACATAAAAATCATCTAGCTTCCCTGTGGACAACAATAACATGCGGACTTATTTTAGAATTCGTCGCGGTATCTGGTACGTTCTGTTGTGGTACGAAGCTTGACACAAATAGCGGAATAGATGCTACTTATTTTTTCAACACTACATGCCCTCAAAAATAAATTCCTGTGCTTTTATAAGTCTCTTTCCACTGCTCTCATATAGCTTATTCGACTAAAGGTTCATAGTTGCACGAAGGCGGTGGATCTATCCACAATATGTGAGTGAGTGAGTGATAAAGAGAGCTGCCACTATAAGTATTAGTACTTGGGTGAGTGTTTGGTAATAGTATTCGATGAAAAACCTATCTTCACTCATGATATTGTGACCACGGCCAATCGTGTCAAGAGGTTAATAATTACATATTTAAAAGTCTGCGTTGTGTTCTAACTAGTGCTTGCAATTACGTATTGCATCTCTTTGTGTGGAGGGGCTGCTAACTCAGACACAATTCCTGAGAGAGCTCAACGGTCCCTAATGAAAGTAATGTACTTAAGACCCCGCCGGTATCCAACTACTTAGTGTCTTGTAAAAGGAAAAAGAAGTATTAATTGTGCGATATTCTGCCATTCTGGCCCACAAAACGGATCTAAAACTACCTAATTACGAGTACACCGACCTTCTCCTAAAACGCACATTTACAGCCCCTCTACCACCTGTGAAATCTAAATTTACACAAAGACTAGGAGACTATGTACATCTGTACATCTACAGGAAAGTAGACCAAATTTGCGACACCAAAACTTGTTCTAAACTAAACCACTTTAATTAACTTTAAATTAAAACCATGCTGACACAATACTATCAATAATACTGTCAATAACGCACCACCCCCCGATCCACATATTTATAAACACACAGTAACTGACGCCCTCATATATAAATACGTATCTTCCTTCCTTACTTTTCCAAACAAATTAAGTAAATAAAATAATAATATAAATTTCTTTAGTAGTAGTAGTGACAGAAAAAATCTTACTATTTAGAACAAAATGGGCAATGTTTAGTACTTATATATTTAACTACTTATTATTACTTTAATCAGGTTTTCAAATTAGGTCAGGTAATATATATGTGAATTTAATTACCTAACTTAAAAAGTACACCGGAAAGATCTGCAAACCAGCAAACATAAAACGAAAACAATACCCCATACCGATTTTCATGATTCCGCTGCACAGAGGTTACTAAAGATGTACTTATGACAAAAGTTTATTCAAAAAGCCAAATTAAATAAACAATAATTGCACTCACTTTTCGTTATTTATTTATGAGGAATGTCAGTTAGCTTAACTCCGGTTGTTTCGCAACTAAGTCCGAGCACATTACTTCGAGGCAGCTCCGTGATGTCTGCTTCTTTGACGCTAACTGCGGAGCGAAGTATAAAGTGAAGTCTTAATGACGTCACTGTGCCCCACTGATAACGTGATTTGCTTGTTAGCATTCTCGTGTTGTTTTTATTTAACGTTCATTGCTGATAAGGAGCTCCCGGAGTCAGCTTGTTAACTAGTTAGTACCTAAGTATCTTGTTCGGTAAAATTTCGTGTTGTCAGGATAAAATACATTTTCCGCAACTCTTGTGTTTTTAAAACAGGGTTATCTACGAGGATAATTTAAAAACGTTCTAATTAAACAACTGACATATTAATTTAGTCGAAATATGGACTATTTATGCACATTTAGGTGGTTAGTTTGCTGAAAAGTATTTTTGTTTTTGACCGGCGGGTAGAATTGTATCGGCTTCTCTTTGTATGTCCCTGGAGGATACAAATAAACATATATAACTATAGTACAAAACTTACCATTATGTACGAATTTTGCTTGTGAATAACTAACTATGGAAGCCTGCCATAATGACGTGACATCAAATCATGAGAAAATATACCTACTTTCCTTGATGTCTTTTGGTAGCAATGTTCAATTGTTTGTGTCTGATGAAGAACCTAATAATATTACGGATCAGGTATCATAAATCTAAAAACATTATCAACTTTAATAATATTTCCCGGGCGATACATCTGCGGCAGCCGGCGTGTCCGGCCAGCAAGCACGGGCAAGCACGGGGTGG
Source organism: Acleris laterana (assembly GCA_963966035.1). Lineage (NCBI taxonomy): Eukaryota > Metazoa > Arthropoda > Insecta > Lepidoptera > Tortricidae > Acleris > Acleris laterana. The sequence continues at coordinate 10,683,690 of OZ014443.1, read as the reverse complement.
CAGATTTAATTCCTGCACCGAGAAAATATTGCATCCGTATTTTTTATGAAAATACCAACCACCAATGTATCTAGGTTTCCAGTCCCGTCCAGTATAAATAAAACATTATTTGTTGCAGCGTTGGTATTATATTTCTTCATTGTTTATTAGTAAACAAGTTGGGCGATCGTTAATTAACGATACTTAACGACCATAGCTACGTGGATAAATGCGACTGCTCATGTTTCAACTAATATAATTAAGACCTAAAAATGAATCGGTAAATACTCGTAATATTAGTCCGAACAAGTAATTTAAACTGACAGACTAACTGTCCGCCGATTATGGCCTGTGATGGCCTGTCTGTCGCAGTTGATGGTTTTAAAAACCGGGCAGGAGCATGTCGGACCAGGCTTAGTGTAGGGTGGCGACGCCGTTACTTCAAGCAGAAAAAAACTATCTCAAAAAACAACAGTATGAACTAATTTTCTGTTCAAAGTTATTTTGGTGCTGTCGTTCATGATTTTTGGTAGATATAAATACTTTTAGTCGACTGTATCTTATAGTTATCGTTCTTAATTCGTTATAATGTGATTTCAGTTTAAAAAAAAAACAGATTTTAAGTATTTGTAGTTTTGGCTGTAGTGGGTGGGGACACGATAACTCTAGCGAAAATGGTACGTTTAGAGTTCAATATATGCTGGATGGACACCCAAATCTAAAAATTGATAATGACATACACGTACAGGTTTTTTATAGCTAGCGTAAAATATATCACGCGATGTGGTTCAGTAATAAAAACCATTGCTTTACCCCTGATACCCAGGCACCCTGATAAAAATGTTTTTACTTATTTCATCATTGATCCTAGTGCCGCCGTATAAATGTCTACCTATACGTATACAAAATTTTAGTAATATAACTTAGATAATTTCTGAGAAAAAGTGAGTGTGACATACAGATACACAGACGGACAAGACGAAACTATAAGGCTTCTTAGTTTGACTTCGGAACCCAAAAAAAAGGGACGTATACGAGTACAACGTTCTCATTGGCCATTACACATTCAAAAGTAAAACCCAAAAATAACTTATATATATATTTTCCCACAATTATAATTATAATTATACATATATTTTCCCACAGATCACTTTATGATAACTTGGTAAGAGATCGCAAGGTGTCCGCCATGGCGTCAGCGACCAGGTCCGCGACCTCGAAGGTGGCGTTGACTCCCATGATGCCGACGCGAAGAGCCAGGCCTGCAGTCGGCCCAACTCCAGGCATTATCAAGATATTATGCCTAAGAAGAAGAAAACCTTATTAAAATAGGTAAATAATTTAAAAGGCAATTCCAATGGAAATCGTACAATAAAAGGAGGGATGCCTTGCACTGAATGAGGTTGTTCTGGTTTTTTTAATGTTGTATGTGATGAAGTGGTTATTACAACTCCAAGTCTTTCTTAATAAAAAAACCCTTCAAGTGTTAAACAATGGAAAAACTTAGGAGTCAACACTGCATCATATACAACACTGAAAAAAATCTGAACAACCTCATTCAGTCCAAGGCATACGACTAGGTATACTAATTCCATCGGTAACACTACACACTTGCAGGATTATAAATTGAATTGATGCCAGGGTGTCGATTAGACTTTTTATCTTTCTTTCTTTCAGTATAGCACTTATGCTCCAGTAGAACTTCCTGGTATTTTCCTCCGAGGTAGAAAAAGATTGCACTCGACAGTCGGTATAAAACAACAAAAAATTCAGTTTTGTGCAACTAGGCAAATATTACTTTGATTGAGTTACGACTGAACATAATCGTCATTTAACGAGAATACGCTATCGGGTACAGTCGAGTTCATAAATATGTGTACACTTTAGTACCTTGTCAATTTAAGTCATGTTTACTATTTTAAAATGCTATGGAAGATAAGTTCACTTGTCGATAATATAAAAGGGGGAACATCTGACCTATTTCAAACGACTTACTTTGATATCATATGGTCGACAAATTTTATATAGTCATATCCTTTCGGTAGTTCAATCGTCGTGACATTAACAAGCCTGTCTTCAGGTTTCTTGATAAGCAATTGGAACCCTAGGTCCTGGAGGCGCTTGTGAAAGTGCGCAGTAACAGCTGTATGGCGCGACCAGGATTTCTGGAGAGTCTCTGCAATTACTTCCTGCAGGCAACTTCGTAGTGCCCAGAGCATGGGTTGGCTTGGAGTGTGATGGTAGCTGTGAAAAAGGGAAAGGTTAAGAAGATATCAGAAATAGCATGATCTAAGATGCTAGTGACACGTGTACTGCCCATACTGTCCCGGGTTCGATTTGCTGTATATGCAAAAACTCATGTGTTGAGCGCAAATATTTGTTTCTTAGCTCACCTGGCTTCACCAGACGAGCGTAATTTTGTGAGTTGAGAGTCGCATAATTTCTGCTACATTCGGTTTCATACATCTCTTGTTTGGTTTACACAATGCAGCAGAAATTACGCCACCGAAATTATGCGACTCACAACTCGATAAATTATAGGTACGCTCGTGTGGCTTCACCGGCTGAGATGTTCTATTCATTTATCTATGTTATTATCTCTATCGTTACCTAGTCCTCATAGTACGAGCTGTATACACATGGAGCGCCCCGAAAATGTTTATTAAAAATTATTTCAATAATTGGCGCAGATGCTTTGTGTGCACGGTGTGTACGTACATTGGGCGCACCACGGGTTAAGCTTGTAGTGTTTTCAATCCACATTGGCGCTTTCAGTTTAAATTGATGTCACATGGTTGCTTCACTTCGTTGTTTGGTGGATGACATTAGTTTGGGACTAGGTCACTCATAAAATTAATATTTACCTATATTATTGAATAAAATTAATATTTACCTATATTATTGAATATAGGTAAATATTAATTTTATGAGTGTTAATGATAACAATCCGTATAGTTAGTAAGTATAGTTTGTCGAACCAACAGTTTTTTCACACTGACATAGACTGACAGACTGTTTTTTTTTAATCTTTCGTAAATAACACTGTATTGAAGGACAACCAAGTAATTTTATGATAAAGTTCTTTGATTTGATTACAATTTAGCAATACTATTTTCCGGTAAGACTGCAGGGAATTCAGCGTTATTAGATGGGCAACATTAAAATATAAATTTTAGTACGGCTATACCGATTGTTCAGTATTGTCGAATTAATTATTTAATCTGGTAGTTTCAATAGAACGGTCAGATTCCAGTGTCACCTTAGACTGGCAACATTGATAGAATAGACTTCCGTTATAACTTCGAAACCGCGTAGCGGCTTGTCGCTGTCGTTAATAAAATAAAATCTCGTAGCAAGGCAATTTCAGGTATATACCGATCTCCTGTTCAAAACTAATTAATTCTAACAAAGAAGATTGCGATCTGGCTTGTGTGAGTGGGAATAGTGTCCTAAGTGTAGCAGGGAAGGGAGAAGCCTATCTGGATCCAGCGCTGGGTTAACCCTCGAACTGGCTGCTGCTGATGGTGCGAAGCGGTCATACCGGAGATCCCAGGTAAGCCCGAACGCAATCATTTGTATTTTACCATCCAAATTGACGGTCTTATTACCTTCACAAACTCATTGATGTCGCGGAGCATGCGTGCGTAAATTTTAATTAATACAGTCCACTCGTCTTTCGTATTTGTCGCATCATTTTGGTCATTCGAACCAGATTTTATTGAAAAGTGAATATTTTTCGTTATTTCGTACGTATGTTTCAAGATATTATTGCGTTATAATTTTTTATTTTTTTTGTGTGAAGGTAGTTAAGAAGTTGCTTTGGCCGAGATTTTATGTAGTTGGTTGTACGCCATTTTTTTGTCGTTATCGGTTTAGGTTGGCAGTACATCCTCGTACCATAGATTAAATAAATTTATCGTAATTTAGTTTTTGTTGGTAAAATTGTAAATTATTCATTCATTCGTTAGTGTGTATTGTTTACGTTCAAAATGTCAAATCACGAACATAGCTCAGTGTCGGAGACTGTCGAAGTTGATAACAATAGAGTATCGCGAGATTACGCCATAATGCGACTTGAATATATCGAAAAAACAGAGTTGTTAGGTTTTAGTGAACGTGATTTAAAAGAAATAGCGGATGATTTTCATTGTGCGCAACGGAAAGTATTGTCGTTATTGGATCCGTCGGATCGTAGTGAAGAAATGAGTGTTACTTTTGAATTTGAGAAAAAGTTATTAGACATTAAATTTAGACTGCGTCGCGGGCAATTGCTGGAAAGTGAAACAAAGCCTTGGGTTGACGAAACAGTGGTAGCGAGATTGCCTAAAATAAACATTAAACCTTTCGACGGTAAGTTAGAAAATTGGGTATCCTTTATACAACTTTTTGATTCATTAATTCATAACCGGAATATTTCTAATGTCGAGAAATTACACTATTTGCTATCGTGTGTACAAAATTCCGCTTATGAGTTGATAAAAAACTACCCACTTACCCATGAGAGTTATTTGGATGCATATAACTGTTTACGTAAATATTATGATAAAAAACGACAAATTGCCTCACATTATTATGAAAAATTGTTATCGTGTGAACCGATTAGAATTAAGTCGGCATGTGACCTTGAACGCGTCCATAGGACATTTTCGGAAAATTTATCGGTTTTGGATAAATATGGATTACCGGACACGAATTTCATGCTGTTCCATTTGTTGTGGTCTAAATTAGATAAATGCACCCGTGAGGCATTCCAACTCGAGCATGATAGTGATGAAATTCCGTTATTAACTGACGTTCAGGCTTTCATTGAAAAACAATACAAGGCGCTTAATTTGTCAAACGTTACGCCTTCACCTGCTAGTAATCCTATTGTTTCGTATAAAAGGGTAGGCGTTAACAAACATGTTCATAATAATGTGAGCAAACAAAAAGCATCGTTTGTAGTTTCTCGCCCAACTTGTAGCTTTTGTACTGGCCAGCACAGTCTTGATACTTGTAATGATTTTTTGAATCTTGACACAAATTCTCGTTTTAATTTCGTCAAGGAAAAGGGTTTGTGTATTTTATGTTTCTCGAATGTTCATCGTGTAAAAGCTTGTCGTGCCTCTCGTTGTAGTGTGTGTCGTTGTTCCCACCACACTTTGTTGCATTTTACCAAAGTTACTCAGCTGTCACCGCCTGCCGCGGAGGACAACGCGCCGCCGGGATTAAGTAATGTTGGTAGTAACACGGTTTTAACTTCGGTGACTGGGGAAAACACTGTTCTATTTTCGACTGTTAGGGTTTTAATTAAAGACAGTTCAGGTAGTTTTCGACCAGTGCGCGCACTCCTAGATTGCGCCAGCGCATGTAATTTTATTTCGGATTCTTGTGTAAAAATGCTAGGTTTTAACATTTGTCGTAGCCAACACTCCGTAAGCGGGATTGGCAATACTGTCGCTCAACCGCTCGGCTCGCTGTCATGTGACTTTAGGCCGGCCGGTAACGCAACTTCGTCGGCGATCATTACGTTTGACGCTCTCGTTTTGTCGTCGATATGTGCTGACCAGCCTACCCAACCTGTCGACTCGTCGGTATGGTCGCACATAAATAATTTGTCGCTCGCGGATCCTGACTTTGCTCGACCAGGGCCAGTAGATATTTTGTTCAACGCAGATATTTTCGCTTCGTCGCTGCTGCCTGGTCTTAAGCGAGGGAAGCCCGGACAACCGAAGGCATTGAATACTATCTTCGGTTGGATCTTAATGGGTGAGTGTGACGCAAGTCCACTCGCGTCGAACGCTTTCGTACCTTGTCGTAGTAATAATAAACATTGCCTGTTCGTGTCGAATCGTTCGCAAACGCTGTCGTTGGATGATTCCATTAAAAAGTTTTGGGAATTAGAAAATGTTAGTTCTCCGATTAAACCTTTCGTGTCGAAGGAGGACCAACTTTGCGAAGTTTATTTTGCCAATAATTACTACCGTAACGGAGAAGGTCGATTCGTAGTGCCCCTACCTTTCGTCGAAGCTACGAACAAACCTACCTTCTTCCATTCTCGTGAAATCGCCTTAAAGCGCTTTCAATCGTTAGAACGCAAATTGGATTGTAACCCCGAGTTCAAAAGGTCGTATGTCGAATTTATGGAAGATTATGAGTCACGTGGTCATCTTGAAGAAGTGAGTCCTCCTTCTACGAGTGAGGGCCAGTTTTATTATATACCGCATCACGGTATTCAGCGCGAGTCAGTCACCACGCCCCTTCGTGTTGTATTTGATGCCAGCGCGAAGGACGCTAAGGGCCTTTCATTAAATGATACTCTCCTCGCTGGACCCAAACTGCAAACCAATATTTTCGATCTGCTCATGCGCTTCCGTTGGCATGCTGTGGTGTTCACGGGTGACGTTAGGCAGATGTACCGGCAGATTTTGGTCCCTGAGGAAGATGCTGAGTTTCAGCGCATTCTGTGGCGGCCCTCCGCTGTTGGTCCCGTGCGCGACTACCGCCTCAAAACTGTAACGTATGGTGTCTGTTCTGCGCCGTTTCAAGCTCTTCGAACCATGGCACAGCTTGCCAGGGATGCCGTGGCTGACTGTCCTGCTGGTTCCGCTGTTCTCGCTCGCGATATATACGTCGATGACGTCGTGACTGGAGTGGACTCTGTCGAGCAGGCTTGCTTGCTTCAGGTGGAACTCACAAAAATATTGTCGTCGGGTGGTTTCCATCTGAGAAAGTGGACCTCAAATAATCGTGACTTTCTTGATAGCCTTCCCTCCTCGGACTTGTACTCGGAGCATTTCAAAAGTTTCGAGGATATGTCTGACGTCTCGCTTAAGATACTGGGACTGCTGTGGCAGCCGCAGTCTGATTCATTTTATTTCCGTGTTGCCGATACTCATTACCGTCGTTGCACAAAGCGTACCATCTTGTCGGAGGTAGCGCGTATTTATGACCCTTTAGGTTTCCTCGGTCCCGTTACGTTCTATGCTAAGTATCTTATGCAGCTCCTCTGGACGGCTGGCGTCTCGTGGGACGACGACGCACCATCTGAGATCGCCTCAGAATGGTTGCGTTTTAAATCGCAACTGGCAACGTTGGCGTCAATTGCAATCTCTCGCCGTGTTGTTGGCCCTTTTGTTTCGTTACAACTCCACGGATTTTGTGACGCGTCAGAGCGCGGATATTGCTCTGTCGTGTATTGTCGATTCGCTAACAATGAAGGCTCGTCTTTTGTTAACCTTTGTTGTGCGAAGTCTAAGGTTGCGCCTCTTCGCAAGCAATCTATCCCTAGACTTGAGCTCCAAGCAGCTGTGCTACTCTCTGAGCTCATGAATAGTACCATTGAAGCTCTAAAACCATTTTACCTTATTGAGGAGATCTACGCGTGGTCCGATTCTAGTGTAGCTTTGTCGTGGATAAAATCGTGCCCGTCAAAATGGAAGACGTTCGTGGCAAATCGTGTCAGTCGCATCCAGGAGACCATAGCGCCTGATCGATGGAGGCACGTTAGTACTCACTCGAATCCAGCGGATAGCGGTTCTCGCGGTTTGCTGCCTGCAGACCTCGTTTCTAATGATCTGTGGTGGAGAGGTCCCTCATGGCTTGCCGAGCCTGAAGAGAAATGGCCTGTGACTTCGTCCTTATCTTTCTTGTCGCCTAAGGATACACACGAGGAACAGCGTATTTTCAGCTTGTTGACATCCAAAGAGCCTAATTTTGTCGATTCATTGTTGAATAAGTTTTCGTCTTTTTCGAAATTGAAACATGTAACTTCGTACTTGTTTCGATTCTTACAAAATTGCAAAGAATCATCTATCAAGAAACGCGTTTTCGGGCCTTTACAGCCATCAGAGGTTCATAGAGGTTTTATGTTCCTAATTAAAGTCGTGCAGGAGGGTGTTTTTCCGTCGGAGTTAGAAAACCTACGCAAAGGTTCATCTAACTCACTACCAAAGAGTTTACGTAAATTGTCACCATTTATCGATGAAGCGGGTCTTCTCAGGGTGGGCGGTCGCCTGGGTAATGCTAACATAGGATTTGAAATTAAGCATCCGCTGCTATTGCCGCGCTCTCATCGCCTTACGTATCTTATAATTCAGGAGTACCACATTCGCTTCATGCACCCCGGTGCGCAGACTCTTCAAAATCTCCTTGCTCAAAATTTTTGGATATTGTCGTGTAAACGTGTTATTCAATCGGTGATTTCAGGTTGCATTAAATGTTTTCGTGTTCGTCCGCTAACCGCTCCCGCCCCGCTAATGGGAAATTATCCGCCGTATCGGATAAACCAAATGAAATGTTTCTCGAGTTGTGCTGTTGACTACGGTGGACCTTTCGATATCGCTCTCGGACGTGGTCGCGGTGCTAAAACCTATAAAGGATACATTTGCATTTTCGTCTGCACTAGTACGAAAGCTATTCATATCGAACTCGCCTCCGAGTTGTCGTCTGAGGCGTTCCTGGCCGCTCTACGGAGACTCATCGCACGTCGTGGCCGATGTAGCCATCTCGTTTCCGATCAAGGACGTAATTTTATCGGTGCTAGTAACTACCTTGGTTCTCTCATGCAAAAGGCCGCGGAATCACAGGAAATTAAGTTTTCGTTCAGCCCTCCTGGTAGTCCCCATTTCAATGGCCTGGCTGAGGCAGGCATCAAATCGGTAAAGACACACCTTGCTCGTGTCATTGGTACCCAAAGACTTACTTTCGAAGAGTTCTACACGGTACTCACGCAAATAGAGGCGATGTTGAACTCGCGCCCGTTGACGCCACTCAGCTCGGACGCTAATGACCTCTCGGCGTTAACCCCAGGTCATTTTTTGACTCTGGAACCTTTGTCGATTATGCCAGAGGAAAACTATGTTGACTTAAAGATAAGCGTTATGCAACGTTGGAAACTCATCCAAAAGATGCACCAGGATTTCTGGCATAGGTGGCATAGTGAGTACATGCATACACTACAACAGAGAGCTAAATGGGATAAACAACATTCGAATATAACCGTAGGAGCATTAGTGCTTATAGTTAATGAACTATTAAGGCCTCTTAACTGGCCATTAGGTCGTATTATCGCTCTGCATCCAGGTGCAGATGGAATATGTAGAGTAGTAACGGTGAAGACTGCCACTGGGCAGTACAAAAGACCGGTTGTAAAGATTTGTCCTTTGCCATCAGCAAACGACATTTAAGTTAAATTTATCGTTTCCGTCTTGTCGTTTACACTGCTTTTCGTTAACCCAAGATCAGTGTAACTTATCGTAATTGTTGTTTTCGTAATTCATTGTAGAGTTCAATTAAGTCACGTTCTCTACGCTAATTTTTCGTAGTTTAAGGTATAATTTCGTGGTAAATACCGCGGAACTATTTAGTATACCGTCGCATTTAGGTGGGCGGAATGTTCAGTATTGTCGAATTAATTATTTAATCTGGTAGTTTCAATAGAACGGTCAGATTCCAGTGTCACCTTAGACTGGCAACATTGATAGAATAGACTTCCGTTATAACTTCGAAACCGCGTAGCGGCTTGTCGCTGTCGTTAATAAAATAAAATCTCGTAGCAAGGCAATTTCAGGTATATACCGATCTCCTGTTCAAAACTAATTAATTCTAACAAAGAAGATTGCGATCTGGCTTGTGTGAGTGGGAATAGTGTCCTAAGTGTAGCAGGGAAGGGAGAAGCCTATCTGGATCCAGCGCTGGGTTAACCCTCGAACTGGCTGCTGCTGATGGTGCGAAGCGGTCATACCGGAGATCCCAGGTAAGCCCGAACGCAATCATTTGTATTTTACCATCCAAATTGACGGTCTTATTACCTTCACAAACTCATTGATGTCGCGGAGCATGCGTGCGTAAATTTTAATTAATACAGTCCACTCGTCTTTCGTATTTGTCGCATCACCGATTTCATTTAAAATCTCGGGTCTGGAAATCGATTGATAGACCTTTCAGAATCTCATCTTCGACAAAAGGTTTATTCCGATCGAATCCCTCATACATAACGAATCCCTTGATCTAAATAAAAATGAAATTACTATATCACATAGGACATAAAATATGAAAAAAATCGGGTTGGGTTGGAATAAACCTCGAGAATACTAGTATTTATAATGTGGGGTACTTACACATGGATTTTGTCATAACAGTTCCATTGCTGAGCTAATAACTTCATGTCGAAGTAGAAAGGCGGTTCGTGCTTCCTGTTGTGTATCTTCTCTCTGGAACAAAGAAATTCAAAGTTGAATATTATCAAGTGATTTTTACCCTTCTACAATTTTAAAACAACGTTTGCTTACTCGGCCCGTGTGCTGAAAGCCACAGGGGATATGCCAGCGGGGCCACTGAGTGTCTTCTGGCTGGAAGCGTACACGGCGTCGATGCCCCACTCGTCCATCAGAAATGGCTCAGCTCCTAGTGACACTACTGTGTCAACTAGCAGAAGAGTTCCATATCTGTAAACAAAAAAGAAAACAAGTAACATAATTATCTAGAGATCTCAATGCCACCGACGATAAAGGTAGGCTATCTTTATTAAATGTATGACAAGTGCAGACTCGATGTCTTATACAGCCTATTAACCACGACGATGTGCGGTGATTACTGCGGCAGCGAGCGACATTAAACAAAACCAAACCAATCAATCCATAATAAAAGAAGATAAAACGCAAACCAATTATCAACGAAAATAAAAAAAGATTCCTTAAATGACAATGACCGATGCGTAGCCTTGACAGTTAGTAATAATAGAAAAATAAGCCGGTAACGTGAAGAGGTTGCTGTTATTGACATTTTAAATAGAATAAAATCAGTTTTATTTACATAATATGTAGGTATTTGCATATTATATGTCACACTCGTATAAATTAGGTTAAATTAAGTACCTATACTCGAAAAAGCTTTAGGCATTAACTATATTGATCACTCATACGGAACCGTCAAATTAAATTAACTTTTGAAAAATTTACTTGTGGCAGAGGTCTCCAAGGCCCTGCAGATCCTGAACAGTGCCTGTCGAGGAGTCTCCGTGGGTGATGAACATTCCAGCTGGACGGAACTCTCTCAACGCTGCTTCCAGCTCTTCCATTTTGAAGGTTGTAAATGGAACTGCAGTTCGAATTACTTCTACTCTAATACCTATTAAAAAAACAAATTATGCTGTACGTGCCATCTCGTGCGATATTTTAAAACGCTAAGAGCTCATCATCATTAAATTTAAGAGCTAGGCTCTTGTCGGTGAAGTAATTGCCACTTTTCTCTACTCTGTGCTAGCTTTTTCACCTCCTGATACGACACGACCTTCTGTCTTATTTGGTTGAAGTAAGTAAGCCTAGGTCTTCCTCTTCCTCTTTTTCCTTCGACTTTACCCTCTAAAATATTCAAAAAGAAACTATCATGCCGTATCAAGTGTCCTATCATCTTTCCTCTTCTACATTCTATAGTTTTTAAAATATGTCTTTCTTCGTTCACCATCTTCAAAACCTCTTCGTTGGTATTTAAGAGCTAAGAGGCAATATTGAGCTCATAGCAGAATAACGACAATGGTGCATACAACAAACAGATGCTAATGTTCTTAACGTAGTGGACGGGCACTTCGTTTATTGCTATTTGAGATGCTGATGTTGTATGCCGAAAGGGACTTACCATATCTAGCAGCTATGATGCACGCGCGTTCGTCCCAGAAGCCTCTGCTTGGAACCAAAAGGACTTCCCCGCGCGGAATCAGGTTCGTGATGATTGTCTCCATGCCACTGTGACCTGAACCACTGATCGCCAGCACGAGGTTGCTCCGCGTTTGGAATATGTACTGAATGCCAGCGCGTATTTCGTCCAACACCTATGCGTAAAGAACATTTGTAGAAATATTTTTTATTTTGTTTTAGTAAAAATATTTTAAATGCTGTCAAATCTTAATTATTAATAGGCAGACATCAGAACCATTAATATTATTTCCTTCGGTACAAATATGACATAACACTATGAAATTCGTACCTACCCCTAAATTCCTACGTGTGCACTATTATCCCATTTATGCTAAACACGTATGGCTACATAGAACTTTTGTCTGCCTCTTGGAAGCAATAAATTCTGATAAATTTTGCGCACTTCACTGACTACATATGACCATCAGTAGACAGAGATACCATGAGTTACAATGACCGTATTCGCCAGCGAGTCGAATGCTCTGTCCCTAACAGTATTCTTATAGAGTGCGAGGGGCAGAGCATTCGTCTCGCTGGTGGGTACGGTAATTGTAGCTAATGGAAAGTACTGATAATGGTGACGACTTACTACAGAGTGTTCCCCGCAAAATGGCGACATGACAGGTCCGGCGAGCGCCTCGGTGACCGACGGCCACACGTCGCAGGGGCCCGGGCCGCACATCAGCAGCTTCGTCGCATTGCGTTGGTTGCTGATCTCCGGCTCCGGTACCACTATTTCATACGATGCCATCTGGAAAAAAAATCGATGTCCGATTGAAACATTACTTTAATAATTAATTACCTACCTTTAATTTAGATATCGTGATGTGATGGAGCACAGCACTATGACAGTGTTATGATTGAGGTGTTTTTTTATCCAAATTACTAATATTGTTATAAATAAATACATCACGGGTCAATGCCACATAAATTTATCTAGTCCCAAACTTAGCTTTAGGATTGTCCTAGGGGTTTTAAATGAGAGAGAGAGAGAAATGTACGTACTGTAGTACAGAAAACGTCAAAGACTCAGGAAAAAATACTATTAAATTTCCATGATTATTTTTATTAATATTGCATGCCTAAGATAGCTAGAACATAAGCACATTTTTTGCCTCTAAGCACTATCCGAATACTTGTGTTCTTGCAAAAAACATCGTTGTCTTCGTCAGACAATCCCAGAATCCAAATCCCATGTTCCCATTGTAGAAACGGTAAAGAAAGTAAGTAAATAAGTTATTTGTCGACTAAAGCTTTATGTTATAAAATATTATATTAGTATAAATTAATTTATATTTATCTATCGGCGGAACTCCTTCTTGTTGCGAGCAGGTAAAACCCTCAACAATTGTGCTAGGGACATTGATTTAGATGTATTTAACACACCTACATCTACGCTTAGGCGGTTACTCAGTCAAAACTTCTTTACTTAGGCTATAAGTGTTTGTTTATGAACTTTTTGTTTATACCGTTTTTTATTCTTGCGTATACATTAGGTTGTTATCTTGTTCTCTTGGTGTAGCGCGGCGTATGTGCCTGCGTTGGCTGTTATTTCTGCTATGTTTAAATACTTTGTTTCTATCTGTGAGAACCTTTAATTGGCTTTTTGTTACGTAATTTAATTTTTATCTTGTTTTGTAAGCTGTTGGATCTCCAATAAATCATAAATAATAATAATAATAATAATATTTGCGCAGAAGTTTCTTGACGAGTACTCGCGCAAGCATCGACCTTTTTGCTTACACCTAATTTAAAAGGAAAAACTCGAAATTGTTTCTGCTTGTCAACCGTGAAAGCGAAACAAATAGACAGACAAAGCTACTTTTACATTTACAATATTAGCATATTAGAATAGTTATAGCCATTATCAATAAAATGGCTTATTTTGGAAATTTGAAAACAGCCCCCTTCACACGGAGATCCTATCTAAAACTTTTCAGATGTAGGTATTTTCGGTTACTAATCGTGTGTTTTTTATTGGTCAATCCATGTACACAACACAAGAGGATTGTGTTGTGGAGCTTAAAATGTCCATACAAAATCTGTTTAAACCTAAGTAGTTCAATTTTTACAAATTTTGAATATTTTGTAGATGATATGAAAAAAATAGGTCTGTACGATTTCCTCCCCAAGAAAATATTTATATAGAGAAAAAAAACACGAAAACGTAAATACCGAGTTTTTCTTAATCACTACAACATAGGTATACAATTTTTTTAAAAACAAGATTTTATTTAGGATGTGAGAAGCGGCCCGGGGCTAAACAAGTATGGTATTTTTTGACAACTAAAAGATTAATGCGGCGTCGGTTCAATATCCTCTCGATTAAAAAAATAGTGCTTTTTGATCTCAATTACTTCACGAACTACTCTTGGGTAATATTGGCAACCAGTAGGTAAGACCTTCGGGTTGTGGAACGATCCAGTGGTTATATTGGAGGACAAGTGACAAGTTGCGGAACACCGCTGAAAAACATCTTCGCCTAAGTGTGCAAAATGTGGTTACAGAATTATCAAAAAGATTTTATAGTTGTTGGAAATTCTGTAGCTCTGCCTACCCCACTCTGGGAATAAAGGCGTGAGTTTATGTATGTATGTATGTATGTTGGTCTACAGCCATTGATTTCCTCCTTAGCTCCTCTTTAGCCCTACTCAACATTATTTTTTTAATGGCGCATTCAAAAAAATGGTTTACCGTATCTCGGTCGTCTTTTTGATACAAAAATTGCAAACTGTAGTGACAATTAAATCATACTTAAACAATTCTTTTTCAACAATTCACATCAGTATTACTTACTTCTATTTTAGAAATCAAGTGATTAAAATAATATTAGTTAATTATGGTATTATATTAACTTTCTTGTATAATTAAGAGGTATCGTAATGTTGTCAATACGATAACATGTCAAAATGGATTTACCGAGTTGAATAGAGCCCTTGAACGGTAAAAAAAAATATGGAAATCAAAGGAGTCCGTTGGTGAAAATATTTTTACGAGGAAAAAAATATTTTTATCTATTATTCGTACACGATTTCAATTTATTTCGAAAAATGTATTATCTTATAGAGTTAATCTGTTTCCTACCTTTGTCCGAGCACTCACTTTGAGTAAGGTTTATTATGACCGTGCGTCTGCGATGCTCGCCGCGGAGTAGAAGGCTGGGTCTAAAACAAGCTGCTTTGAAAACGTGGTCGGCTGATTAGCATTTTCTAGCGCTATTTTAATGTAATTAAATATTTATGTCTATGTCGATGGGCCTAAAAAAATGTGAATCCGTATTTGGAAAAATATATATATATAAACAAATCTGACTTACTGACTTATTGACGTATTAGCCGAAAGTACTGTACCTAGAAACTTGAAATTTGGTACAGGGGTTCCTTTTATGATGTACGTGAGCACTAAGAAAGGATTTTCAGAAAGTCGACCCGTAACGGGAAGAAATAGGGGGAGTGGCGGGAAACTACTTCAACGCGCACGAAGTCGCGGGCGTCCTTTAGTGTCTCTATATAAATTAAATAAGCTGTTGCTCACGACTGTTCGCGTAGAATTAGTGTATCGTGGGTAAATGTGGATCCTTCTTCAGGGTTTAGGCCATCTCCAAAGGTACCAAATTACAACGTAATCACGCTGGTATGGAAAAATCGCAGCATCAACATAAATAGTGAGCAAATCGCACACTTTCAATGTGCAGACATCTTCATATAGACGGAACGTAACAGATAAAAAGAAGGTAACATTTGTTACTGGTCGAAAAAACATTATTAAAAAAATTACAATAACATTAGTATCAGACATCGTATCCTAGCTTGTTCTTTTCAACGTATTGGTTTCCGGCAGAACTTTGAAAAAGTAAAGTTTAGAGAGGCCACACAGTATAATCAAGTCCGTTATAAAGTTCATTATATAATCAAGTGTTCTACGATCTATTAAACGGCAGATATATAGTACCTATGTAAACTTACTAAAACCATCTCTTTAAACAAGTTGATGGCCAAATCGAGTTAAGTGTTTTACCACATGTTTTGCTGGTACGAGTATGTGTCGAATATGTTTAATTGTATCATTGCATAAAAATTCTAAAATCTTACCTTTTTCAAAGTCAGATAACCCTAACGGTATCCCGTGTGTAATGTTTATGTCGTGATAGATTTATGAACGTTGTTATCGCGGCAGCAAAAACAATTTAACAGTACTGAAAGATTATGATAAATAGGCAATAACAGAAGTGACACTCGTCATACAGCCGTTCACAAAAGTTTAAAACGGGACCAACCGCATCCATTTTCTGTGGTCAAGGTGCATGCGTTGAAACAAGATGTTTTTTTACGGCGAGTTGACTATGCCAATTGTGCTTTAAGAAATATATCAGATGACTGTCATTTTATCCAAAAAAAAAATGAACGGATGAAAGGGTGTTCACAAGAAACGCGATGCGTGATCTATTAATCTCTGTCATTTCCTCGACGCGGCTAAAAGTGAAAAACCAAGATTTGAAACCAAATCCTCGATAGTTTTATTTTTCGAACCCTTTTTCTCATGTTCTTGATTGAATCTTCGAAATCCTACAATCTTTAACGAATTTTTGTTTAATTTGAGGCTGCAATCAAGGCGCGCGCTAATTATCTACATCTCACGTTCTTCACGCGGAAGCACATAAACCCATCCCTTTTGATTTTTGTATGGGCGTGGCAGCATATGTGGCCTATAAAGTTTACCAAACATGCTATGATATGCTATATTGGAACCGAACTGTTTTGGAATATGTTTACCTGGCACATACTCTGCAGCTGGATAAAAACAATTTTATTAAATACCAACGGCAGATTCCAGCTAGGATGAGCAGCGTATAGGAAACTACGCCGAGTCTACACGTCGTCGTACAATCAGTACGTCCTACCTCTCATGACACTTGGAACAAACGGAGCCAGATATTTTTACAGAAGTTCAGCGTTTTACATAGATCTCTGTAAAGGCTATGTTGAGAGTTTCTCTGAATGACTGGAGTCGTAACAAGATGATCTGACAGAGAGCCAAAGTCATCGACGTAGCACATTAAATTAAACAGCTGAAGTGGCAGTGGGCAAGCCATTTAGGCTGCAGAGTTGATAGCCCCGGGGTGCTCTTGAGTGTAGACCGCGGATCGGCAAACACAGTGTAGGGCGCGTTTAAACTGGGTGAAAGGATGATCTTTGCAAGGTGGCTACAGCTGCATGACAATGGCCGGGAATCATGCCCTGTAGCATATAATGGGAGAGACCCTGCGTCAAGGCACGACTATGAAGATGACGTTATCCGGTGGCTTATTTAGCCTCCACTGGCATAAAAAAGACATCTGAACATCCTCAAAAATAATCATATTGGCCACCTTAGGTCGTAACGGGCTGCTACATAAAAAAACCCCTCCGGGTCATGAGCGATAAAGTAGTGGGGGCTTACATCGCTAATTACGCCGACCCGGTAATGTACTATATAGTCACACCTGTGACATGGAATGTGTACAAATAAAGTAGGAGGTTCCGGCGCCAGTGTAATGGAGATCCCGGAGCCTCCAAGGACAACCCGTCTTTCCTGGGTATCTAGCGAAAGTTTTCCCCCTGTTAAAAAAATAAGTACGCGTATATTGCCTTGATAATGTGGGACACTTATAAAGACTTGTAAAAAAATATGTGGAAAATTAAACGGTTAACTAACAAAAAAACAAAATGTTTATAGAAAAAACTTTAAGTAAATAAGAAGTATGTGAACAACTGTGTCAATAGTTTATTGGCAGTTATGTTTCTCACAATATCAAAACAACATACGTCACAACATAATTTAACTTTGTTACCTACCTCATAGCGCAAATTTTCAACGCGTGCATCTCGTGGACCACGGCCTCGTCGCGGCCAAGCTGGAGCACTACGGCCTCCTTGGACCAGCACTCACTTTATTGGTTTCTTTTATGACGGACCGGACCCAAGTCGTAGTCGGACTAGTCGGTGACCGGGGCAGCGGGTAGGTACTCATCTGAACGCAGAAGCGAAATAGGAGTCCCTCAGGGCTCCTGCTTGTTAAATATTTTGTTTACAATCCTATTGAACGATCTCCCAGTATCATGTACCCCGTATTCATGTACGCGGATGACGTCACAGTGGTTGTCACAGCGGTGAGTGAACGGTTGCTTCAAAGTGCCCTGAACAAAACCATGAACCAACTACATGCGTGGTTCACACTGAATGGTCCGGCACTTAATACGGATAAGACATGCTATCTACGCCTTAGCTTAAACGGCCACCCCAAAACTGCAATGCGCGTCCATGCAGGTACAACCAAACAGTTCGACTGACCTTTTACCCTACCATTTAAAAGTTATTATTTACGTTTTAGAAGGCGGTTTTATTAGTTTTATAATAATTTATAATTATACTAGGTACTAGTAAGTGTGTAGAATGTAAGGCGCGCGTCAAGGGAAACTGTTACCCATAAGTTTCGGAAATAAGGATAAAGGATATTCTCAAAATCTGCTCCGATATATGTCCATTTGTCACAAGGCTGTATCTTTTGAGCCATTATATCTAGACACTTGAAAGTTTCACCGAGTGTGTTACTATGACAGATAAAGAATGAAATATATAAGTAAAATACATTTAAATTTTAAAAGAAATGTGTTCGTATTCCTTTGTGTACGGTTTTTTATTGTTGTATATATTTGTTATTTATATATATTTGTCGATCTAAACAAAGAGCTTAGATACCATCATATTAGTTGCCGCCGCTTATTAAATATAAATCGAAACTACTTTTAAATATAGTGGCAAAAAATAATAATCGTGGACAACTCGGAATAAGACGCCGTGTTTTGAATATTTCATACCTTTTAAAAAGATTAGATATGTATCGTGTCCATGACCGAAACTCAAAAGTTCAAACTCAAGGTTGGCCAGTAAGCTATCGAGCGCAGTTTATTAAGTGTAGTAAAAGTTTCACCGCACCGCACCGCCTTCAATTGCAATGCATACTGTGACTTACTTTGGAAAATAAATATCATTCATTCATTCATTTATTCAAAATCGCAAAAAATAACTTTCTTTAAATGGTAAGTAAGTAATCGGTCACTCCAATTGAAGTCGGCTTTTGATTAAAAAAAGGTATTGTGGGACACCGACTTCAGTTTGACTGACCTTATTAGTACCTGCCATTTGAGTGATACTATTTCTCACCAAATACTTGTTAAGAAACGAGAGGTTCACGGTATACACTGCAACCTCCTTAGGCTGCGTTTCCACCAGAGATGTGCGAGGATACGTTGCGAGGAATGTGTTTGTCATGAACCAATAGAAACACTTCATTTACCTATCCTCGCTTAACTTAGCTCTGGTAGAAACAGCTCAGCGGAGCGAGGTTTTTGTACAAACAAAAAAGAAGGGAAAGATGTGTGCGAGAAATTTGTTGCGAGGAATGAGGAGGATTTCACTTGTCATTTGTGCCGGTAACCTCTGGTGTGCCTCAGGGATCTCATCTCGGTCCATGATTATTTAACATTTTCATAAATGATGTGGCCTTAACACAAATTGTCTCCAGTACGCAGACTATAATAAAAAAATGTGTCTTCTCTTGATACCTTTCAGCCTGATTTGGATAGACTTTGCAGATAGGTTTTGTTTATCCAACAATTTAGCAGACATAAAGGGCAATTTGAGTATCCTTATAACTTCAACACAAAATCAATAAATCGAGTGACCAAAAATCAATTAATTTGCATTTCCAATATGTACATGGTAAAAAAAACATGCAACTTTTCATTAATATAGACATCTGGTTAGAGATCAGGTAATTTTGCACAAACTATTAAATAATGTCATAGTTAGTTTACCTTGTAATGTGAATAAAACCAATTTCCGCTGTCCCAACGGTAACTTTCGTCAAAAATACATTTTACTGTGCCATTACTCAAAACTATTTAACCACGCCAAAAACACCCGTACACAACACGTACATACTTTTCTTTTCATTAATTGAGTTATAGTGATGTCAACAGTCATATAAAAATCGTTGCATAGGTCATACTTTTACTCAAGTTGGTACTTAATTACTTTGTCTATATAAATACAGGTGTTATATTCCACGCGCGTGTGATTACTACAATAGACAAAATTGATATATTTAATGCAATTTTTGGCAGCTTTATAAGGAATATAAATACCGTGTTTTACAGGCATAAAGGGCTTAATTTTAAGGTATTTTTTGTAGGTTAGGAGTTACACTGTTAGTCGATGGTCAATTGTACTTGAAAAATAGTTTTTAATATTAATGCTTGTGAACTTCTTTGAGAAGAAACGAAATAAATTTGTCAGGATCGTAGTAGGTGGCATGAAGTGGTCTCTGCCTACCCCTCTGGGAAACCGGCGAAATGTAATGATTTACTGTATGTTTGTGACTGTTTGTGTTTCTATAAATAAATAAAATCCCCTCTTAAAGCGGGAATCATTTTCAAGACTCGAATCCCGCGACAGATGAACTATTTACATTCCTTAAGGCTTGTACAGAACTTGGTCGGTTTTTTTCGTACTGATAAATAAGTAACCTGTGTTTAAAACATGCCTGCGAGTAAAAGCTAATAAAGTATGAATCGATTATTATGTCACCACCACTTTTAACAGAGTATAAATGGGCCTTGACATTTAAACTTTTTAAGTTTATTTCCTTATGCATATATCACTGTTTGATAATTTATAATGATCCTTAATTAATGTAATGTATTTTAAATATTTACATATTCTGGTAAAACTTTATATGTTTTTGTAGATATCTATCTACGCTCTTACTTACTAGGCCTCTATAATACTCTATCTTGAATCATTAGTATTAAGGTTATCATATTGTTTACGGTAAAGAACGATGTTAAGATAAAAATGAGATGAAGTTTAAAGAACAATATGGGTTGAAACAATTTAGATATATACTGAGGCTCTAGGCCTTTCTTCGACTTTGATTCTAGTTACCCCTATTGCAATCGAATCGTTTATGACTTGGTCACCCTTATTGTTAAGTTAATATGAGCTATCATAAAATTATTAATACGGTATAAATTAAGGTAAAGACCTTAATATGGAATGAAGGTCCCTGGTAGTGCGAAGAGTTTATTATTATTTATTTTAATTAATTGTTCTTTATTATAATCTGACGCGCTGTTCAATTTGTCCTGGAACATTTAGTAAAAATTAAATAAATACATAAATTCACTGATAAGTGATAATGAGGCTCTCGTTTCATTTTAAACATTTCTTGTTATTGTGTCTCATACGAGTATAAATCAATAAAAACAATGGAAAAAAAGTGAACCCTATATAATTCTATTTTACGTTTACCCCTGTATAGTACCAAGCGTTAATCGTAAATAACTGGCCATCCTCCAGTAACCGGCCACTTTGCAATAATATGGGTAAAGCAAAAAAGATATGCAGATATATCTGAGATTAAAATAGAATACCTACATCCAGGATTATTATTCGGACTGCTGTTAAAGTATCTTTTACTTATAGCGTCAGCATATAAAATTGTTGCCTATAGTCTCTGTACTTTTAGGTATTTAAAAAAAAGAAAAGAATACAACCGCGTGATACAGTTTGTCAGCCAATACGAGTATAAGCAGAACACTGATACGTCAAAGTTCGATAAAATGGTTTAGTTTGGCTGTTTAACAATGTCACGTGGTTTGGATATTTTTTTAATACCTACAAGTGACCAGTTATTGACGATTTACCATACCTAATATATTTAATGTACCTACTTAATTTGACAATTATACATTTTAACAAGAGCAGGCGGAGAGCCGTTGCACTCAGCTCTTTGTAAACAAAATGCGGACGTATTTAATTTAAACCCTCCTGAAAGTTAAGTGTCCAGTGAGAATTTTCTCTGGTTTTAATTTCCGGAGCATTTTCACTGAGGAAATAGTTGGTTGAGTGAACGCCGGTATGTATTTAGCATATGGTACAGGCTATATGAGCGAGAGGAAATGGAATGAAATTAGGTGCATGAAACGTGAAAATATATTGCGAGCGGATAGAACCTTTGTCAAGTCATTTTAATAAAGCTTTAAAAGACAAGGCAAACAAAATTAATGTTAGAAAGTGTGAGAAAAAAATGCCATTCCGCAATATAATTGAAAAAGAAAAACTCGAAATTGCCGTTAGTAAATTAAAATGATAATACAAACAATCACCCAAAGGTTAGCTGGAAGAGATCCCTTAAAGGGATAAGTTCGCCTTTGTACATTATAACTCTGTATTGTATTAGATTTTCTGTTTTTTTTGTGTACAATAAAGTGTTTACATACATACATACATACATAAGCGTTTGGTTCAACTTTTGTCTGTCACACTGGCTATGTGACAAGCCCATCTCCATTTCTGTTCTAAGGACAAATTCTAGTACATCTGTGTGCATCGTCGAAAAATGAAAACTAAAAGGAAGAAAAAGATCAATAGCAAAAACATCAGATTCCAGACCAAATGATAATATTATTGTAACACAATCCCCCAACTACAAGAGTTAGGATTCAACTAAATAGTTGCATGCAAACAAATATTTTACAGAAATATTTGCTCTTACCACGTTATGTTAGTAACATTGTTTAATCCAGTGTATTTTAGGGCTCAGTGTTTTTTTACTCATTTTGGATTTAAATTTGTTTTAGATATCATGGCTACTAGATTTTCTACAGACCCCAGGGACTCTATTCAACACGGTAAAAAAATATTGCTTTTGACCTGATCGACATTTTAATAGCTCTTAGATATTTACTTTACAGTAATGGCAGCCGAATTAAAAACAGGGCCGGTATTCTAGGCGCTACAAACCATATTGTCTTTGTTCTGTTATCGTATTGTCAACGTTTTGATAGCTCATATTTCCTTGAAACTTCCATTACGGCGGCTGACGTCAGAACAATACCGTAACTGGTCAAATATGATATGGTTTTTACCGCCGGGAATAGAGACCCTGTACTATATCACGTCAAAAGCAATACCAATTGTTTAAAGTCGTAGACGTCGGCTCAGATTTTCACACGGCGTCAAGTGCTAGTCAATTTGGAAAGCGCATTAGTTGTCGGCCATTATTTTCACAGTCGGTTTGACCGCCTGCGCCAGGCGCGCCGTTCTAGTTACCTACAGAGATCTTATTCTCTATGCAACGAAGTCAAAGTCGCACGACCGAACTGACATAAAATGACCCTCACATTTGCTAGAACCACGAGGCGAGTCGTATCTACGGCAATGGTTTGCCTGAAATGAGCTCAAAAGCCACCATCTACAATTTCGAAACTGACTGTAATCTCAGGACTGTTAATGCTTTGCCAACCTTGAGGATAAAGATGGAATCCCTCTACGCTGGTGATATTACTGGTTGCCTTATCGCACACCACCAGTGATTCGAACACTGCTTAACTTAATACCTGGGCCACATAATCACTGAAGATCTGTGTGATGATAATGATATTGAGAGAGAGCGGAGGGCGTTAGCGGTAAGGAGTAATATGCTCGCCCGCAGGTTTGCTCGAAGTTCCACTGAAGTTAAAATATCGCTGTTCAAAGCTTTTAGTCAATCTTTTTACTCGAGCAGCCTGTGGGTCCGTTATACGAAACGAGCTTATAGCGCCCTCCGAGTTCAATATAACAACGCATTCAGAGTGTTGTTGGGACTGCCGAGATGGTGCAGTGCCTCAGGTATATTTGCTGACGCGCGTACAGACAGTTTTCAGGCCATTATGAGAAAAAAAATCACTTCACACATGGGGCGCGTCAGAAATAGTTCCAACGACATTCTGAATATGATTGCTGGTAGATATGACTGCCACATCTTTATCTATTGGGTTTCACAGGTCTCCAGTGGTATAAGGTATATTAAATAATCCTAGTACCTTTGTTTTTGTTTTGTAAATATAAAATTGTAACTAACCTATTTTTAAGTAACATGTAACTAACCAATATTATGGGCAATACTCGTAGCCTGAAATAAATGATTCTATTCTATTCTATTCTATTCTTAACGGCGTTTTTATTAATTTGTTTTGTTATGTTGAATGATAAGGTGATAGTAGCGATCCGGGCGGACCCTGAATAAGGGTCTACCTTAACTAGACTCCGTTTAATTAGCAGTGTCGCAGATACCAATCACCGCGCACATAGTGAATCGAGGGGCCAAGTTAAGCCAGCTCGACAGAACGAACTCGCCTTTCCTATGTAAGAGAATAAAACCACAGGACTCGTGTGTAATGCCGTCGCGCTAATGTACCGGCTAACAGTTCGCGGCTGGATTTAAATAATAACTGGATTTTATGGCTCGAGTCGTTGGTTGCTATTTTGATTAATGAATATATTTTAAGAAAAAGGGGCCTTACACTAATTGGACAATATATTAAAATTTTCCATTATTCAACAGTATATTTAAGACTGCACCGAGCAAACGTCGAGCGTCCAGTGGCGCCCTCATTACTATTATTGTGTTTTCTAATTAACTAAAGAATTTCCTTGCAATCAGACGATATATTATGTTTTTGTAGCGCAAGTAAAAACACAATTTATGGGATACGTAACAAACTTTAATAAAAAGTACCTTTTAAGTAGTCAGCTTAGCGGGAAAAGGTGGCCACTTTTTCCGTTAAGTTTATAACTCGAAGGTGAATTATTGTTATTAAAGTATGTGATATACCCTATAAGTTGTGTTTTCATTTGTAGTACAAAAACATACCGACCAATTTCAAGAAAATACTTTGGTTTATTAGAAAACACAATAATAGTAAGAAGGGCGCCACTGTACATCCGGCGTACACTCGGCGCAGTCTTAATGTAAGGATTTTTCGGGTTAAACAGCGTTTTCGCAAAAATGACATATATTGAGTACAGACAAATATTAAAAGCTCGGTTGTCTTTTCCCCACCACAGCAGTCTTTGACGTTGAAACTGTGAGGCCAACACCCCTTGACTATGTTTCTAAATACTTGGGGGTCTTCAGAAAAGAGCATTAATCGTCCTAAAAGACCGGCAACGGACCGACAACTCTTCTTGAGTTGCTAGTCTGCATGGGCGGTGGTGATTACTTCCCATCAGATAACCTGCAGATCTGTTTGCGTCTCCCCTATCAAAAAAACCTTAAGGAGCTATCACGGTAACCAAGTCCAAAGTTTTGTTTCCGACTGTTGTACGTGATGTCCAAAAATGAATCAGTTAGATATTTTATTCTGTATCCAATAATATAATAATAATAATAATAATAAATACCAGGGGACAATGTCACACCAATTGTCCTAGTCCCAAACTAAGCTCAAGGCTTGTGCTATGGGTACTAGACAACGATATAAATACTTATATAGAGAAATATATACTTAAATACATAGAAAACATTAATACGAGAGTTATATAATTTTGAGAGTTCTCGGAAATCTCTTACGTTAGGGTTATGCATTTTACCTAGGGGCCCTATTATCTTACATTGTATGTATATATCAAACAATATGTGAAAGCAATTACTACCTTGCATGCATCGGTGGAATAAGGTAGGAGTTGGGTGTTGCGTGGGGTTAGTTAACTTCAGTTGATCCATCGTCAATCGGTGTATTTAGAGCAGGCGGTGTATAATCGCGTAAAGTATAGTTAAAACTTCTACACTTCATAGCTAACGAGGAGGTTTAAGTTGGTAGCAAGTTTCCGAGTAATTTCGAGCGAGCGGGCGACGACAAAGATTTCGGGCTTAGTTTTATGAGTTACTTGTTCAAGTTTTAATTAAATGACTCTCTTGATTACTGATGAAACAATCAACTGGTTATGGGAAATAATGCCAGTGATGACTGAGATGGCGCGCCGTCATTAGTACGGGCCGTAGGTAGGTAATCGATTACAAGACTTTGAGAGCGCTTTAAAAGCGGTCTCTGCTTGAGATAGGTATCATTTGTATTCTGATGAGAATGTTTGAGATTGATCCAATAATAAAGTTCTTAAATTTAAGCATTACCACCATCGCTTTTTGTTTTGTACGAACGCTTATAATAAGTCCAATCCAGTGCATTATTTGTTTGTATAAAACAAAACATGTAATAACACTCTTTTCTCTTTGATCTAGCTGTTATGTGCCTAAAATAAGTTTTCTTTCTCAAGATTTACAAGGTTTTCCTTGTAACGTGAAGAATGTTAGACAATAAACTAGCGATCGCCCCCCAGGGCGCTTGAGTACAAATCCAATTATTTCCCGTGGCGCGGCGTGGCGGTGTGTAATTGATTTATTTGCTCATTTCTTGCACATACTACCTGCCTCTCGGAACACAGACATGTTTTTCCTCAGATACAGTTAACAAATGTACGTTAAAATTTGAACTCTTTATAACACGATGAAGTAGAAAAGCACTATCCATTTTGTTTGCTCGTAACCGAGGTAAGAGTGATAGACGCCCATATAAGTAATAGGGAGTATCTTATCGATTGTAGGAAGCTCCGGAGTGGACAGCGGGTGCGGTGCGGGCGCGGAGCGGGAGCGTCGTGTTTTAGAAACGCATTTAAGAGGCTTTACTTCGGACATTGACGAATTGCTCCCCACTTGAGCTTCGGTCGCACGACTCGGCGGACACAACTGCCGAATTCACGTTATAAATTGATTCCTAGTAATTCCATCACGAGGCATTGCCATTTTTAATACGAACTTTTTTGTCCTGTCCCTTCATTGAAAAAGGTCATTGGTCAAAGTACTGTCGATTCATTTAAGTCGATCTTTTACGTGAAGATCGCCCTTTTCTTGATTTACTGGTTTTAAATTGATAGGATAGGTTATTTGGTAGGTAATTGAAACGGGATGATTGATAGAATATTTCGTCCACATAGACGTTGCTTTTAATCACAAGCAAACTTTTCCATGTAAATGTATGTCAGGTATAAGTTTCGAAAGAACTCACTTTAGCGCAAAATATTTGCTCTTCGTTCCCGCCTTAATTAGCTGAGCTTAAGATCATACAAAGCGGTGCTAAAAAATTTACATTGTAAATTCCCTTCCCATAGTGGGGATGGGGATAGTGAAACACATTTATTCGGGCGCTTAACCCGCGGTTTGTTATCAGAATGTCTGAAGCGGCACATAACGAGGCGACAGAGACAATGTTCCCCCTTTGTATTCCACTCCACATGTACTCGAAATAACAAGGGCTCTATTTTCAATTCCTCCATCGCGTTCTGCGGTTTTATAAGCATAGCGTTGAGAGCGCCACCCTTAAAATGCATAAAGACTTTTTGCATATACGAGCAGTTTTTCCTTTAGCTTTTGCACCGCGTTGGTAATAGGGGCTCAGAGGGGGATTGGCTGGAATTAGCGATGCGCTGGAACTTGGAGCCGGGTACAGATGACTGACACGGTTTCTGGAGGGGGGGGTCACAAGTTCGCGAGAACTTCATAATGTTCTAAACTGGCGTTCCACTTCGGTTTCAAACCGATTTAACCCAGAGTTACATTTAGCGTTGCAACTGTATTATTCATCTGTTCTACTATATGGAATGGAACGTTTTGAAAATGCGATCGGAGAGTTTCACAATGATTATTAATTTAACAAGAAAATGTGCAGCTTCTACTTTTTTAGTGCTGTATGACGTGATAAGGGCTGTGGCCCTAGACTAGGTACTTTGCGAGAGCGTTATTGTCCTCGAAAATATATCGGATTGACTTAAGCTACTAGATGGCCTCTTGTCGAGACTATTACACATGACGGTTTACGTATAAAAATGCATTAAATAAAACTTAGGTAGAAAATATTTAATCCAATGCTTAGGAAAAGCCTGGCCTAACGTACGCAGTGTTGCTAGCTGTGATTGGAGGAATACAGCTGTATATATCGGGTTAAGTGGCATGCAATAGGAAATACATCATATGTAGGTATAATGATAGTGAAATAGTAAACCTTCCCGTAGGCAGTAATATATTCATAATAATAAAAGTGTTTATCGTGATTCTAATTTTATTTTGAAATTAATCATTGTTATAAATGTAGAAAATGTAAAGAATAGTGATATTTTGAAGTCAAATAAGACTTTATTGTGAGTTTTTACATTTAACTTTAAAATTAATATGCAGACACAAAATCGCGTAAAGAAATTACATATAAGACGTGTATATTTATTCTTTTTTTTATTAATAAATAAATAAAAAAAAAAAATTAATAAATAAAAAAAACACTTTTCATTAGTATTTGATTATTTTTAATAAAATCACTTTTCATTTTAATCCACAAATTGTTCTTGAAGTGCAACCCTACTTCAGCAAACAACACAGAAAGACTGTTTAAACCTTATATACGCGAAAAGATAAACTAGAATAAAAAATAAAAATAAAATTAAAACATTTTTTTTGGTAGTGTTACAAGTTGGGTTTTGGGTTGATATAAGGTTTTAAAATATAAAGGCTATAGCCGGATAAGGGAACAAAAAATGCCCCTGGCGTTATTAGCCAATGAGTATATCCTAAGTATTGGTCATAATGACAGTTATTAATCTGCCAAGTTTCATGTCATAATTATTGACAGTTTCCTTGAAATGTCACTTGAAAGTTTTTTTTACTTTTCCAAATATCTTAAAAACTACTGATCCGTTTCTTTTGTGTTTAACGTATGTTGTTAATGGCTTGAAGAGGAATAATTTTGCAACAAACCAGATGTCTCTAGGTCAACATTAACTTGGTATTTTTGGATGTCAAACATTTCAAACTTTTATTTTTGACACTTGTGAGTCAGCGACACCTACCATTTTTTGTACACTAATGTGACATTTCTTTCCGTATTAATATATGTTTGTCTCAAATGAATTGGGTTGGAGCAACATGGTGATTTTTTGTTTTGAGTTTACCTGCCTAGTACATCATCAACGTATAGGTACGTGTAGACTACGAGTGTGTCGATAATATTTGATATAAAATATTAATTGTTCTGCGGATTATTTAAGAAGCTTTTAAGCATAAAAAGGGTAAAAAACATTTTATCGGATCTACTAAACTAAACTTCGACATAGAAATTATTCACACACCAAAACAATTAACTTCTGAATATAAACAAAGAAATAGAAAACAACTTTATATAATAACTAAACCTACATAACTAAATAACTACATAACTAAACCACTTTTAATGACCGTTTGAAAAGTGGGGGACACTTCAGCGACACCTACCATTTTTTCACACTAATGTGACATCTCTTGTAAAAGCAGTACTGAAGAGGTTACAACAAAAAATATTATTGATAGATGTTTATTAAGGCTGGCTGGTTATAAAAATCCCTTCAAATCCCGAGAATACAGTTGATGCCAATGACGTTCGATTCTTTTGTTTTTTAATGTCAATATTTTTCGCCTTGCACTTATTCACTTAATTTAAGATGAATAACACTTCATGTACTCGTGTAGATCTCATAAACAAAATATTTAATCGCTGACGTAGCCCAAAAAACCTTTATTATTCTGTGTATACAAAAATAGAAGACATACTAGGAAAACGACTTGACTCGGAATTGGATACAAATTCTACAGACTCTGTGTTTGAAATTGTAAGTAAATACATTTATTTATTATTATTCTTTTATTAGTGCCCCTCGGTTTACATTATCGTAAACTGCACTTGCAGTCATCAAACATAACATAATATAAAGATTTGGCTTTCTTCTGGTACCTGTATTGAAAATATTCTGCGATTGTAATACTAAGGCAGAATAACAGTTTCAGGCATTTCGCGTTGATTTTAACGAACTCGACTGTACATAGGTTTTGCATTTTTAGCTATTCTCTGTTATTATTCATAATGTATTTAATTTTAACCTTTATTGCACAAAATTAATATATTAATCATATTATCACCCTTTTTATGCTTAAAAGCTTCTTAAATAATCCGCAGAACAATGAATATTTTATATCAAATATTATCAACATACTCGTAGTCTACACGTACCTATACGTTGATGATGTACTAGGCAGGTAAACTCAAAACAAAAAATCACCATGTTGCTCCAACCCAATTCATTTGAGACAAACATATATTAATACGGAAAGAAATGTCACATTAGTGTACAAAAAATGGTAGGTGTCGCTGACTCACAAGTGTCAAAAATAAAAGTTTGAAATGTTTGACATCCAAAAATACCAAGTTAATGTTGACCTAGAGACATCTGGTTTGTTGCAAAATTATTCCTCTTCAAGCCATTAACAACATACGTTAAACACAAAAGAAACGGATCAGTAGTTTTTAAGATATTTGGAAAAGTAAAAAAAACTTTCAAGTGACATTTCAAGGAAACTGTCAATAATTATGACATGAAACTTGGCAGATTAATAACTGTCATTATGACCAATACTTAGGATATACTCATTGGCTAATAACGCCAGGGGCATTTTTTGTTCCCTTATCCGGCTATAGCCTTTCGGCTTATTACAGTACCTAATCTACGTGACTAGCAATAACTGTTCAATTATTTATGTCGTTTCCCAATGGTAAAAACTTGTCGGACCATTTTTTTTCTTTAAGAAGAATGCTGAGTTTTTATTTTTCGAATTTTGGTAATTACCTAACATTCGTAAAATGTATAATTAGTAATACATTTCCCTAATCAACCTACAAATTCTACGTCGGGCGTAGATATAACCTACGGGTGGTGATTTCACTAACGCACTATTATTTTTGGCGAGCGGTAAATCAGAGAGGGACAGGATAACAATTCGTAGGAAAAGGATAATAGTCGAGAGTTTGTTTACTGAGTCCTCCGCAACGATAAAATACGAGGGCATAATATTGATGTTATTTTCTAGAAATAAGCGATCGGCCAAAATACGACTTCTGTTATATTTTGTACTAGCGACCCGCCCTCGCTTCGCTTCGGTTTATATGAGTTTTCTGTAACACCAGTGCATAAAATAAAAAAATATGATACATATAAACCTTCCTCTTGAATCACTCTATCTATTAAAAAAAACCGCATCAAAATCCGTTGCGTAGTTTTAAAGATCTAAGCATACATAGGGACAGACAACGGGAAGCGACTTTGTTTTATACTATGTAGTGATAGGTACCTACTCGTCAAAACATAACATTCTCGAAGCAAAGATTTACTCTGGCGTAAATAGCATTAAACTAGTTCAAAATCTTGTTCAATTCCCGATATAGGCTTAAATTTGATATAATGTAAATTAAACGATTTTTTTATAATATAATAAAAACTAGTGTATATTACGTTCCAAATTATGTAAATGGCCAGTTAAAGTATTAAATTAGATCGGGCAGCTACTAAAGCACGAAGCAAAACCGCAATTAAAAGAAAACCTGTAAGTATCTAATGACATTACAGTACCTACTACTACATCAGATTTTTTAAATCATCATATCCAATAAACCACAAGAACGTTTTTTTTTGTTAATTATATACTAAGAAAACAAATTAACTTTCTGCTAACGGTTAAAGAACTTAAACGCCATGCCCATGGTATTTTCTACGTCACAGCTAATGCTAAAATGACTATATTCCGACTACTAATCCAAAGCAAACACCGAAAATAAATTCAATATTTTCTTTCTCACTATATAATAATACAAAAAAATATATAAGTATGCTTTTGTGATAAAGCCTCTATAAGTACCTATAGTTATTAAAAGAATACCTTTTAAGAAAGTTCCTGTTGACAATTTCAAGATACGAGGGTGGATTGAAAAGTTCTGAGCCTGGTAAAAAAAACTAACTGGCTCACTTTTTATAACAATTTTATTTTTCGACATAGTCTCCATGAAGGTCAATGCACTTAGTCCACCTCGCCTCCAACTTCATTATCCTATCAAAAAAAAAAGAATCTCTGAGGTCGTTAAAATATGAGTCTACTGCTTCTTGTACCTCCATATTAGTCGAAAATCTTTGTCCTCCCAAGTGTTTTTTGAGGTTTGGGAAGAGATGATAATCGGAAGGAGCTAGATCCGGCGAGTAAGGGGGATGCGGCAGCACTTCAAATCCACAATCATGTATTTGTGCCATTGATTTCGCCGAAGTGTGAACGCGAGCGTTGTCTTGGTGAAACAATACTTTTTTCGACAGCATTCCAGGTCTCTTTATTTTAATTTCCTTTCGCAGACGACGTAAAAGAGCACAATAGTACTCTGAATTTATTGTTTTGCCCTTTTCGAGATAGTCTATCATGATAACCCCCCTGCAATCCCAGAAAACCGAGGCCATTACCTTATTAGCTGACAAAATGACCTTGGCTTTTTTGGGTGGTGGTGAACCTGGTCTTTTCCATTGCCTGGATTGTTCTTTCGATTCTGGTGTACTGTGGTGGACCCATGTCTCGTCCATAGTTATAAAACGATTGAGAAAATCTTCGGGGTCACGTTGAAACATGTCCAAACAATCTTGGGAAATTGTAACACGTACTCGTTTGTTCTCGACTGAAAGCAGTCTAGGCACCCACCTGGCTGACACCTTAGAAAATCCAAGAACATCGGTGATGATGTTCTGTGCCCGCTCATAAGAAATACCCATTGCTTCCGCTATCTCCACAATCTTCAATCGCCTATCCTTCATTATCGCATATAATATTTTATTGACATTTTCATCCGTAGTAGCCGTCAACGGCCGCCCACTCCTAGGCTCGTCTTGAACAGTCTCCCGGCCACGTTTGAAATCAGCTACCCATCTTTTTATGGTAGCATACGATGGAGCAGATTGCCCTAATGTTTTGTTCATATCTTCAAATATTTGTTTTGGTGTTAACCCCTTCTTTTGCAAATATTTTATGACAGAACGGTGCTCAATTTTATCCATTACTTGAAAAATCAGTGACCTTATGTAGCAGTTCCAGCATAAAATGCAAAATTGTGACAAGAAAAAAACAAAAGATAGTGCATAATGGCGATTAAATATGGCACTTTTACCTGCCAGTATTTATTTGTTTTTTTTTTATTATATACAACCTTAGGCTCAGAACTTTTCAATGCACCCTCGTATTTACATATTCCCTGCCCAGAACTAGATTACGGGCCCAATTCGTACTTAAACCAGGCGTCTGGTGCTGAATGTGTTAATCCTTAAATCAGTTAACGACTCTCGTTCCGTCTGAATATTATTTTATGTAAAGATAATGCTTTAGCGTTTAGCTAAATCTTTTGACAAATGGCTGGCGCTGCTCGGAAGAACAAAGCGGAATCGCTCACTTACAACAATCGTCAAGCTAACGAGCGGGCGTAATGCCGCCTTCTTACCTTTGCGTTCCGTGACGCCGCTGACTATTCATTGCAGCTATAGAATAACCCTTTATTC
This sequence comes from Acleris laterana, assembly GCA_963966035.1. Lineage (NCBI taxonomy): Eukaryota > Metazoa > Arthropoda > Insecta > Lepidoptera > Tortricidae > Acleris > Acleris laterana. The sequence continues at coordinate 10,650,740 of OZ014443.1, read as the reverse complement.
GTTCTGTCGAGGAGACTGATTAGCTTACCGTCGGTGCCTCCTTCATTGTACGGCTAGTCACTAATGAAATTAAGACTTTCGCTGTATTTTGCAGTCTTTTGTTTTATTAGTGCATAGTAAAATTGTACAGTATATCTATTTACCCCATTTGTATATGAAATAGAATGGAGTGGAATTTATTTATTATGTTATATTTTACACGGAGGTTGGTTGGAGTGCCAGCTGAGTGAAAAAGGAAAGCTGACAAATTCGATTTTCGATTTTACGAAGGTAATAAAAACTACATCACGATCTGTAACTTTTTACACTAACTTACTAACAGAATTTTCTTTTCAGGGCAGATTTTCACTCAATTTTGTAAACAGGTCAATATGTAAAAATTCACGTTCGGAATCTCATCATCTCAATAACATCTTTGACGTTCAAATGAAGCCTGGCATATTTCCCTAAAAACATTTTTCTTTATACAATAATAAGGTTAAGTGGGGCTCACGTAATTACCGATTCTTCAAATTGGAAATGACCTGCTTGAAATCGAGATAAGCGCAGATTATGCGTAACGATGGCGAAATCAGGGGTATATCGGAAATTTTACGATTTCAGTAATTGGTCCCATTGTGCGACTGGATCCCGGACCTTCGTGCATTCACGGGAAACTTGAAAGTAATAAACTTGTTCTTTCGATGAATTGCCTTATTCCGAAGTTAATCACGGGAGGGAGCGCGCCGCGTTTGAGGAATGACCCGACTTGGCGCCGATTAATTTTCCTTCGATGCGCCGGCGATCGAAATCGCGCCCCGACAAACTTGCCGATGTTATTTTTATTAGTCCCTGATAAATAGACAGTTACTTTGCTCTTGTTTACTAAGAAAATAGACACTGTTAGATAAATAACAATCACCGAGTGATATTTACTTTTCCGAATTAATAAGTAAGTTAATAAGACAAGACTTAACTTAGATACTTACTGGAAGTGTAAAATAACGATTTAAAACACAATCTTACCACAGCAATTTTGTATGGACTAAATCAAATAATTGAACATTAACGGTATTGCGACTGTGGAAAGCAACAATCCACTAGTTACCATCATAGAAAAAGCACATAAGTCTGTCATAGGATAGGGGTTCTATCTGTAAATATCGTGCTGGCCTCTGTCTCTGCTTGTTATCTTGATTTGTAGTCCACTCGGAGCTCTCCGTATAAAAATAACAGACACTCCCCATATTTGTTACCGTGCGCCGAGCACAAATGGCTTGTAGCGAGCTTTATAACGATGCGTAACTCGCCTAACTATCGATATATCGTCTCGGATAGAGCTATGGGAATGTTTTTAAAGTTGTTAACAGTTTTCGTTCCGTTTCAACTGGTACAGCTTGCGTCTTAATCTTGTAGTTATTAATTTAGGTATACAGCTTGTATAGTGCTGGGTTAGCCGCCTTACAATTTATTGTTTCGCTTGAATATGTAAACGGGGTTGTGTCTGCAGCGAGCTGGAATATGCAAAGCTTAATCCCGTGAATGCGTGTCAGACTGAGGCGCTGTGACGGGCTCGGCTAAATGGACTCGCAGAACTTACGCCCCGACATATTAGCTTGAAACAATTCAGTCGCACATGCAGGATGGGCTTAATGCGAATGGTCTTAACGCTCGTGAGCGCTCGTGAGAGCCTTTATCCTTGATCCAATACTAGACAGGATTACGGTTTTCGGGGTACCTAGTATTCTTTATGGTTTTTTTTTCTTGTCAGTTAAAATTAATACAATTTTTCAAAGCTTTAATGTAAATACGGGTGCTCGTAAGTGACATATTTGTTTCGCAGGTGATTATGTATCTATTAGGCGATGGGATTGCAACCTGTCACTAATACGCTGGTAAACATCTTAGCCTATTTGTGCAAAATGTGGTTGCAGAATTATTAACAAGATTTTAAAGTTGTAGGTAAATATATATGTAAGTATATGTATGTATTAGATATTTAAAAAGCGAACTTCAAAATTATATTCTTAATAATGTTAATTCCCTCCTTGTCTTTACCTGATACAAGAGAGTTTTGTCCGTTGCTACTATCATGAGGCTGATCACCTTCAATGCAGTTTTCAGTAGACGGCTTGCGGAAGGCATGCTTACGTCGCATTCTACTAGGGCACTAGGCAAATAAATTACTGTGATAAGTGGTCTGACAAACGAATGACGAATTCTCCTATTAATCTTACCTTCTGTTTAACGTAAAAACTAATTCAAAACTTGGTTGGAACTAAGCACTTAACATTTTTTACAATCCTATTAGGTTAATTGCGGTAGTTTAATAAAGTAACGTTTCTTCTATTATTAACGCTCTCATAGGTAATAAGTATATTTTCCTACTCCTTTACTTATATCTGTCATTGATAGAGTCACGAACACTAATATACATAGTAATATAATAATAAGAACATACATAGTATATCCGCAGAATAATCCAGAGAAAAGTCTATCTAGTCTAATTATTCCCTAAAACAGCACTTGTGCTTTTTTAAACCAAAACGACACGCCTAGCTGCCAAACCTTACTAAACCATTAAGCGATATACAAACTTCATAACAAAATAAATTTTTACTAACATAACGAACCACGTAATTCATAGTTTTTGTTAAAAAATTTGATATAAGTGCATCACTGCCAAGTTAAGAAAACCTTTTGTAAATATAAAACCTGGCAAGTGTACATACGTCAATTTACAAACAAAATTAACCGTAGAAACATTATTGTGTCATTTTCATGTATCCCGTTTTTTGTTGTTCTGTGCTTCAATCATTCGTTCGTACGTTTTTTCTTTAAATTTTTCATTTTATTTGAAACCTAGTCGTAGAAAAACGTCGTTTTTGACCTCTTTTATACAACTGTTGCATAAACTACTATAATGGACCATATTTAATATGCACTATAACTTCAATGTTCATCCACGATAAAAATAGTAAGTATCGGGTTAACGAAAGCGCTTAAAGGATTAGACTATACGTACGAGAACAAAAGGCAGGCATTATGCGCAAATGGTCGATAAAAGAAACCATTAAAGTTTTTGCGGTCACCGTCGCTCGACGACTATGTCGTGCGCTTGTTTTTATCAAAGTCTATATTTTCAGCCTTGACAACTAGACTTATCCATTTATTATCAACAGGAATAAGAACTAAAGGGCAGAGGAAAGAAAGTCAGTGGCTTAGTGAACGCAAATACGTTATTGTCAATGAGTTTGTTTATTAAATTACTGTGGTTAAATACTTTTAACCAAAAAACGTCTTGACACCAACAAGAGTTTGACGTGTGGACCGGGGTAATGAAGAAACTGAATAAATAAAAATACAATTACTCATGAACGTAAACCTATAAAAACAAACGATCAAACGACGTATCATGTATGTGCAATATGTGCTTGTGATGTATGTGAAAGTATTAAGGAATAGTAAAATATACATCATTGGTCAGTTGTGCCACGCATTTGTGCCTAAAGGAAAACCCGAAAAAAGGTTGAAGCAACGCTGCGTTTAACTATTAAAAACTTAAACAACTGTTAAACTAAGGAAATCTCTTCACTGTAGAGCAAAGATTTCCTTAGAGGTAGCTGTTATAAAATAAATTCCTGTTTCACATTTTGCAGCGGATTATGTGCTAACTTTCTATCTGCTCTGCGATTTCATTCCGGTGGGTAAGTAAATGTTATAAAAATCTACGGCGGCCATTTCCCGACTGAAAACGCAACAGAAAACCGGTGTTCAAGAAACTACTTTTAATTAAATTGAGCGCTCTTACCTGCGCTTTGAAACTCTTAAGTGATTTCGCGATAAAGTTCACTCCACGTAACAATACTTCTTCGAAAGTAACAATACTTTCTATTTACAAACGGAATATGTAATCTAATTGTTATTACGAAATTAAAATTAAAATTGTCAAGGCTCGAAATAGGTAAATATCGCAACTTCTAAGAAATATTACATTTAATTACTTTATACTAATTAAAACATTAATTTCTCCTTCTTGGAATTTCTTTAGATCCTATCTTTAAGTTTTAATACTAATAATTATTTTAGCGTATCGCAAAGTTTTATAAAAGAATAACGTAACGTAGGTATATACATACGTTCGGTCCGTTACGTTACTTACTATTAGAAATAATAGGATTTAGAAAAAATGCATATCCATTCAGATTGAGGACGAGTTAGTGATTACATATCTAAATAATAACCCACCGATAATACTCGTATTGTAAAAGGTTATTTTCTGCACCGATCTCGGCACTTGTTGTGCTAACTCCGTAGTTAATTTTATTTTTATGTCCATCTAAAACCCACCTAGATTTGACACCAAAATGAGCTCCAACTTACTTGGACAGTGGTGCTCAAACCGGCTACAAATCGATTAGTTAATACCAGTCGATATTACAGCTACAATGCAGTTTAATTACTTGTAAGCCTGCGATGAAAGCGCTCGCCTCCGCAGGCTACTGTCACTGCTAATAGGTAATTAAACGCTTCGGGACACCCTGTACCACCTATGTCGATGTAGCTAATAACAGGCGGTCGTTATGTAAACTGGCTTCTTTACTTATATATTTATTAAAATATTTAGAACAAATAATACCGTGTATTGCGTTTAAGTGTACTGTGGAAATTTGATACGCGTGATACGATTTTGAAAGAAAAAAATGTTTGAAATACAATTTATGGGATAATTCGGGAGACATAGAAAAAAGTATACATCTCATGCAGCTAGCTTAACACAAAAAAGAAATTGTCAAATTAAATTTATTGTCAAGGAAGCCCCTCAAGGTATATTGTATTGCTTAGATCTAGGTGATATTTTTCTATTATTTTACTAATTATAGATATTTATTTAATTTCTGTACATTAGGATTTTTACGATAATTAAATATAAAAGTAAAATAAACGTACCAATGCAAAAAAAATACATTATTATTTTATTATTAGTCTTAACGTCGCCGTTCTCAATGCAATATTGTATTTTTTGACATGTCACAATTTATGTTGTAACATTACATTGATGAATAAATTAACTAAACTAAACTAAACTAAATACGGTTAGAAGCTTGTGCGAGTTCGAATATAAGTAGCAATAAGGATCCACGATATATTATACCTACCTAACTATGTATAACTATGTACGTACGTATGTACCATTTTGAGAATTATTATTTCAAATTCGAAAACCAGATATACGTATTTTCTAATTTGACTTTTATTTGACCTTTAAGTATTATGGAAAACAACTTCGCAAAAAAAATATAAGAAAAAATATAGCAAAACAAATGAAATTAGTTACTTTAACGAACCTTGGCCTTTCTTAAGTAGAGTAATATGTGAGATATTTATTTATTAGGAAAGAACAGATAATTATGGACATGACAAACATCGTAAAAGGTTCTCTTAATGTTGTTTTAAGAGATCGTAAGTCAGTCGATGAGACATTTTTTATATGAATTCAAGAAAACTAAAACGGTTCAGTAACTGAATAACAAGTTAAATGTAATACTTAAACAATAAAATTAAACCTGAATAAAATTGGGTGTACTTTACGTCCTGGAACAAATCCTACTGTATCCCAATATTGAGATAGATGTCAAATTTGTCGTCAATGTGAACATTTACAACATGTATCTGAACGCCAACTCAAAGCAAAAGCTACACATATATAATATACCAAGTAAGATCCTACTCTTTGAACTTTGATGCTGTTGTTGTCTAATGCCCCTACGGCAGATCGTAGACGCAGGTCTATCGTGTCTGGTAAGCTACTGGTCTTCGTAGCGCTGGGGTTAACTAGGGTGAATAACTTTCAGGGTACTCCTTTTTTATGATATTATAAATTAAATACCTTTCGGTTCCTGTTTTTTTTATCATCATCATATCATTTATCAAAAGAAAAAAAACCTTTTTCATACACTTAAAACTTCATGCATAACCAACTTATAAGACTGCGCCGAGCGTACGCTGGATGTACGGTGGCGCCCTCATTACTTTTATTGTGTTTTCTAATAAACTAAAAGATTTTCTTGAAATTGGACGGTAAGTTTTTGTACTACAAATGAAAACACAACTTTTAGAGTATATCACATAGTTTAATAACAATTCACCTTCGAGTTTTCAACTTAACGGAAAAAAGTGGCCACCTTATTCCGTTAAGCTGACTACTCAAAGAGTAATTGTTATGAAATTTTGTTTCGTATTTCATAATTTGTGTTTTTACTTGCACTACAAAAACGTATAGTCTGATTTCAAGGAAATTCTTTAGTTAATAATACATAAAACACAATAATACATAGTAATGAGGGCGCCACTGGACGCTCGGCGTTTGCTCGGTGCAGTCTTAATAAATATGTAAATTTGAATTATTTTTGTCTATTTAATAATTGGTGGGACATCAATAAAGTCAGTTAAAAAAATATGCGCATATTTGTTTTAAAAGATAACAACATGATATCCATTGGTCTAAGACACAATACAGTAACTTTCATGCGCTGCGTCTGTAACATGGACAGGTACGACGGAATTTTTATGGGTAAAATGTTCATGCCAGAGTGCAGGTATAACATGCAGTGAAATACTATTACCGTCATTCTAAAGACGCTTAAAATAAGCGCTGAAATGTTATATTGTTGCCAGTTTCAAGTTATATACCTAGATGTTTATAAAAACGAGTAAAAACTAGTTGGTTTTCAAAACAATTTCACACTTAGTGCAGAGAGTGCCGATCCGAACACGTTACAATAAACGGCGGCCGTATTGGCAGCTAACAAATTCTGTTTCCTTCGAATATGTTGCTAGTAACGCGGTTTGTGATTGATTTCCGGCGGCGCATACATTTGTCCACAGAACACAGATTTGAAGGGGAAAAAAATCTAGGAAGTCAAAGAGCGCAAAAATATACGTTCGAATTAACAAGAAAAAAATTGAAACGAATGAGACTAATACCCGTTTTTACCAAAACTTATGTTCCAATGTTAGATGTCAGTAAAAAAAACCCTTAAATATGGGTGAAAACTGGCATATGATAGCCAACTAATCTAAAATGATTAATATTTCAGCGTTTCGATTTTTTTCCAACGTAGGTCGTGTGAGAATACGAAAAAGCAAGTTAATGGAAATCTAAACATTCAACTTACTTATGAATTGGTAATTTTTTAACTTCTCAAAGTCCTACATTTTGGGTACCATTGTTTTTGTCTAAAGAGGTTTTCAATTAATGAATTCTTTCAAACACGCACTGAAAATAACATGTTTACTGTAGGAAAGCTGTCAGGTAGTAGTAAAATGTTTTCCGTGCCTAAATAGTTATTTTATTCGGCTGGAGATTGAGCGATTGCGTGGAAGGAAACACATAGACTTTTCCAGTTCTTTCGTACATGGAGTTTACTGTTGATTTATTGTAAAAAGACATCGCTGTTTTCATTTGAATAAATGCTCCACTGATAAAAAAGCTATAATAATAATAATAATATAGGAACATTAAAATACCAAGCTTTTAAAAAAAAAAACTTTACGTCATGTGTTTAGTTTCCGTAGGAACGGCCTCATTTTTCGCATTAAAAATAAACCAAACTATGCAATTTGTAATAGTATTATTCTATGAAATTGAGCTAAGTTTCATTACTTATTAACGTCTGTAAAAGCTTGTCTTTCAAGGGAGTGATTATTCGAAAGGCGATAAAAGGTGGCCGACAAGCGGGCATAAAACTGAGGTTTGGAATAGCCCATAAAAAGCCATTAAACCGCCATGGAACCCTGGTTTACGGCGTCGACAATGTTAGCGCTAGACAAGTATGAGCTCTTTCCTGGCTAAAGAATCTAGCTTCCTATGATAATGTGGTGTCATATCGGTAATTGAACCCTAAAGTGGCCTGCACAATGCATTTTGAAACGTTCTTTCATATTACCTATAACATTATCCGAGATATTGATAGGTACGACATACCTTTTTCGATGATACTTTCCCACCCCACATAACCAGGTCCCTGTTACTTGGAATTTTCTTCTTAGTTTCAATAATATATGATATTTAATTGTATAATAATTTAATATCATCAAAAACGGATAATCGTTTGATGCTTAGAAAATTTTAAACGACGCCTAATTATTATTTCACCAAAAGGCACTTTTTCAGGTACCCAGTCAAAATCAACTTTACTTACCTACATAATACAATTAAATGTTTAACATTCCCCGAAAACAACACGGCTTGAGCAGAGCTTCCCTAGAAATGTAATTTGGCAAAAGGGTTATTATTCTACGAAATGTATGAATACTTCAAAGGGATCTTGAAGAGACGTCAGCTTGATTGTCCTGTCAAGTCCATATACATAGGTACCTCGAGGAGTTGACTCATTAGTAGTAGCAGTAAAGCTGATTATATCAAAAAAATGAATGATGAATGGCTTACTACACAAGCATTTTATTCACTTGACGACTACTATAATTCATAATGTAAGTATTGTAATTTAAACTAATGAATAACTACCAATTAAGATATTGTAATTTAAATTGAAATGTAAATTGATAAATATTTCTATTATGTACCTACATCTAATTAATCTACAAATTAATGTAACCTTTGACATGTATTTTTATCGAAAAATATGAATAAATGAGTATGAGTATGAGTATGAGTATCATGACTATGATTGACCTATTTATTTTGATGGTCAAATAAATAGTACTCAGTATCGTGGTAGTATTTATTGTTATACAATAGTAGTCCAACTTTTCGAACGTAGCATGGCAGCTAAGTTAATAGCACTGCCAATACAGTGTCTAAAGTTGATGGAGTCAATGTTCTGAAAGAACTAGTTAAAGATAACGTAATATGGCGTTAGAGCTTCGGCGTGAAGAGTGAAAATTGAAAATGAGCGAATCTTGGACAGCTTGAATCTTCTGACCGTATTTTAAAAATAACGTTTAAAAGCGATATATATAGGTACCTATTTCCCAAAAGGCACTTCAAGACGATTATATTATAAAAAAAGTATTGTTAATTTTTAAAAACGTTTTGAAAATCACCAATGCCTTTAAAATAAAGCCCATTAAAATTCAATCTTTTGCATAAATCCACAACTGGTTTCATCAAAATCCACAAACTTAAAGTATTCATTAGTGACATGCCTCGTCGTGTTTTGTATTTGTTTCTGTAGGTGAAAAAAAAAGAGCTCAAGACGCATAACCCTAAGTTAACGATTTAAAAAAAACGATAAAATGTAAAATGAACGTATGCTGATGACAGATCTCGTCAACGCTTTATGTCAACTCCATACATTTCGAGTCGATAGAAAACAGAAACGTTAGCAGTTTTAGCATCTCGGCTAAGCCTACTGATGATACTGAAGTTATTACTGTTGGTGATGATGTCATTAACGTGTAATTGGATTGATTTCCTTAACATCAACAGTATCTGATAAAATCCAACAAAATAATCATAATTGCTAGACTCTTCTTCTATCCGATCTGCAACTTTGCCTAAAACCTTATACCACAGATGGGTCCTATCGCGCCATTACATTCGTCACACACGATGATACGCGGCTAAACGACTATGTAACAAGAATGTAACGTTCAGTAATTCGTCGAGACGCCATCGCCATTGTTCTCGGCCCAATCCGAACTCGACGAGCGACTCGGCCCGTCTGTATGGAAATGTTATGGGAAGCCATCGGGCTCTGCGCGCCTCCCATATGCTGCATACAGTTTTATGAGAAATTAGATTCTTATTACGCATCACGTGCTATCAAATTGCGTGGTCGTGACTGAACAAAGGTATTTTGCATATTATTGATATAATGACTAGCAATTGTAGGAATGGATGGGTTATTTTCTTGGAAGCTTCGGTAGGTAAGGATTTTTTAATTGTATGTTTGATGAGTAGGGTTGCGTTGCGAAAATGAATCTAAAAAATGTCTTTAAAAAGACATATAATTGAAGTTTGAAGGATTTCATTATTGCTAAAAGTATATGTATAGTCGACGTCAAAGATATGTTTACATTTTTAGACCTTATTTCAATGGAATAAGGTGAAATAATCTAAACATATTTTTGACGTCGATTGTACATGAACAGGCACAATTAAATCATGCTAATGTTATAATACAATAATACTGGCCTAATAGGTAGGTACTTTTACTAGCTTTGATTTGATATTTGACTTCGGCGAGTTAATTATATAAGTCTGACCAAATAATACAAAAATAGGAGCATTAAAAAAACCTAAACGTACGTTTAAATTTTATTTATTAATGAAACCTAAAATTAATTACCACTAGAGAATTTCGCAAAACGAAAACCGTCGCGTCTAACTTACATAGAGTATCGAGCGATGCTCGATTTAGGAGACGCATGCCCACGTAATTGGTCCAATTAGATTAACGTTGCTTCTGGGGATATATTTGAATACTTACTAACAATATTTGGATTGAGCCAAAGTTTAAAGTATAAAAATTAATTGGTAATTAATTTCCGTTAAATTTACGTTTTTGAAACTCTTAGTGACACCTAAGCAAAGCATAACCACTGCTATTATTCGAGGCCAAAACGTTTTATACATATAATTGAGCTATATATTTGAGACCACACATTTACACATTTAGTTTCTGAGAAACGTGAGAAAAACGCGCCGATCTTTCTCCCCGAGTACATTTATAAAAATGGTCCGTTACATTTTCATACGACACGCAACGCTCCGCTGAAATAGGTCGAGAGCCGGCCTCTTATGTGACATGTTCAAGTTAGCCATTTCTTTCCCGCTGTATTTACGAGGCTAATGCCCGTGGTAGATATCCGGCGGAGGAAGCTGACGGGGCGCGGCTTCCGGAACGTCAGCTTGTTTGCTACCTCCTTATCTCAGATGTAAGCCTCGCATGTTTATTTGCCTTTCTGATCACACTTGTTTGTACTGCATGAATTTCGAGCTACTGGGTTTAGCTGGCTTAATCCGACCTACTTAATGTAAGACGATTTATTTAAGGCGTTTAGGCGTGAGTTCATAAAGCATGTTTGTATTAAATATATTAGTTGGCATACAGAGAATATACTCATAACTGTACCCTTACCATGAGTTACAAATACCGTACTTGCTAGCGAGTCGAAAGCTCTGTCCCTCGCAAACCTCGCAGTATTCTTATAGAGTGCGAGGGACAGAGCATTCGACTCGCTAACGAGTACGGTAGTTGTAACTCATGGTAAGGGTACTGTATCCGAAAATATGAAAGTGCTGCACGCTGATATTTACTCTTTAATTAATTATAAGTATATTGTTCGCTTTTTTATTCTATTGACAATTAAAATGATCACTCGAATATAACATAACTTCTTCTTCTATTATTAATGGCAATCAACCGCGGTATTCCGCAGTGATTTCGCCAATATCAAGTGCTTAATCAGTAAACAGAATAAATCAAAAGTAAAAGCCGGTCATTTTTCTATCGCCCATCTTCCCTCCCCGAAGGTTACCGGAAGAATCCCGGCGGCATAACATAATGTACTCGTAGACACTGCGCATGGAGTAAGGTGGCGTACATTTTTAGTGTTATAACGTCTTGCATTCATGGAGATCAAGGGAAGAGGCCTTTGCCCAGCAGTGGGACACTCAAATAGGCTAGGAAAAAAAAAGTCTTGCATAGTAAACGCGCGTAGTAATTTGTATTGGCGTCAATCTCAATTTTCCCTTACAAGTAGCAACTCGTGACTAAGTTCTTATTTACGGTACATTATTTTCTCCGCTTGTGCTTGAACACAACACACCCACCGCTTTGCCTCCATACCTTCCACTTTCAACAAACTCTTATCGTTATCTTGATTATTTTGAGTAACAGCAACCGGCGAACGAAAATGCTTATCCAAACCGTTTTCCATTCCCGACGGAACCCTAATTAATGATAACATGATTTAAATTTTGCGAGGTAGACAGCGCAGTGTTTTGCAACAAAGCTTCGACCGACACGACCTATGCTTTCAACGGCTACGATTTACATAAAATAATGAAACAGGAAGCAGGTGAATAAAGCAAAGTCGTTAACTGCTTTAGAAAATGAAATAAAGTCATTTATGTGGCGGAGGTTGGAATACAACGAGGATCAATCTGTTCTAGAAATAGATAGAATATTTTGGTGTATCATTGTGATATTTACTATTGAAGTTTCAACATATCTGAAAAAGGTTATTAGAATGCGTAAGTGATAGTTTACTCGTATGATATGTACCTACTTAGTTTAAGGGCCCAGTAATCACCGTTATACAGTTATCATGTCATAATGCAAAACGAAAATTTTAGGTAGTCATGAATAAGAAAACACCTTAATTTTTTTTTAATGTCATGCTGGTACTATGTTAAATATAATGCATAATACAATTGCTATTCGTAGTTTAGGTTAGGTTGGATTTATAAGCGATATACGAAAATAAAGTCTTCTATCTAAATATTGCATTCGGAATTATGTAGTGTACCTGATTTAGTAAAGCATGTTTCTGTAAAATATTTTCAATGTGACTTTCATGGCAGCAGCGTCGTGGGTGTTATGTTTTCCTGTCGACACACCCGACCTCCCCTAAGGTAGTATTTAATTATTGAAAGTAGCTAGACTTTCTTACAATAATATATACCTATACGTGAATTAAATTATAATGAAAAAATAGGCTGTATATAAAATCCAATTACCTATTTCATTCAATTGCATTAATTAATAATACAGGGTAACCTATAAAATATTTTTTTATATCAAAATGCAATTTTTGTATGTTATGGCCTAACTGCGGACTGGTACTAGAACTTAGCGACCTTGGACACACGAGTATACCTACTCGTTTTCTCATCTGCGTTTTCTCTCTCGGGGTAGCGAAGTCGGCGGTGATCACTGTCCTTCAGGGTGAGCTGCTGGATAATTTGTCTCCTTTAGTACACAAAAAAGCATTTCAACTTAAGAATAAGTGTACAAAGTTACTAGGTATTATTATTAAAACACGAGTAATTCATTTAATTCAAAGGAATTTCCACATTTATCTGAAGTAGGGTAGTAAACGCTCATGCGCAAATATTGCACTTGAAAAAAATATGTACTCGTACTTAGGAATGTTTTAGCAACGATCCTGATGTATCTCTACTCGTAATCTCCATCAAGATATATATTTTCATAGGTCTAATCCCGTCTCTTCTCCTCATGTGGACTCACCGCCTTCTTAATTCCGAGTTATAGGCTCATGTAAGGACCGCACTCGGCTGTTCTCGAACGTCACGTCCACGCGATAAATTGATTCGGTACCAGATGTGCACCCGAATCGTACACGACACGACCAAATATTTCACTAACACTTCTTCTTGACATTATTATTTTCAGTTCGCATTGTGCGAGAAAAAATATTTTAGCTAGAGTCTGCGCGTGGATTTGTGGCGGCACCTTGCGTGAGACGTCAGATATAATGTCAGGCTCGTGATGTTTTCCTTCCGTCCTTAAATAAAATGTCAAAGGATGTTTCGCATTTATACAACAGATGTATTTATTCCATGTTCTATGTACATTTAATTTATACTACGAGTTACTTGATTAAAGAGCCTTCAAAAGTTTCCCAAGTGTTCTCTTCATTGCGTTAAGAACTATTAGAGAACTCCGAAGCGGTTATTTATGTTAACAAGCATAACTCTATTGTATAAAATATTCATCAGGCTCTTAAATTATATGAATAAGGCCTGGAAAACTTAGATAGTTTGAACAGGATGAGTTAGCAGAAGCGTCGCGGCGATCGAGGCACTCGCCGGTGATGGATGACGCGACATCCCTCCTCGGAGCTTAGAACTCATTGAGGGGGAATTACATCGAGACGTTGACGAATTGCCACTCCACACACAGATAACACTATTGAATTTAAAACTTCCACTGACCAGTCTTCACCGATTTGTCCCGGCTCGGAGACAGATCATTAGGGCTTCGCTCTGAATAGGCAGGGACTTCAACGGCCAACCGTACTTCGTCGAATGACTTTTATGTAAGTACTTAATTGACATTGTAGACAAATTTTATTGAATTAAAAATGTCGTTAATGGCTATGTATGGGTTGTAAAAGTCAATTAAATACCAATAAAATGGTAGCTTTTAAAGATTTTTAAGTATATTATTGGAAAGATTTAGATGATAATTTCAACTTCGTAATTTATGATTGCTGTTGTAGTTTTTATGGCCAAAATTTTACTTAAGCAGTGTGTTTTAAATTATTCGAATGCCTAACTAAATCATCTAACGTTCAAACTTGTGCAAAAGCATTACGGTTTTAGCGACAAGGCGGCAAGAATTAAATTTCATTTTGGGGTTTATAATTTATATGAATCGCCGTAGTTTTGTAAACGCCAAAACTTCGGGCTCGGTCCGACCTAAAGGCGCGGAGTTTGTAACAAAACAAAATTACAATGGAAGGAAGTTTATTGCGCTCGGTCTTCGGGGAGCGTTCGGGCGCTCGGATCGAAATATAAACGATTCACTTTGTGCCACGTCTAAATCGGGGAAGTTTAACAAAACCTTACATTCGGCAAAACCAACTCGATACGGTGAAGGATAACTTCATTTATTTCAACTTTACAAATAACAAATGAATGTTTACTTTAAATAGTTTTCCTCGTCGCGTACTCGCTGCCAGTTTTACATTCACGGGTTCTCGAGGCACGAAAGCGTTCCGCTGTTGGGTTCTTAGTTCGGTAGTATTAAATTACTTACAACAAACTCGTTACGTTTTATTAGAGTCCGTGGCGTCATAGCGCCTTACGGGCGGCGACAGTTTACGATGCAATACGCACCAACCGCGCACTTTGCTCGTAATTGAATAGCAGGCGTTTGTAGTAAACGTGGATTTGCCACAACTAAAGACAATGCCGACAGTTTCTACAAAGTACTAAACGCTAAATGTTCCTGCTGTTTTGTTCTGCGCAGTAATGTGATTAAAATGTTTCTTTGTTGTGCAGAGCTCAAACTGATGAAGACAAGATTTGTAGCAGCGAGTTAATCTGAAGCTTGGTTGTTTGCTTCTGTAACGCGATGTTTTTTACCCTTTTTTTAAACCATTTCTCCGAAACACTTATAACCTTTTAGTACTCGGTGGCGGACTATGGATAAACAAAAAAAATACCCCTTTGAAATATAAAAACTATTCCGTATTTTTCAAATATTTTCCGGAAAATATAACTAGTACATGTAGATAGGCGTTACCAATACGTTTTCTTAATCCAAATCATCTATATTACCTAAAATCATGAGCTAAAATCTGTATGTAGTTTGAGTTTGTCTGCAAACTGACATTAGCTGATCCAACAGTTAACCTAACGGCTCGGCATTTTGCGGTGTTGATTTAAGGCACACAATTATAAATTATATTGGCGGTGGAACTCAATCGATTAGCTACATTAGCTCTTTATTACGAGTATAAGTAGGGATAGGACTTAGTGGTATATCGTGGTTCTAGAATCCATGGAGTCACTATTTCCTAATTATTATGAAGATTGACTTTCAGCTTTGAAAGAGTTTCAAACAAACTCATATAATAGTAATGGATAAACCGAACTAAAAATGTATTTAGTTTATTTAAAAAATGACAATAAGTACTGAAAGCCAAAATCAAAATGGTATGTTTATGGTATTGTTTATAAGGAAATAGCGACTCCATGGCGCATGGATTCTAGAACCACGATATGCCACCACAAGTCTTAACCCTAATTATAAGCATTGAAGTTTGGGTTTACGGTATTGACACGCTTGCCCTATATTTTAAAATATTGTAAAGCGCCATAAAGCGTTATGCTAACTCCCAACATGGAGGGTAAAAGTATGTATTCATCTACTTTCGATTATTTGTGACCTCCTGTAAACAGAACATGTCCTATAGTTAGAAGAATTTTAAAGTCCGGGGTGTGGTGTTATAAAGAATGAGGTCCTAATAAAAATCCAACTTTTCGACATTTTGGCACATTCGTGATGTGCTGATAAAAAAAAACAAAATGAAAAAAACAAAAAATATTTCTTATTTCGAGTTTAAAATTGAACTACTTTGCACTGTGTTTAAAATCCTATTAGGGCCACTTGCACGAAAAATTTAACCCTGGGTTAAGACCCTAACTCGGGTTAGTAAACGTCAGATTCATACAACAAATGTCAATTTAACTCGAGTTAGTGCCTTAACCCAGGGTTAAATTCTGCGTGCAAGTGGCCCTTATAAGGTCAGGTGAGGTAAGAACATCAAACCATATATTTTTTAGGCGAAATGGTTGGTTAGACAGACTTGCACCGTACACGAGGTAAGTGCGGGTGCGACAAATCATGTATTTTTTAGAAAATAGTTTTTAACACTATATCAAAAATTTGTTAACACTGTGAATTATGAGAAGTTTTTTTTTACGATATTATGTGTAGGTACGTACTCGTAATTAACACAAATAAAACTTTATCAGAATTGGTCGCCTCACGCTAGTTAGTTTAACTCCCACGTTTCACTCTAATAAAGTCACATTTAAAGTTAGTCTGCGTTACGGCCAAGTTAACCCTCGCAACGAGCTCATACGTGTAAAAGATACAGAATAATAAATGTTTAAAGCGTGTGTGCTACGTCACCCCAGCGGGTGCTTGGCTATTTGCGGGCGGACGTAAACCGCGACGTTCCCGCTACCCCTCACAAGTGTTATTTAGTATCCAGTTGTCTGGACCCGCGAGACCTGCTGTCTCCATTACTGACGTGTAATCACAGCACTTAGCTCTGTTAGTCTTTAAATGGTCCTAATTAGACATGTGCATTGTCAAGATTGCACTGATACTATTGTACTGATATTCGGTTATATTTTGTTTTAATACAAAAGGGAAGTTATTCACACCTCTTAAGATTCAGTGGCGCACCATGACTGAAAAATTAATGACTTCAACAGAACATTTTTCATTTTTCGTTTTCCTAAGAAAAGTAAATGGGTCAGTCTCAGTTAAATCACTTTTTAAAATTTACATTTTTTTTTAAATATAATTTGTATTTAAAGTGTATGCAAAATGCATTATTTGTGAGCAATCAGACAAGTTTGATACGCTCTCTAAGGGGTTGAAAAAATTACGTATCCATGGTTGTGACATACGTTGACATGGTTGTGACCCCTGTGACCAAATTAAATTAATAATTTAAGATCTCACTATTCACTTGTAGTCGTTGAAAGTTACAGGCACTCCAACCGGCGCGCCCACGCACCTATAATTTAGCTTTATCATAATACACATGCCAAAATAATACAAATATGGCACAATCATGTCTTATTTCGTCACGACCATGGTTCAAAAAGTGCCGTGGTTGTGAACATGACGAAGGTCACGGTTGTGACTTTTTTTTGATTGCTTGATAAAATTTTGCTTTGATTTTGCACATTGAAAGCGATTTGCTGAATCTACAACACCTGAGGTAAAATAAATAATATATTTAAATCGATAGTTAAATGTTCGTATTTACATAAAAATCGTTTGCACGGTCTTGACGTGTTAAGGTTGTCAGATTTTGAAATTAGTACCTACTCAAAATATTTGCGTACCTAACTGACAAATTTACAGAGTTGGTAATCTCAAATAAGGTGAAAAAGGTAAAATAAATAAATGGTCCAGCAAAATAATAAATGGTCTACCGAGTATTTTATATTTTATAAAAGACCACTGTCACGAAAGAAAAAGTGATTAATTTGAATAATTTAGGAATTTCATTTGTAATTTTTCAGGAAAACGAATTTAGTATCGAACAATCCGGTATTATTGCATGGTACAGTCGTGTCATTTTAATTAGAGTGTAATAAAAGAGGTAAATTGTTATATACTAGGTGACACGTAAGACGTAATACAAAATGTTATTTTCCGAATCTACTCATGATTACGATCAACTATTAATATGGGACCAACTTCGAAAACGTAAACATAAAATCGACGTCTCCATACAAATTGTGAAACCAGCTGATTGCTTTTAGTATGGGAGATTCAATTTTTTTCTGCCGATTTCGATATTAGTCCCATAGTAAAAGTTGATCGTACTCATGAGAAGATCCAGAAAATAAAATTTTGTATTACGTCTTAGGTGTCACCCTGTATATTGAATAAAAAAAATCATTTTTTTTTCATTTACTTGCCATTCTTTCATATTACAAAAAAAAATGAGAATAAGAATTATTAAGAGTCTTTTATGACCCAAATGCGCATTGTGGGTCATAATCATAAGTCATAAAAGACCGATTTATTAAGAGGATTGTAAACCCCTTAAACCTATTGCGATTTTTACGATTTTTGAACAAGTTATAGATAAGAAGAATTGTGAAAAACTAGGTATGTACGTTTTATTTATTTATCTAAACTTATTTGCACATTGCTGCTGATTGGCTGATTGTTTCAAAATGTTTACTAAAATGTAAACAATGAATAAATATGTAAGTATAACCGAGTAAAACGCGGAATATTCGAATATCCAATATACCCCACATCCCTAGTTTTAATATTTAAAGTGTTTCAAACACAAAATGTTACATACAAGTACACATGCAACATTTTAATTTTAGAGGAAGCTGTCTCAAAAGTTTTAAGAGTTGGCCACCGTTGTTAAATATTTAAGAGATACATAGGATACATAGGAATAAATCCGTACAATTATTTGCATCCCAATTAAAACGGCAAGTATGTATAGTATTTGATCATCATCATCAAGTTAATTATTATTGTCCCTATGTTTACCTTGTTAAATTAGGTAACTTGTATTCTCGTTTGTATAAAATACCCCACTAGATTTCGCTCGCAACTTCGTCTATGTAGAACTAGTACAGTGTTAGAAATTGATTCCTAGACCACTTTGGACTATGTCAAAGTGACACTATAAATAAAATCATATGAAGTCTCTTACGTTTTGATTGATTACGACACTTTGATATAGTTCAAAGTGGTCTAGGAATCTAATTCCTTGACTGTAAATTGAACATCGCAAGGAAACTGTATTTTTTCCGGTATTAAAGGTAGCCTATTCATGTGTTAATTTAGCCTATAATCCAAATCCGTTCAGCTTGTTTCAACTTAAAGGAGTAACGCTCACAAACAAGTATGTAGTAGAGTGATTATAAATCAACTACACTGGATTTGTTAATTCTCTGTGTTTTACATAAACGGGTCATTGCGACTTTAATTTAAAACCTTTACACATGTACCGTTAAGTTTCCAATTAACGAGTCAATTTACGTTAAACTCTATCAGCGGGTTTATTTACATTCAATGTGTTTGCGTTGAACACTGTTGGGTGCGCTCTTAATGCTCTTCATTTCAGTGCCAGAGTCACTGATTTCCATAAAACACATGCCCAATATCGAGTTTTTGCCACTAATGTGTCTATAGTCTAAACTTAGAACTAAAAATCAGCGTGTTAATAGCTTTGTATTTAACAAAAATTCTGCACCTTAGAAAAGATCTGACCAAACTTGTGAACAACCTACTAAGTGTTGTTTCTCAATTTGTCACGTAAAAAATACCAATGTCAGAGTCACTTTTGTGTAAGTATTCATGAAAAGGAATAAAATGATTAGAATCACTCCTCTACTAGTCATGAATTACCACTGAAATATATCTAACACACACAACTTTTAAAGTAATTAATTGAATTGCGAGTCTCCGTGAGCTTAAAAAATGTATAGCGATATATATTGAGGCATGCTTTCACGTCGCGATCTCGATAAGCGACCCCAGTCAGACTGAACTGACAAATCTTTACCGTCTACCCCGTCGCCCCCTTGCCTTTTAATCTAGGAACGTCAAACGGGGGATGTATTAGGGCCGGCACAAAACATCCGATAGCGTTCTTTACGCTTACAGAAGAAGCTAATTTTGCTTAAGTGGGCTACTCGGCGAGCGGTGCCTGCGCCGGGGGCGCCAGCCCTGTCGTGCGTTTGCGCTCTAAAATGTCGCATCATATAGTTTGGCAAAAATAACTTACAATACCTGGCCACTCAACTTGAACTACTTTTCAATTGGCAAATACTTATCAGATAAGTAAATGGTATTTCTCAAACACCCTCAATATTTTATTTCCTCTTTCCTGGTACATACAATATATTTTTAACTTATGTTCTTAATCGGGAATCATCTGATTACTAATCGCAAAGAGGTCGTTGTTGATTCTCTACATTCTCATGAGTCTCATGACATCTCGCATGACATTCTCGTGCGTACCTACCGATAAACCAAGTGGTCAAACTGTCATCCAATACATTTTGAGTGATAGAAAAGAAAAACGTTGTAGCGTTTGCATCTTGACTATGGCCCCAGAGGCCCTAGCGTATATGAATTACTCTAACTAGCGTTTCTTTTCGTTTCGTTTTTAAACCAATCGCGTTACTGGTAGATCACGTGACTCTTCGTATCGCGTCATCTACCAGTGACGCGATTGGTATAGAAACGCTAGTTAGCGTAATACATCTAGGCTAGGGCCCCTGGCGTCATTTTAGCCGAGTTACACTTGAGCGGCGACGTAGCGATGGCGTACATTGTTTAGATGCAAGTACGCATGCACCCTTTGTGCGTGTGCAATACTTGTGCTTTGAATTTCCTAGGGTACTTTTATTATTTAGGTTCAACGATAACAACTCCTGAGTGCATTCCCACTGCGCATCGTAATGATCCTTCTAAATAATTTACATTTGCTCACGGGTTTTTGCATGTGGAAATAGTGCATGTGCAGTGCGAACCTGTGGGAAGGGAGAAGAAACAGGGTTAATTAGTTAACTCTGGTAGGTGATGACGATTGACGTATGTATGAGACATAAAAGAGGAATACATTTAATCGAAAATAATTTATTTAAGAGGAGCGAGAATTGACTCGCATTTATTTCTTGAAATATTGTCTTTTGTTCAGGTGTCACGTAATATGATTATATTCCCTACTATCAGCTAGAAAACAAGGAGATCGGTCATACATTACACGAGATAGTAGCACTATTTGAAATTTATTGGCCCGTTACGGTGGCGAGTGCATCCTAGGTAACCCCCGCGGCTCGCGTCAAGGACAGCGCAGTTACATCTTTGTAAAAAAACAGCTTTTTTCATTTGTATACTATTTAATCACATACACTTAAGCGTTGTTAATGTACTTAGCATGTCTAATTTCATGTTTAATTTACTAACACTAAAGTGATTCATCTCCTTTCACGCCACAGATGCAACGATACCCTTGTAATTTGTGATGTAACATGTAACGGACTATTTTAAAAATCGAAGTTTCAAATTTATTGCTTCTAAACTCTTTCTTGAAATATTGTCTTTTGTTCAGGTGTCACGTAATATGATTATATTCCCTACTATCAGCTAGAAAACAAGGAGATCGGTCATCCTCAAAAAAGTAATTGAATTCCATTTTTTTAGTACCTAATATCCAAATTCTGCTTTATATTAAATTTACGAGTTAGAGATACCGCAGAGTGTAAGCAACAAGGCTGTGTATTGGATGTGCAAAGCTTAAAACGGATAAACCATAGGCAATTTAAATGTCTTCAAGACACCTTTACGACGATGCCCTTTGACATGGTGTCTTATTAACTTCTAAACCCACTCTCTTGTCCCGCTATTTTTGTACCCGCTGTATAAAAGAAGGGAGCCTCACAGTATATTAAATGCCAGTAAAGGGGTGCTGGAGATATTTTCCGATTAACTAGACAACGTTTACATTACACGAGATAGTAGCACTATTTGAAATTTATTGGCCCGTTACGGTGGCGAGTGCATCCTAGGTAACCCCCGCGGCTCGCGTCAAGGACAGCGCAGTTGCATCTTTGTAAAAAAACAGCTTTTTTCATTTGTGTACTATTTAATCACATACACTTAAGCGTTGTTTATGTACTTAGCATGTCTAATTTCATGTTAAATTTACTAACACAAAACTATATTTCATTTGTGATTCATCTCCTTTCACGCCACAGATGCAACGCTGTTACGATACCCTTATAATCTGTGATGCATCGGACTATTTTAAAAATCGAAGTTTCAAATTGATTGCTTCTTAACTCTCCAGATCCTATGTTTTTGGCACTTCATTTGCACTACCCTACCTATGGCTATGTAAGGCTGGGGCGAGCCGACTTAAAAGTGTAGGTAACTTTCTCTACTAAACAGTAGGTATCGGAGATGCAGTCCTAGCGCGTTTAAAAATAAATGAACTTCTGCCTGCATTATTAAAGGCGTATTAAGCTATACATATATGATGCCGACTGTATATGTATGAAAAATCAAAGAGTAGCCCGCTTTCCAGACTTAAACTCGTTACATTTCAACTCCTCGACTTCTTCAAACACAATTAGACCTGTAATAAACGGCATCAATCATATTAACATCGAGTTCAAAACACCTGCGTATAAAACACGATGTGAGCAATCCGAGCCAGGGCCGGCTGTGACGCGGAATTGATTCAGTAGGCGACGTGAGCCGACTTCGCAACCGATTCAAATGTAAGCCGCCGTCGCCGCGCCAGTCCGGGCGGAGCTTTATGCTGACGGCTAACAAATTTAATTAGACACTCTACTTTAATGCTACCGTAGTACTTACGTGCTCCGTATAGGTTCTAGTTCTAATTGATGTTATTTCAGTGCTCCGCTGCAATGTCAAGCGATCCTGAATATTTTAGCACTGCTTAAGATTTGCAGCTCCTACCTATAATTACATAGCAAAATTTATGCAGTAACGTAGGCTGGCGGTTTTCATTGCATCAGCTATGAGGGTTCGACAGCGCACAGACCTCGGTTCTCTGTATCATATGTGCTCTTAGGATACTGAAGATACTACGGCTCTATTACCTTTTGGCAAACCGTTATAGGGTTGCGTTCATGAAGGGAGCCCGACGGGACCGTATTAACGCTGTCCGTCCGTCCGTCCTAACTTTAAAGAGCTCTATCTTTGAAACCATAAATTATACAGGGGTGTTGTTTTAGAATGTGTTATTACGGCGTATTTACTAACAAATATATTAATATACATAAAAGGTTTTTTCTAACGTATATTTATAATAAGTACCTAACGGAAAAACATAATAGTGTCAAATTTTGTATAATTATAGTACAAATCCTAAAAAAAAACAAATACTAAAAAATAATACGTACTGTGCGGCGATACGGAACCCTCGTCGCGCTATTCTGACTCGCACTTGACCGGTTTTTGGTCTTTTGAGTTTCAGTTAATGACCATGTTTGCGGGCCACAGGTCAAAATGGTCAGGACACATGTATATCGATATATGAAGGTAATAATTAACGTGATATTAGCGAGAAGAATTTCATTAAGGAAAATGTATTCGCTGACGTGTTTTTGTGAAAACAAATGCTGAAAACCTAAAGCTTAATTCGACATTGCTAATGTAATGACAGTGAATTTTTGATTTAAAAAAAGCAGCTAGAGACCACTCACTCGCCACAGGGCGGTTTTCTTTTACTTCTCTGCATCAATTTACACGAACACCCCTTATTTATCAGCATGCATATAAATAATCACGTTTAACATATTATAAATGTATGCATCTATGCATGCTGCATCAACACGCTAATAGCAAATACTCGAAAACGCCCTATGACATCATCTATTCAGACGACAACAAACATTTATTTGTCCAAAACAGCTGAACTAGAATCTGACTCGTCAGTCTACAAACTAACAAAAACATCATTATCGGAAAAATATTGGAAGACCATCGTCAGCTTTATATTGTTTTCTAAATCGGAAGCAGTAGTGCCTGTCGCTTCCGGCAATTCAGCTTGTTTAGCGAGAAAATCTACTTTTAGTTGTCTCTTTGATTTCTTTTTGCGCCGTCACAGTTCGACGTCGGCCGGGAGCGAGACGAGGCGCGTGACCGCTTATTACCGGTCATATTTACTGAGCAATTTGTTTAACGTTAGGTTCATAAACATGCCTTTTGCTTGTATGCCTTTAATTTAAGACCACGTACGGTTTGGTTTGAGGCAACGTAGCAAAATGTTTTAAAAAATTGGGAAACTGAAGTAAAGGACCTCTTGCATGTAGTTGTGACACATCTGTATAGACCGTTCGACATACTATATTTGAAAGTTGACGTAAACTCCATATTAGTTTTGTATACAACTACATGCAAGAGGTCCTTTACTTTTTTTACCTATACTCAATTTAATCCTGAAATGTTTTTTGTTGTTGTGTTGTAAAATAATGTTATAATTTTTAAAAGTCGTAAGTAAGTATATAATATTACTAGGTAACGCGCTAAATGCGTGCAGATCCTTGAGTGTAATGGCTGATTTACATTGGGTTAGCAAAACCATGCCAGTAGAAGTACATTGCGTCGTTACAACAGATCTCGTCGCGAACGTGAAAATCAACTCGTCAATGTACTACTGGCATGCTTATGCTGACCAAATGTAAATCAGCCTTAAGTTAGTGTTAACGCGCCAAACCGTCTCGAACGCGTCCCTGTTATTTTACGAGGAATGCTAACTTTTTTTACATTAGTAACCCAAAGGGCTCAGGCATAGATCCTTGGGGAAACCTGCAATCAGGTATTAGACGTCATTCGACTGACTCAATAATTACAATGTATAGTGTGTAGACAAATGTACATACGTAGGTATTAGAAAGATAATGAAATTAGTTCATGTTATGACAGTTACTGGTTAAACCCAAAACTACCCAAACATTTTGAAAATGATACACTAAAGTAACTAATATGACGGATGCTAGTGTGGGATGCATAATACATATAACACTCGTGAACAGTATAAAAAACGTAAAGTCATACCAGCCTTGTTTACTTCCTGTGAATTTATTATTATCATGATGGCAAAATCATGTTTTAATAAACAAATACACGAGGTTATAAAAGTCTGCCTACTATCACGACAGTTACCTACAAGCATTAACCACATAACTCCATGTCACACGACACTAAAACTCAAAAAAATAACATAAAGTTTATTTGTGAAAACAGCCACATATTTCGCTAGAAAGTCGCGCACTCCCACAATATCATAACTTGCGTTCCATTAAGGCCGGCAACCCCCACACTTGTTATTCTTTAACAGCTTTCAACCCCAGTGTACTCGTAGCTTGGGATAGATATGACGTTATGTGTGATGCATGCCCTAATGTTATTTTAAAGGTAGACGGGGGTTGTGCACACTTCTGTGCCTCCTGTGACAAGTGATACAACTTGAGTTGTAGCAGTTAACGTGTTCTTTCATGAAACAACTTAAAAAAAAATAACGCATCGTTTGCTCCAACTCCCGTGTTCCTAGGCCTTCTAGTTTCCAAGATACTTTCGTGTAAAATGATACAATTGACCCTTTTTTTTCCCATTTTCCGTGTTCAATGATATTTCTCTAGTTAAAACACTTCAAAAAACCATAACTATATTTTTTTTTTCGTGCCTCATGATATATCTAAAAACGTATTATTAATCACGGTTTTTATGCTTTTAAAAATGTCTGTGTCTTTTGATATAACTCGAGTTATATTATTTATCACCAGAGTTTTGCGTATTTTGAAAGATACAACTTGAGTTAGATCAAAAATTAACCCTATATTTGCTTCAATTGGTATGTGTTAATTGATACAACTCGAGTTATATCAAATGTCTTCAAATATTTCCTAATCTTTGCAAATGTATAAGTCAGTTGTATCAAAAATGTGAGAATATTACGACCATTTAGAACCTATAAAGTTTGGTGCACAGTGATACAATTACTATAAAATAATAAAATAAGCATACGGGGACAATCTCACACCAACTGAGCTAGTCCCAAACTAAGCTCTGGGCTTATACTTTGGGTACTAGACAACGATAAATTAAATACTTAAATAGAGAAATATATCTTAAATATATATCTTAACAAATTTATTGATACTTACCATAGAACCGTGTCATAAAAAAGTGTAATATGTAAATCGTAAGGTCTACTAATATTACTTTGTTGTGACAGAGTGTTGTAAAGGTTAAGAATAAAATAGTTTATCTTTAATAGTTACTTATGCAAAAAGAGACCAATAATAAATATCCGGTTTCGAGATATAGCCGTTGTTAGGTAAAAATAATAATTTATTACTTTCTAGTATGTTTTCTTAAACATAAATAACCCAAATTAATAGAACATAGCATGATGTACTTTATTAAGCACATTTTATACAAATTAACTGGAGTATTCGTAGGTTTAAAAAAAAAACAATGTAGTAGGACGTTTTCTATGCAACTAATATTTGCGATATTGCTGTCGATCGTAATTGAATGAAAGCGACCATTATTATGCTGATTTATGCTGATTACAATATTGCATTCTTTTAGTTTTTGGAGTACCTATTCGTAGGCTATAGAACTAATATTAGATATCCTGCTTTCGATCGTAATTCAATGAAAGCGACCATTTTTTTAGCTGACTTATGCTGATTACAAAATCGCATTCTTGTTTTTTGGAGTATTCATAGGTTTTTTAAAAAAACAATGTAGTTGGACGTTTTATATAGAACTAATATTTGCTATCCTGCTTCCGATCGTAATTTTAATAAAAAGCGACCATTTCTTTAACAGACTTAACTGATTACAATATAGCATTCTTGTATTTTTATAAAGAGAGCTATATGCTATATTACTCTAGTTATCTCATGCTCATTATTAATACAAGATTGTAGTATTTATATAGAAAGAGCTAAATGCTGATTGTAATAAGTAAAACACTAATTTAAATTATTTTTATTTTATCAAAGGTTATAAAAACATCACAGCGAAAACTACCAAACATGAGGTAGAACGAAAAACAAAAATTGCTCAAAGCGACTATCTGCCTAGTCGTTGTAAGTAGTTTACTTACATGAATGTGCTCACTTGATAAGTACATTTGTTTGTATTCCGACTAATCGACTAATAGAAGATTGGCTGTGTTTTGCAGATTAAAAATATCATCTTTTAACGGACAAAATAGACAAAATCAAGTACTTTGGCGGCTTTCGACATTATAGAACCCACATAATTATCGTTATTGGCGGTTTTATACATAATGGTATAATTCAATGAATTGGCGTGGTTAAATAAGTCCCTTTCAACATAACGTAGGTTAAACAATCTAGTTTACGATGGCATAGCTAACTTTCCGAAAAAAATTGTCTGGTGTCTTTCTACATAACTAATGGCCATAGTGTCTCTACGTCATCGAGGGTGGGAGCGCATGCTCGCTGTGTCGCCATGAACCGACGCGTAAGTAAGATTTCTATTGTAGGTAATTTAATAAATGTTAATATCCTTTTACGGTTGCGATATATTATGATCTACATGTGTGTAGCTTACTAGTTATTTGTGTAAAATATTATGACAAGATAAAAACGGTAAAAATCTCTCGTTGGAGAGAAACAGGTATTTACCAACCAATGTGTTTTATTTTGTGAAGTCGCAGGTTAGTAAATGCTACTGTTCTGTGGTGACTTAAATTATTGTATCAAATTCAGTATGTAATTCAGGTGGACCATGCGCTATGTCACTTAACTACCTACTCGTACTTCCTACTTCGACTGACGGCGAGCTTAATTTAAATTACTTTATTTCTTACCTAGCTGAGGTTTAGTTATAATATCATTATTTTCATGTTTTGTAGGTGATTATTGAGAATTATTATTTGATTTGTTGTGTAGGTGTCTATATAGTTTTTGTTTTGAATGACAATATGCACAGTTTAATTTACCTACTGTATGGTTGCAACATCGTAATGTTGCTTTGAAATTAAAGAGTGTAAGTTAATTTGTTTACCCAGTGATTTAATGTCATCATGTTTAGTACAAAGATATCATGATTGCTATTATTTGTTTTAATCAATTACTTACTTGTATTATTTGACACAAGTTTATTCGTAATCAGACCCAAGAATAACTCGATATGTAACATTAGTCACGGTTTAAATTACGTTTTTATTTTGTGATAAATGATACAACTCACTAAAAATCCTTATATTTTGTCCGTTTGTTTTAAGAAATATTACTAATGCAATTCCCTACAACTTGTGTATACAGGTTAGGCCTCTAACTCAAGAAATAAGAGAAAAATGAAGGTTTCAAAAAAAAGTTGTATCAGTCATCACCAGAGCTCCTTGATTACACTTTTTTGTGTTAAATAATACAATTCGAGTAGTATCATCTTACACGGGTTAAAAAAATCAATCTGAAATGTAAAATGATACATTATGGACGTTTCTTTGAATATCTCAAAACCTATAACTAGTATCATAATTTTTGTCAAACCAGTGAATAAAGTGATATTATACGTTATAAAAATCGGAAGCAATTTTCAAAAAAATCTATTCGTTTAGAAGCAGTATTTTTTTTAAACTTGTTTTCGCTCTCCTGAAAAATCGTGTTTTTGGAGTTGTATCACTTGTCACAGGAGGCACAGACTTGTATCTTGATTGCCGCGTCTGGGGCTTGCGAGTGCCCCACTCGACTGAAATTACACTCTCTGCCGCTCTATCGGATGTTTTGTGCCGCGACCTGCATCACACTGATACTCCGAGTGCAATCTCGAGACGCGCTCGCGTCGCGAAAATAAACTAGATGCCTCAGAATATCGGAGAACTCGTTTGATGCCTTTCAAAAGCTTGTCTTGCCTCAATGTAGACGGTATTAATGTGTGCGTTGATATAAACCTTTGAATCGCTTTTTGCTTATGTTTAACTCGTATTCATGTTGTCATTTACGTCGTAACGTTTAGCAATTTGATTTAAGGTTGCGTACCTTATTATCAAAAACAAATAAAACAATAAATTTGTAGAAGTCACAGGCTTGTTACCCAACAGCATCAATACCTAGTAAGTAGAATTGTTTATAAATAGATCTATTTTGCGGTTTGGTCCATTGTGTATGTATATAGGTTAGGTCCTGGAATAGGTCATAGTTTAGAATAGTTTTATCACGGAAAAACATCTCATTTTTACGGGAAATCTAATTGTACGCGGACGTAGTCGCGGGCAGAAGTTAGTGTCAAATAAGCCTAGTTTGAGCCATCGACAATACTTACATTAAGAGCCTGTTTTGTACCGTAATTAAAAATGTAGGATATAATATTACTATACGTTCCTGAAGATTTTCAATATTTAGCATGAATTCAGGACGTCATGGTCTATATGTTTTAAAATAACCAGAACTATTCTGTTACGGGGAATTGAGTACCTACGTTTTTTTGCATACAGGCCAACTGATGATATGACCCAAAGTCCCCATAGATATTAGAATTCTCAAAATACAATCTTAAGAATGCAATCCTAACAACGCAAATGTGTTG
Organism: Acleris laterana; assembly: GCA_963966035.1. Classification (NCBI taxonomy): domain Eukaryota; kingdom Metazoa; phylum Arthropoda; class Insecta; order Lepidoptera; family Tortricidae; genus Acleris; species Acleris laterana. The sequence goes on along the minus strand of OZ014443.1, from coordinate 10,621,428 downwards.
CTGACCCAGATGACTAACCATCTTCGCCATGTGTCAGAGGCTCAATATTAGTAATTTCACCGGTTACCTTATCCCTAGACCGGATCACAATAATGTGAACACTACTGCTTGTCTTGCTTTAAGGATAAAATCGTCGTAGTGATCCGAACGGACCTTGCACAAGGTCCTACTACCACTAAACGTAGATCTGCCCTACTAGGTCAAAAGGCGGTATCTCAGACAAAACCCCTGTAGCAAGTACAACCTTATCACTAATAGGAGAGAATTGAATCTGTATTTGCTTTGCACAAACCAAATGACGGCATTTACTGTGCTGGAAAGTTCCACTGTAGCGTGTGATGAAAACACATCCGCAATAAATGTGTTTTCTGTATCAATATGTTTTTTTTTTCAGTAGGTATGCTACCTGACTATGAAGAGAATATGCGCCTCCTTTGATAAAACTAATTATGATATGAAAAGTAAAGTACTATATTTGACAACGTATCAACGTACGTACGTTCAAAACAGTGACGATACTAACTAGCTAATTTTATTTTATTTACTTTGATTCACCTTATCTCAAAACAATATCTTTGCCCCCTTGAACTGATAACCTACTTTAAAAATCTGATGCACAATCTTAAAGCCGGAACAGAAATCGCAGTCGCCGTAGCGGCAAAGCGCACAGAAACTCGCATGAGCGCGTCGCTTCACGCCCAAAGGCGATACAGAAAATATTTTCCGTTTAACTAACATCGTTCCTGTCGTGAGGTACTAACGCGATTTGAAATTTATTTCCCGACTCGGCTGCGATGTGGCGACGGCTGCGTCCGTAAGGCGAATGAGTTCACTGAGCAGCGACACGCTTACCTAGTCATTTTTTGATGCGTCCCTTACGCTTCGGGGTAAAATTTTACTGCCGTTTATGGAGACAGCTACACATCATTTTTTAAGCTGCGTTTACTGTATGCCGTAATTCATATGATATGCCATTCATTTGTATTATCACTTTATCTGTGACGCCTTCAAGGGTGTTAGGTAATTAGTAGGTACCAACTGATCTGAATCGCGGGTGATACAACTCACGCAGGGTCTGTCTGTTCTGAAAAATGATTGTCTATAGGTACTCACTTAAACTGTATTTTAAATGAGCGTTGTTTGAAATTCGAATTCAAAGCTAGTTTGAGCTCGAACACACATAAAAACAAACATATAGGTCGGTCCGACTCTTTTGAACGCGGCTTAATTAACGGGCCTGCAGTTGTTCACTAATTTAAATAGGAAGTTGCCGTTAGAACAGTGTTGGTTTAAATATTAAAATGTTTTACTCCCCTGTTTTCTTGAGTTTGTCCTGTAGCACTTTGTTGTTATAGAAAGATGTTAAAAGATGTGTATAAAATAAAATTTACCTACAAAAAGTTGTTTCGAAAACAGTTAGGTAGGTACGCGAAATTGTAACGTAAGTAATTAAGAAAACATATCGCCAGTCCGAGGTAATTAGTAAAATTATTTACACAAGTGGGTAGCTCGTGACGTGTTTATCCGGCGCTGCTAACCTGATTGTTTAGGCAGTGGCTGTGCCGACGTTACTAGCGGGCCCGAACTCGGAACGAGCTTAATGTGAACGTGATCGCCAAGTTAATGAGCCAAGTGTCCGAACAAGTTCGTCAAGTCGGTAGGTACATTAACTGCTGCTATGCATTACCAATTAAGTATTATTACAGAAGAAAAATATACGTGCGTTTCAAGAAGTTACATGCAGTTCGCCAAGTATTGAGAACACTTCTGGATTCGGGTAAAATCTGTCGGATCATATCTCGGAGCAAGAACAGTGAAAAATGTAACGCCTTTTTAAGTCTAGAAGGAATTCACCCTAAAAACTTTGTGTCAGATATTTCCAAGTTACCAGTTATAGGGCATACATTATTTCATTAGGATATGGTTCTACGGTGGCAGCCGAATCAATTTCCTCGACTGTACCTGTGCAAACTCAATTTCCTAGACTGTACGCCAAGTTTCCAGAAATAACATGTAAACAACCATAGTAGGTACGCGAGGACGTTGATACAATAAGGCTCATACATATAATGTAAGCACAGCGCGCCGGCAAGTTATTTTAAGCATAATTGATAGACGCGATATAAATGGTAAAATTATTGGCGAGGCGAGTGCTTTAGTGCAATATCGTGTTCGTAAACACGGGGAAACTTCAAAAGCAAATTGCACAGGTAGGTAACATTTATCTCTACGGGTTGAACGATGAAAGCTTCCATTACTGCTCGCCCGAAATGGATAAATGCACTTAAGGTGGTCGCCGACTCGTCACCTCCGGCCTCCGTATCGCCGTTCGATTTGCTACATTATGTCTACATCGTTTTCGGCAACTTAAGAGATGTAGCTTAGCTGTCTATGCCCGACCTGTCTTTGCGGAGACGGAGATCATTTTAACGTTACTAAGGTTTCCTCTTTAGCATTTGTTCTGTTACTTGTACCCAAATTAAAAATAATAAAAATCTTAGATGTACATTTATTAGTTACAATAGGACGTCATCAATCAATTTTCCTGGTCCTGGTTTCTCAAACGAAAAGTTCAAACGAAAGTATAAGGTTAAGTATACTTTTAAAATCGTACTTAACTTGGAGATGCGGATTTACCGAGAAAAGTTAGTGATATTCTATTTTATCACTTTAAAAATAGAATTTTATGCAAGCTAGTGCGAGTCTGAATTTAAAAGAGTTAGGTGCATATATTTTACGGAAGGTAAAGTTAAAAACGTTTTCATATCACATTTTTACCGGAACGTTTACCGGTAAAAGCGAAATTTGTTGGCCTTTGATCAATCAAATATGTATAATTGTGCGATGCAATATACTCGTATCTAGGAAATATAAAATACTGATTTTATTTCCACGGTTGTTGGGACGAGGTTTTAATTGGTTTACGGAAGAGTAATTACGGGATAGCCTAGTCTGTTACAGCAGTAGTGGAAAAAATAATAGTAATATCAGGTTTATTATTTCCTATTTCCGTGATACAGACGTTCGAAGCCCGCCGGAGGGGTGAAACTACTGTCTATTGTGGAGTACAAAACAATATCTAGGGCTAATTTACTCTCTTATCAAGAGAAAGCAAATAGGTCACTGTAACGGCCTGACTTTTTCAACGCGTTGCTCATGATGGAATTTTAAATAAGGTCTTAAGATTTTTGTGATTATTAAACTCGTATGTGTGGAACCTTGAATGTTTTTAACCACCATTTAATTTACCTGTACTACGTGTACGTCATATCCAGAATGCAAGCCAGAGCTTAGTTTGTGGCTATAGTTCCATTTGAGTAATAATATTCATTGGTATTAACTTTATTTTGTATTTTCCCTTTTCAAATAGCGTTAGACTAGTTAAGAAGGCAGCCGGTTAAGTTTAACAAATACACCTCAATGCGATTTGATTCCTAAAGGAAAATCCAAATACAGCCTTTTTAGGGTTCCGTAGTCAAACTAGGAACCCTTATAGTTTCGCCATGTCCGTCCGTCCGTCCGTCCGTCCGTCCGTCCCCAGTCTAGCTCAGAGACTCATGGTACTAGAAACCTGTAATTTGGCATGAATGTACATATTAGTCACGCCAACAAAGTGGTAAAATAAAATTTCGAAAAATATATTTTTTTAATGCACCTCCCCTACACGTAACGTGGGGATGTCTTTTTTTTTTCTTGCCTACCCCATAGTGTGGGGTGTCGTTGGATAGGTCTTTCAAAAATATTGCGGGTTTATGAAAACAATTTTTCGATTAAGGGATCCGTTTATGAAATATTAAGCTTTAAAGCGCTATTTTTTGTTAGAGTCAAGTGTCCTCCCCCCCCTACAGCCAAAACTACAAGTACTAAAAATCTGAAAAAAATCTTCAACGAAAGCGCATATAACGAATTTTAAAGGAAAACTATCACGGCTAAGTAGACATGATTAGTTCCTGAGATACAGGCGATTAACGGGTTTATACCTACTAAAAATCATCTAAGACAGCGCCAAATAACTTTAAATAGAAAATTGTTTCATACATGTTGATTTTTGAGATAGTTTTTTGTGTTTGTCGTTACGGCTTCGGAACCCTACACTGAGCATGGTCCGACATGCTCTTGCCCGGTTTTTATTCTTTGGGTTAGCTTTTTAGGTTCACAAACTTCAACCACGCCTAGGAGCCAATTTGAATTTTTTAAAGCGTTCAAACCTATTCCCTACACAAAAGGGTTTGGGTAAAAGTGTTGTCATATTTTGTAAATCTCATACATTTTTAAGTGAGCTGCCACACGTAAAAGTGGTAAATTATGATAGATCCATTGGAAATAAATATATTTTGTTATATAATGTGTGTTTCCTAAGTACATCGGAGCCGAGATATTTGAATATTTATACCCGGGCGTACTTTCAGTACCAAAAACGTAATACTTAAATCTTACTTCTTACTATAAAATATTTGGACAACAGTAAATTGAAAAGTCAGTTGTGCCTACATATTTACAAAGCCTTCTTGATATATGACAGCAGTGAAACTGATATTTCTATGGAAACCGATCCAACAGCCAACTAATGTGAAACTGACAAAACAGCCTCGGGACACACGATGCGGGGTGTTAGTTTTGAAAGTTAATTTTCTAGTTTGCTGAGTTCATGTACTTCGTCGATCAATAACTGCCAGTATAACTACGATCGTAAATGTATCATTTTACTTATTAACCCCTGACAAAAAAATGGGGCGTATAAGTTTAAGGCATTTATCTGCGTAGCTGTGTAAATAGGTATCAGTTTCTCTGTGTATTTGGATGCCTATCTGTGGGGTCGAGCACTCAAAAGTCAAATTTTGACGGTTTTCAGGGTTACGTACCTAAAGGAATAACAAACTCTAAAGGAACAGGATCACTTTGTGGTCCGTCCGTCCGTCCGTCGGTCTGTCAAGCAAGACCCTTTATCTAGCAACGCGTGGAGGTATCGATTTGAAATTAAAACCATATACTCAAGTCTACGCAGTCCCTGGAAGCTGTAAAAAATAAAACTTCTAAGTTTACGTAAAAAACGGTTTATCATCAAATTGTTGACACTTATTTCGTCGAATTTCACTTCAAAGTCAACATTTCATGTATTTTCATTACGTCGAGAATTCAGTTCGTGGAATGGTCAATGCAAGTAATTTTAAATCGTGTATTTTTACTTGTCGGATGATTCATTAAATAGTTGAATTACGAGTAGGTATGTCATGGAAAAAGTTTCGTGATTTATTGTTTCAATGTTTTTTTAATAAACATACAAATTACTTCATGTAATATCATTGAAATGATGTTACATGAAGACCATTTTCGTTTCAATAGACCGTGAGACGAAGTCGACGGAGTTCCGCTTCGCGGAGCTACTATTTCGCGTAGTTGTAGCGCTTCGCGCCTTGACACAATTCTAACCTAACCTAACCTATAGAGTTCCGCGTAGTTGTGGCGCTATGTGTATTCGATTATTTATAATCATATATGTAATGAAACGTCGAACAAATGAAATTCGTTGTTTTGTTGTTCTGCCGTTTAAAAATCATAAAAAATGAATAATTTGTCAAATAATATTCCCTGGACAGTTATTCTATGAAATAATAAAAATTGGAATGCTCATGAAATAAAATTTCACCAAACAATAATTCGTGAACTAAATTTTACTTGAAACGTTTTCGATGAAATGAAATTCGACGAAAAGTTTGTCGACAAAACAAGGGACACCCGTAAAAAACGATACGGTTGTTTGTGGCGCAAAAATCGTATATTTCGGCACTCTCAAGGGAATCAAAATAAAGGGTATAATTCCTGAACTATTTATAATATGTACCTACAAAGTACGGACCCGAGCTAGGCTTCACGAAAATTAGGCAATTTCAGATGTCAGTTCTGAAAAAACAAATGGCCATTTTATTGGGAGTTTTTATCTATTTAAATTTAAAAACCAAAGTTATAATTAAGTATTTTCCAAAGTGTATCAAAATAAATAAATAAATTTCAATAAATGTTTTCTGACATAAAAGATACAATAACCATCAAGAAAACGGGCCACAGTATTGACCCTTGTGTTACGCATTTGCTCATTTCAAATACCTGTTAATATTCTATAGGTTTAATTTACACAAACTGGTGTCTGACTTACAATTTAATCTCCTCCCACATTAACTAAGTATAACTACAAGATTCAAAGTTTATTTAACATTTTCATCGATATAAATGTACTCATACCCTTTGCGAGATTCAGGCAGGTACTTTCCCAGTCATTGGTGTCAAATCAGACATTGGTGTCAAAGTAAAAGTTAACGTGATTTAAAAGCGTTTAGGTAGTTTTTACGTTAATTGGACCACTAGGTACCTATGCAAAAAAGGCGCATTTGTTAAGTCGTCGAGTTGCGGAAATTAGCCCGCTACAACCTATAACCTATAGGTACCTATGTACCTAATGGTTTGAATTAACCTTTCAATCAAATGTACAACTTTTCGTGACTCGATTACATCGTGACAAGATAATAAGTCAACCTCACGTCAGACGTCAGGGTATTGTAAGCTCGTGTTTTTAAATAATATCAGAGCTTTTTGTTAAAATTATACGTATTTTACACAAAACGCAGCAGTTAGAACTACCTTCTTGTAAAAGTAAGAACCTGTTGAAGGTAGAAGACCATTAAAAACGGGAATATTCATATTGTACGCAATTACAGTTCATAATACCCCTAACATTAAATTGGATGTAAAATAAACTCATTTTATTTTATGACGCTCGATAACACATGTCACATTTGACATAAAAATGGTACCACGACCTTGCCAATAAAATCTTTCAGCGAACGTTCGAAACGTCAATGTGGATACATACATTATTAGACGTGACCGGAACGAATAGCTTCGTGGACGTGTTGGAAAAGCGGATTTATTTGCAATATGAAATCGTGTTGATGTTGGTATGATTTTTTAAAAATGACTAAAATAACCAAGTTTCTGCTGGCGACAACTCTTCGGATAACGGAAATAAGTGAAACCCTAACCAAATAAGTAAATAAGAAACCTGTCAAGTGCAAAATGGACTCGCGCACCGAGGGTTCCGTACTACCGCACAGTAATAACAATTGAATGGACATTCCAGATTCCTGTAAACAAGCACAAAAAATATTAAGTTCGACAACACCAAGAACTACAATTAAGTAACTAAATAGTAGGTAATCTTCTAGTTTTTGTTCTTAAATAAAGCTAAATTTTGAATGTTTTCGAATATCTTTCTACTAACAGAACATAAAGATTAACTTGTTGCTTCTTTAAACAAGAGTAAACTCCGTGTTTACGTTTATTGCCTATGTTTATTTAACGCTGGAGAAATCTGCAGGGAAATCAATTTCTTAAGGAAATCCTATCTCTTCAGGAACTAGCAGAAAATTAATATTGCTAATGAAGTTTTTTCTTGGCGAAAAGCGTAAAGTTTATCTGGCTTGGTTAATCTTACGCAAAGTTGTGTTGTGTTCATGTTATGCAGTAGGTAATGTAGACGTATAATGTGTCATTATTAAAACAGATAACAAAGAAAATGTAACACAGTTTTAGTTACAAGTACGAGTACAATATATTTTAAGAAAGCTATTTCTTATTCATTTTTTGACCTATGACAACGTATAAATTAAAACCAATGTTTTGATTAGATGGCATTGTTATATTTAGTACATAATTAATTGCAAAAAAAATCTACAATTATGATTTCAAGATATAAATCTTAGTCAGCGTGCGCTTTAGCACCATAAAATCATCGAATTATTTTTCGATCTTAAATATTAAAAATAACAAACAATGAAGCACAAATCTGTTGTTCAAAAATTGAGATTCTAGGCTTCTGGCCATTGTTGTGCGAGAATTCACCCTACTGAATTCTATATTCTCAGTAAAAGTCAACAATTCCTGAATGGTGTAAAATGTTCAAATCAGTGTCGGTGATTCAAGGGTATCCCGTTACTAAAATGTATAGTTTTATTGGTTGACCTCTAAGACACACGTTTTCTTCGTTAACCAAATCAAACATTTTGAATATCTAAATGAACCAGTGTTGCCAGATTTTTTTATGTATTTAAAGAACCCCTAGTTTCTAGAGTACGATTGATAAAAAACCTCTGACGATTTTTGTATATCATATTTATCTAAAGGATTTTTACATACAAGCTACATAATATTTACAGTTACTAAAATACTAAATTGATATCAAGTTTTTATTAGTACTTGTTAGGTACTTATTGGTACATTGAACGTAACTACAAAATCAAAAGTTTCCTTAAAATTTATTCAAAATATCAGTGTAGTAGTAGTGTTATTGACCGATTTTAAAAGAAATTCATGTTTGGTAAGAATTGTGAGAATCCTTCAGAAAATCCCGTAGACAGATTTAGTGTCATCGAAACCTCGAAAAAACCTCAACGACCTGGAAAAACCTCTAAGTTTTAGGGAAAACCTGTAAATCTGGCAACACTGAAATGAACGGAACCTGCTCACAATCAGCAACTCAAACGTTGCTGTTACATTTATATTCAGAATAAAATCTCGGTAAATTATGTGTCTAGAAACTTTTACTCGTCGTCCCAATATAGACCCGTATTTTACATGTCTCTTGAATTCAGTAGGTTAAGCTTGATCTAAGAATTACGTTCGGTATTTCTTGAGCTTCTGAGCTATCTTAGTTAATTGTAAAACTTTTTCCATTTAAAATCGAGTATATTCACTTTATTCGTAATAGTTGGTGCGCACGTAGGTATACTGAAATCAGACAATGTTATCTTGAGAGTGTTTTACAAATTCCCAAGTGCTAGTAAGAACGTGCTATTTAATTAAAAGTTCCACGGAGCTTGAGCGAGCGCTTTGTTTCGCTACAGATGAACAAAAATAGTAAATGTAAAAATGACATTATCTATAAGTAATACCAAAATAACTTTACCCAAAAAGGGTAGGGAAACATGGAAAAAGTGGGTGGGTCTTTATAATAATAAGTTATCTGCAAAAGATCGCTCTTTGGCGATTTACCTTCACTTTTAATCTTCTTTTGAATTTTGTGTTCTGTTGTATTAATTGTATCGATATATGTACATCTGTGGGCCTAGTATGGCTGCGTGTATATCGCGTGTCAACTGTGGATAAAGCATCTGTCACTTTTTGACACGTGAACTTATTTACTTGTCAGAAGGTGACGGATGCCTTATCCAAAATTTATCACGCGATAAACGCAGCCATATCCACCACTAAACCACTATCGCTAATAAAAAGTGCAACGAAAACTCTGACCATGACATATAAAACGAGGTCTACAGTTTGTATTGGAATAAAACTAAGTTGATAAATGTTTTCGTTTACTTTAATGTACTTAAGCATAAAGATCCTCATGCCACATCTATATCACTCCGGTGATCAGTCACAATTTATTCTTACATGTCAACGTTACACGTGTGAAATAAATTTAATGTCAATTTGCAAATGACCGTCATTATCGTGGCAAGTGACATTAAAAGCGACACTTAGCTCTACGCGATTCCGTCAGCCATACAAATATCATTTGTCATTGTTTTTTAAACTTTAAATCAGTAAGTAATAAAGGTATTTGAAGGTTTTTGGAAATATTAAAGGTAAAATAGACAGTCATTACAAAAAAGCAAAAGAAACAATAAGTATGTAAGTATGCGCACTTTCAGAATGCAAGCATTGAATATTGTAGAAGCCGAAAAATCTAAAAATTCTCGTATGTCTAGAAACTAAACGACATTACGAAGGCCTTTTTCTATCGGCTTTTACGTTTGACCGGACCTCAGAACAATGTATTCACTGGAATTCGCTACTGATTGATCGCTCCAACCTTTTGTAGGGGTCCTGATCTTAAGAGTTTTTACCCGATTAAAGAAAGTAGGTATATTCATTTATACAAAATGATATTAAAAACACCGACTTAAATAATTTTGATAGTTTATTTCTTCTGAACTAATATGGTTTTACCGTTTTCCGTCAGAAATTCCACAAAATTGTCATACAGGTAAAACATAAATTTAACTCGAATAGAAACTAAAAGAAGGGGAAACATGTACCATGTCTATAATTTAAGTGCTTAATAAATCGGAAATACCTACTCGTACCGCCCTAGATTTGTCCGTAACATGTACATACAGGGGGATCTTAAGAAGTCTGTCGGGTCCGGGTAAAGTCGGTTAAACTAAATATCACAAGAGCGTATGAGAGACGTGAGAGGGAAGTACGAAGCCAAAGGTTGTTACAATGTGCTATTGCACTGTAACTGCCGTACTTAGAGACATTTTAGAGATAGTTAACTAGTTCCTTTTTCAAAGTTGTGTATGAAACATCGTCACCACCTAAGGAACGACTTCATCGTCATTATCTGATTCTGAGTGCTGCCGTCAGTGTCATACTCAGGCTAAAGTAACAGCGCTAATTAGGGTGCCTTTATCTAATCGTCAGTGAGGTTCTAAATTGTATCTTTTTTATAATGTTGTGATGGATATTTTCTGTGGAAACCGCCCGATCCACCGCAGTAAACCTCCTCTTTGTCTCTTACTGCCCATAAAGTGACTTCTCACAGATACCGTACGCGTATTTTATGACTCGCCGCCTAGCAAAGTAGTATACTATGCTGATGATAATGACAATTCCTAACGGATCTGCCTTCCTTGCAAGTCTTAAGATTTTTTAAATTATTCATGACAAATAACATTTTACACAAATGGTTTGATTAAACGTACTACCTTTACTTTTATATTGTATATTTACTAGACTAGATTGATTTAACATTTCATTTATATTTAGGAATTCGTACTAAATATTCAATTTTACCATTTAAACGGAAAGGAAAGCCAATTAAAATGTGTTTTAATTTTTTTATAGCATGACGAAGACCAACGAATGCACATGGCATCTATTCAACTCTGTTGAACCATATTGCCTTTGACAGTAATATATAGCTATCAAAATGTTGTCAATAATTTTAAGGACGAAGATGCTATGTTATATAATTTATTTATTTAAACTTTATTACACAGTAAAATAACAGTACCAATGGCGAACTTAATGCCTTAAAGCATTCTTTACCAGTCAACCAACTGGCCAAATGGAAACCAGTCAAAGGTTGGAGTTTACTTTAAGAAATCAGCTAAACATGAATTATAGAATATCGGTACTTATACTATTACAATACATTAATGTATAATAAAATGCAATGATATTAATTGACATATTATATTATGCCTTAATGCTTACAATATAATATAATTTCACCAACTGTTACTCCCACGTTCTTCAGCTGCATACGTTTATTTATTGGAAGTTTCTTTCATTTGCAAACCACTTTCAATACGTCCCAAAGCGTGTTGAACAGATAAAACTATAGATGCCAATCTTTTGTTTTGTTTGTTCAACACCCAATAACCGATAGACGGTAGGTAAGCTAGCAATAAACCACTTTTGTGCGAACGAAGTAGCGGGGCAAAACCTAGTTTGGATAAAGTTGCGATTAGAAAGACACCACACTTATTCCTTATCTCTTCCGTTGAATTCTGCGCTGCAAATTGCCACAATGCTATAGATACACGGGTTGCATAGAAGCGATCCACGGGAATGGCTCTGAGCATCCCATTTACGAGGCCATAGCGGCTCAAATGCCCTGGAAGTGATATCCGTGATCGCTCAGCTCTTTACTGCCACTCTACGCGTACCGATTGCACAGGGGATTGTTTACGAATAGTATCCTTTATACGCCTCAGATATTTATCTCATGTTCGCTTGCTCTGGTCCGTGAGAATGATTGGTGTTTTTCTTGAGTGTTTTACTTTAATCGGATACGAATAGAAAAGTAAATATCAAATCTTTCCTAGCCTGGTCAAAAGAATAAAAATTGACACGTATTATGTAAGCATACATTGAAAAATACCAAAGATGATAAACGCAACATTTCATATTTCAATCCTGCCGTCAAAATAAAGTTTCTTTTTACGCTAAAGGTCGTGTCTTTTTGTCCTCGCGGACAATCCTTCGCGGCGTCCGCGGGTCCGCTCTTAATCTTTATGGATATTGGTCGGACGATATCGCAGCGTTAACGCAAGGCTTGTCACTCAAGATAGGAAGCAAACAAAAATTAATTAAGCCCATCAAAATTAAAAGCGTCCGGCATCCACATTGATCCGGTAGGAAAAAAGGCAGATAAGAAAATGATTCGTCTGACGCGAACAGTTTCCGGCGGCTACCCGCAATTTATTCCCCTCACAAGCACGGGCCGTGCTGATTCAATATTGACACCGTGGTGGTATTCTATTCTAAGGCAAGGACGAGCTTGCTAAAACTAACCTGCACACCTTGACCCTTGCACACACTAGAATCACGCAGCAAGCCGTGTCTACAAGCTTGGTTTTCTTCAATCTGCGTCGAACCTTTCGTGAAAGGGAATAACACCTCTGTTACGTAGTCTATTCCCTGCTGGATCTGAAGATACCGGCTTTAACTTAAAACCTTGTGAGTAATATACAATCTAGATTCGCAAGGCTAAAGCGATAGAAGCAGTATAGTTCAATGATAGATACGGGAAACAAATGTTGACGCAATCAGATCGGCGTTATAGTGCATGTATAAACTGGGAGCTAGTAAGGTTAATGGAGCTGCATCGCATGTTTTTCCTACTAACTTTCCTACTAATTTGTTAAGTGCTTGTTTAGCTTACGGCATAAATTTAAATCCTTGCTCGGGATTGAGGCTCGTGGTATAATGCTACACGTCTACAATTAAATGTTAAATATATAAAATACTAAAGGACAATCTCACACAAATTGACACTGTCCCAAACCTAAACTATGGCTAGTAGACAGCGATAAATATACTCAGAAAAAAATACTCACCAGTCTCATCACACAAACATTTGCCCATACCGGGAATCGAACCCGGGACCGCTAGCTTCGTACGCAGGGTAACAAACCAACTGGGCTAAAAGCGTCGTCAAAACAATAATTGGTCGAGTATTATTTATAACAGGCAGTTAAAATATAGCCTGTATCAGACAAATTGATTGGTGCTACCCGCTCAGCCCATCGGTGCGTCCTCAAATGGGTGCCATCGGTCAAAGTCAACGCTAATCCTCTCTTAATGAGTTCAAAAGCGGCAATTGTTAGGAGCGGCTTATGCCGGTAGCAACCCTTGCCGTAATCGCGCCCGCCATTCACTCGATATAAACGTAACGTAAAGCATAACTTCCAATTTTACGGGTGCTTAAATTAGCGGCGTATGATTTTTTTCCTGTCGTTAAATAATTATTTGAGATGCAGCTGATTGCTAGTGTTCTTTATTGTTTGAAATATGTAGTTTAAATCTTGCTTCCTGTTGTTTTATAATGGTGCCTTTAATGGCAGGCGCTACGAAGTTATGCGGTACAATTTGTAATTAATTCATATTTAAAATAAACAGTAGGTAAATTAAACCTGTATCTTCAACCAGTTCGTATTTTAAAAGGCTCTAAAATTAATTGATTTAAAATTTAATATTTGCGTGTAACTTAATTTACCTATAGATTTATTAGGTGTAGCTGTTTTGATTAGGAAGTAATTCTAATAAAGGATACATAATAAAAAAATTTATTAGTACTTATTAATTGTTAGAATCACATCTTAGTCAAAATAACCCATCCCGACTGCGTGTTTGATGGTATTTTCAAAATCCGATGTTTAAAATATCTTACAAACCTATTTTTACTTTAAAAATGACCCGATTTCCCGTGTTCATGCACAATTTTTCATTTACTTTAAAGGTTTTATCATTTTATGTAGGTAGGCTATAGTCCTATATTCAGCATTACTTTACGAGTATCCTGGCATAAGTAAGCAAGCAAACTCCGAGCTGTCAGATTGCGCTCGCACATCGGGGGTGTCACTTAGAAACAAACGCGGGGCGTGTCGGCGACACGCGAAAACTGCATTAATCATGCCACGGAAGGACAAAAGCGGCTTTTTATCGGGAATCTCTGTCCCAAAGGGATTCGTTTGCATTACTCCTTTTCACATTTGTCACATTTTGTCCGTATAGTTTCCTGATTTTTGGTGAGTTGGATTTTGTCCGTACAAAGGAACGGTCGAGTTTTCGACTTACCAATAAATTTGTCGAGGAAAGCAAACAAGTTACGTGACTGAAAACTACAAAAGAATTTCTCTAGCGTTGAAATACAACGGAGTGATGAAAAATGCACGCGCGGTATATTTGCATTACTCAAATGTATGAGAAAGTTAAAGCACTAAAGAAACTGTAGACGTTTGTAGCTACGAATCGCTGAACAATTGAACGGTTACCCTCAGGCCCCTAAAAAGGTCCTTATCATTGAATTTATCCGGTAAACTAAACGGCATCCCCGTGACTCGGTGGATTCGGCCCATCGATCATCGTCAGCCATTTTTTATTGAAATCCTCATAAAGAGGATTCTTGGACGCCGGATTAAAGAAATCGGAGCGCCTTTGTTTTTGCATTAGCTTCTGAATTCGTCGAATTGACAGTTCATAAGAAGTAATATTTTTATTTCTTTTGAATCACATCTAAAAATGTTTTTGTTTCGAAACTACAGTCAATTTAACGGAATAACAATATTTATCAATTGGTTACATTACAATGCAATACAAATACTCTTTATTGAACACCAAAAAAAAAACACGGAACAGTACATTTAAATTATAGGTATACAACAGGCGGCCTTACCGCTAAATAGCGATCTATTCCAGACCACAAAAATTAGGTACTTTTAAAAAATCGGAAATCTGACTGAAAATAATGCGACGCCTCGAAAACCATACAAACCTTACGACCTATTCTCAGACCTACTGAATATCCACACTAATTTTCGTTCAAGCCGTTTCGGAGGAGTTTCGTTACAAACGTGACACGAGAATTTCATACATTAGGTATAATTAAAATCTAGATAAATATTTCCCTGTTTGAAATGAATGCCGTATGGAATGAATCAAGTGTAACCGAATCATGCACGTCTGGCTAATAATTCCAGTGCCGCAGTTTTACTGCATGGCCGGAGAAGTTTCGCAGTAAAGCGCCTCGTGCTACACTTGTCGAATCGACGACTACTCAGCTGAGTTCTATTACTTTTCCGATTCGAACATTCTCATGAAACTGTATTCCAACGCATAAAATTTATTAGGTAGTGAACAAAAATAGATGTCTGCTGATTTTGAATTCATGAGTGACTCAACAACTGTGGACGCTCGCTTTAGTTATTGTTTTTTGCTTGCGCTATTTAAGTGCTGTTAAATAAATTAGGTTTTATCGACCGGATCTAATTTAGTGGTAAGAAACTGTCTGGAATCTCCACTAGGGTAATATTTAGCTAGACTTTATCTATGTTTATATAAATACAGCACTACGTTTAATTCAATCTTGTTAACGTTACGCGTACACAGTTCTCATGTATTAATTGGTACACAGTTGCAATTCGACCTAATAATTAATAAGCAAATATTTAGTTTATGATGTCCTTCTCTGTGGACCGTATGGCTTTAATTGTCGATGAGAAGGCTTAACGATGAGGAAAAGCGTTACGAGGGCTGCTACTTAGGTAACCGGAATCCAGGATTCCAACATTTTTAAACGCTATATCTGACCTCCATGGTAAAATTTGAACTTTTTTTAATACTGGCCGCTATATATTTTTTTTCTTATGTACGCTAGTCTTTTGTTTTTGGCGGGTTTAAATTTTAATCTCGCTGCAAGAATGGAACTCACTCGTGAAAATATTCGTGCTATGATTTATTACGATTTTCGGCGTGGTTTAACGCAACAACAGTGCATAGATCAACTAACTTCGACTTTTGGTGATGAAGCTCCATCCAAAACTACTGTGTATCACTGGTTTAGTGAGTTCAATCGTGGACGTAGTATGCTCAGGGACGAAGTTAAGGATGGTCGCCCGAAATCGGTCGTTGTACCACAAAATATTGAAGCTGTGCGAAAACTTATAATGCATGACCGTCATGTTACGTATCGCGAGATAGAGGCGACTATAGGCATATGTATGACGAGCATTAATAAGATATTACATGAACACTTAGCTGTGAAAAAAATTTGTTCGCGTTGGATCCCGCACAACTTAACTAAGGATCAAAAAGAGGCTCGCGTCGAATGGTGCAAGGAAATGTTGAAAAAATATAACCGTGGTGACTCAAAAGCTGTTTATAATATCTACACAGGTGACGAATCCTGGATCTATGCGTATGATCCCGAAACTAAACAACAATCAACGGTGTGGGTGTTTCAAAATGAGCCGAACCCTACGAAAGTAACTCGTGCAAAAAGCACCTTGAAGCAAATGGTGGCCTGCTTTTTTGGTATTAATGGCCATGTGGCTACAGTGCCCCTAGAGAATCGTAAAACGGTTAATTCGGAGTGGTACACGACCATTTGTTTGCCGGAAGTATTTGAAAAAATACGGAAAAACAACCAGCGACGGAGAATCATTCTGCACCATGATAACGCCAGCTGTCATACATCACGTGAAACGACTCGATTTTTGGAAGGTCAAAATATAGAATTAACGGGTCATCCACCTTACAGCCCTGATTTGGCACCCAATGATTTCTATTTATTTCCAAATGTAAAGAATAAATTACGTGGTCAACGATTTTCGACCCGTGAAGATGCCGTCGACGCGTTCAGACAGCACGTTTTGGAGATACCTCAGTCAGAGTGGAAAAAGTGCTTTATAAATTGGTTTCAACGTATGCAAAAGTGCATCGATTATCACGGAGAATAGTTCGAAAAACAATAAAACCATATTTAGCCATGTACGTTTGTTTATTTTTTCTATTCCGGTTACATAAGTAGCAGCCCTCGTACTAATACCTAGCGAGCGAGCCATCGAATTACTATCGATCTCAGGCCGATATTGTTGAGTGTTGAGTATGTTTCTGAGAAGTAAAACAGCCAGTTCTGATTCTAGTACGTATTAACATTCAGATTCAGATATTATTATTCAATATAACACGGTATAAATTGCAGTTACATTGAGGTCGTCAGATTAAGAAATAAAATACGTGTTAATTTATATATAAATTTCTACAAATCTATAAACAGTCTTTATAACAATTCAAATTTAAAAACTAAACTTATTTTAATTAAAATAAAACTAAGCTACTGAAAAATTAAAGATTAAAATAAAAATCACCACTACAAAAAGAATACCCCCTCTAGCAGGTCCGCGCGCGGCATAGTCCCTATAACACTGGCTGCATTACCTCTCTGGATAGCTAATACTATCTTTAAAAAAGTAATATACCTACTTGTTGATAGATACTCGTTTTGCACACTACGTGGCTTATAAAACTTATTCCTGAATTACGACAATAGACAGTCTTAACCGCCGAACCTAGGAACTCCTTTGGACGGAATATTAAAGGGCGCACTATATAGGATTTTTTGAAATTCAACCCCCTTTGGGAATTAATATTGGAAATAGCGGGGAACTAAAAGTCGCGGGCGTCCTTGAGCGGAAGATATTTTAGTTACGGTAGGTATTAAATTTAGCCAGCGTAGGGTAAGTAAAACACAACGCAATAGGTAATGTACAGTCAAGGAAATTGATTCCTAGACCACTTTGGACTATGTCAAAGTGACATAATCAATCAAAACGCAAGAGACTTCTTATGATTTTATTTACAGTGTCACTTTGACATAGTCCAAAGTGGTCTAGAAATCAATTTCCTCGACTGTACCTACCTGTAAATTACTAACTAGGGTCCAGGGAGAAGGTAATTTCAATAGTCAAAAAAAGTCTATAACCGCCTGTAGTTCGATTAAGCAAATGTGTAATTGGACCAGCCTCGAGCCCCGGCTCCACAGGTACATAAGTCGCAGACCATTCTTGCCGAGATTTTCCTCTTCCCTTTCAACTGTCCCACGAGACTCCAGATAAACAATGTACAGAAATCCCTCACAAAGCCAACTTCGCGATATACTGACTTATTTTGTCTTTTACTACAACTTTAATGCAAAAGGGTGGCGTTTATTTTATTTGAAACGCGTAGGTTTATTTGCGTAGGGTCAGACTTGCGCGCTCGTGTAAGCTTTCTGTTGTTTTCACTTATAATTCGCTTTTAATGAGTCCCGGCTACGGAGGAATAATATTTTTGAATATCCCTCCTCTCATTAAAGATGTTTTTATGCTTTATGATCCATGGGTTGCCAGAAGGCAGAATGTAGAATGAGATGGAAATTGCTCCACTGACAAGAGCGGAGCATTTCAATGTTGATAATGATAGCTTGTTAAAAATTTTCCTTTATTACAATCTCCAACTGCACACTGTTCTCTATAGAGTCGCTTATTCGGCAATTGGGAAATCCTTTGGAAGCCGCCTCAGGGTTCCAACGTCATGACCTTTCGATTCAAGTGTTTTCAATATGTCAACATCCAGGATGCCGTGTAGATCTAGACCGTGCCAAGAGGTGACAAGAGCTCACCCGCCGAATTATTTGCACAGCGTATCCTTGTGAACAATATTGGTTCTAAGAATCCAACTGTATACTTTCCGACCAAATGCTACGAAAGTTACGATAGAATTGAAATCCTTTGTTCGGGTTGTAGAACGTTTCGGGCGCGTTATTGTGTTGTGTAACTCAAATTGCTTCTCTAGTATTAAGTACGATACATGCTTGTTGTACAAATATATAACTCTTTGCACATATTTGTAGTCAATCATGTACAGTAAGGGAAACTGTAACACATACTCGTACCTATTTCGCTTTTGTCACAATGTGAATAAGATATAATGAAGTTTCCCTTACTATTTACTACTGATAGTATTTTGATTTTACAAAATAATATTTGCGCAAGTTACTGAATTAAGACCGCAGCGTCCAACGTAATCGCTATATATTTATAAGTTTATCTAGCTTTAGTGTCTTCCGGAGGAATGTAATAGCTGATGCTCAGGCAGAGATAAACGTCGAGAGAAAATCTGCAGGTGTGCCATTTAGGTTACTGAATCTGTAACCATCGTCAAGAGGGTTTTTATTAATTTGCAATCTTAAAAATAGCGGCTTGGTTGGATCAAACTTGATAACGGCAACCCCGTTGGACAAAACTATAAAAAACATACAAGTAAATGTGATTCAGAAAACAGGAAAGGGTGGAAGAATTACTTGTTCATACGTACATACATACATAAGCTCACGCCTTTATTCCCAGAGTAGGCAGAGCTACAGAATTACTAACAACTCTATAAACTTGTTATTAATTCTGTAACCACATTTTGCACAATTAGGCTAAGATGTTCGCCAGTGTATTAGTGACAGGTTGCAAGCCCATTGCCTAACAGTACTACACAGCCTGTATTCCCTTAGTCGTCTCTTACGACATCCACGGGAGGACATGGAGTGGCACTATTCTAACCCGGCAACCATACAGAATTAGTTTGAGTCCGGACACATTCCAGTAACAATTAAGTGATACCCATCCTCAGTCATGAGGGTTACTGAGGTTATTTATTGACAGTCACTTCACAATAAAAAATGTATCTCCCAACCCCAGGAGCAGGACGGTCAAACCTTACTCTAGAAAACCATAAAAATGTAAAAGTAATATTTCTTGCATAATTTATATTTTCAGTGTCACTAGTCGAGTACAGTCACGTAACGATAAAATTTTACATTTAGATTAACAAACTTCCCTTTATCCCTTTCCAGCACCTCTTATTAAGAAGCTGGGAGTAAACTTCCAAAGTCAGCAATTTCCCCGGGGGCTATAGCAAGATGCCGAGTAAACAAAACAGAAATAAGGTCGATCGTTTTAAAATCCAGGCCTGAAATGACACCGGGGACAACGACAAAGGCTCCACTCAAAACAGTCGGCTAAGTATACTTTTTGGACAAAATGTGGGTTCCGTCAACGCGTGACATTTGAAGTTTATACTCTGTTTGAAAATGGATTTAAAAAGGAATGTGTCTAATTCGAATATTGGGCTAGGATTTAGATGCAGCGGTTTCATTTTTACAAATTATTTACTTATGTTTAGTTTGCAACTTACAACCATTTTGCTGAATCAAACAACAACTAGGTACAATCTGTATCAATCGAGTGCTAATATTTGACATTTGCTTCACCTTTGATCAATGAGTAGATGCGTAGGAGAACATTACAAGACTCACCCAAAATGTATGATGGCATTATTTTAATTTGGAGTTAGCAAGCGATCCTTGAGCACAAAACCTGTGATAAAAGAAACAAGGATACAGTAACATCTAAAACGGGAATGAATCGTGTAAAAACATTATATATACCTCGACGTTTCGATCGTGTTGCAACGGTCGTGGTCACGAGCAAACTGAAGAGGGCTGGTGCTTATCTATGTTGACTGCGCGTTTTGCAAACTACCCGCACTTGGTCTTCTTTTCTGTTTATCCCGTTTAAGATTTATAACAGTATGTGTGAACGTCGCCAAAGTTTTTAAACAAACAAAGGTAAGTTAAAACCCTGTTGTAACAAAGTGACATAAGTTAAAGTACCTAATATGGTCCTATCATAGTGACAGGGTTCTGCGGTGATACGCGAACTTTGGCTTGAACAAAGTGCTTATACTTGAACTAACGCTTTATTTAAGCGCAACAGATCAAAACGTATCACTAGGGCGACACAGTGTAACCCCAAAAGCTCGATGTTACGGAAAACACGCGGCCGTACAAAAGTTTTTACGAGAAAATTTTACACATAAATTACGTCACATACGTTCTTATCCGCCATTATTCGGTCGCAGTGAAGTTTCCGGCTGCGTACACTTTTTACAATGTTTGTGAAAGCGCTATAATTTGTCTTTAGGTTATCTGGATACAATTTGGGCTTCTGTAAATTATGTTGCTTTAGGATTTTTCTTTGGTAAACAAAACACATACAAAGTAATAAATAAATTGTGCTTTTATTTATTTCACTTTATTATATGGGGACTTATTATGATATAGCAATGCAGTTCATTTTACGGTGAGCGTTAAAGACAGAGCTATAGCAGTTATATAGTTTTGTTCATTTCTCGCAACGTAAACTGAACTGAGTTGCTATGGCATAATAACCCACCTGATGGTAATTAGATTCTGAAACCATTTGCTATCTCAAAATAGCAAACCCACCCTGAAGACTAGGATATAATGTCTTAATGCGGGTGATTTGACCGGCTAACTTACCTCCACGCCAGAATATAATAACGAGAATACGTGGGTAAATCAGCATGGGTTTTGGTGAAGAAATTTCTTAAATAGTAGATTCGTAGTAATAATAGTTTAGAATTCAGACTTTAAAAACATTGAAACAGTGATGTAAAAAATGGCTTGAACATGGTCAAAGGTGGTGGTGGTCTTAATAATATACTCTGTAACTTTTGAAAGGAAAATGAGAGGTTGTTCAGCGAACCAATATACTCGTATCTCGACAAGTCTTAAGGCATGATGTGTCAAAATAATCCCCCTGGGGAGTTATTATAACATAGCTATGCAGTTCAGTTTACGCTGAGGGGTTAGGACAGAGTTATACAACTGCTATAGCTCTATCCTTTACGCTCACCGTAAAATGAACTGCATAGCTATGTCATAATAGCCCCCAGTAGTTAAATCGGCCTAGAAAGATGGTCGTCAACAAACTCTTTATGGTTGTAGAATATCATAGAGCTAGATAGCTGCTGCCATGAAAAACTTTAGAAGTAGGTTTCTTAGAAAGCAAAAGTAACTGGAAATAGTTAATTGGATACTGGCTCGAATGTAATAGCGTTTAAGTGCTATAAAATATATTCCAAGCCGCTCGAAAGCAAAATTCAAGAAAATTTAAAATAAAAGTTGGCTAACAAATAAAAGAGAAGCGTGTTGAATAAAAATGGTATAGCGTGTAAAAGAAATATGCTTTAATAAGAGTTATAGTCAAAGCAAATTAGAAGAAGAGATGTCGGTTTAATTAGGGTAATAGGATCGATTTAATATAGGAGTCCGTTCACAAAAAATTATTTACTTACCTACTGTTGACAAAAATGAAAACATTACACAACAAATATAAATAAACTAGCTACTGTCCTTCACCCTCAATCTCAGATTAAACACAACAGAACTTTCCGAACCGGTTCTTTTCGGTAAAATATAAGGCGTTTGTTGTTTATAGACAATTTGAGACACAGAGGGTTTTGCAGGACCCAACTAAGCACTTAGAGCGATTCGGGCCCTCCGCCTGCCCATCGATAACCCTTACATCGACTGTAGCTTTACCTTACGCCTTTTGGATTGAGTAGGTTAGGTAACATCTCGAGTCACGTTTAACCCTTTTAATTCCACGAATTGATGAATGGGCGACGTATGAAAGGAAGGAAATTGTTTTGTTTGTTGGAAAGTTCATAGATTGTTCGTTTTATTGGCTTCTGCGACTGCTTTGATATACTTTGTAACTTGGTGTTGAAATTATGACTCTTTGTGTTATTTATTTGGAGCTTTAACGTGGGATGTCATTATTACTTTGTTATATACAAAACGACTTTCACAACATCTCACTTAATTTTTTTTGAATTCAAACCGAACCACAAAAAATGTATGTAACAATAAATATGAGCAATGTGTTGATTCGGTTTAACATTGTTCTTTTCATAGGTAACATGAACAGAGGGTGTATAGGTACTGTCAATAACTTCAATTGTTGAGCCTGTCGCTGAAAACCAATGAATAATTTTGACGTTATATCTAATTCGTGACTTGACGCTGTCATTATGATCATCATCAACAATTAAAGCAGTTGACTGTACTACTGGCAGTCATTTATTCATTAATACTAGATCCACAATATAAGGCACAAACGGTGAACTTGAATGTTTAGTCAGATAAACCAAATTAAGTAACGATTGGAGATAATTTAAATACAGTCAGTGACGGACGCTAAACCGAGGCTAAATCAAAGTGGAATTAAAGGTTCTTGGACCTTTAATTCCACTTTGGTTTAGCCCGTTATGACAACTGGGCCTTAAACTATGCTTTGTCTTGTCCTCTAATGTTATCGTATTGTAAACATTACGATATCTCTTATTATCTTCACAGTTACGGCGCGGCGGTCGAGTTGTCAATAAGACTTTTGCAATAGAGCCCCAGTTAAGTGAATAAGAGATGTCATACACATCAACAACAACGGTCATATTGTTGTGAAACGACAACAATGTGATCACGATATGTGGCATTAAATGTGTTAAGTATGATAAGTGCTTATATTCGGGTTAAAATTTACACATCTGTAATAAATTAATAAAATACGTCAATATGTCTATCCACGACGGCGCACCCCGTCCCTCAAATTGACGTGGTACAGTCGCATTAATATTAGTTTATTTTTGCGTATTTCTTATTTCATGAATCTTTACTTTTGTACATCACTTACCCCGCCGGCCTGTCATGATCACCACCCTACTTACATGCTTAAAGCGACCGTTCAGACCATCAAAGCAAAGAGATGTTCCATTTTATTTGTTTTACCTCGAACGAACTGAATTGTCTTTACAATAAAAGTCTCACCACACCTCCAGGGTTCCGCGAAGTTTTAACGAGAAAATAGTGCTCGTAAATCAAGGGAAATTCGTTCTTATTGAATTTCCTTTTGTCGGTAAACGGAAGCGCCGCCTTGCTTTTTGTTCCAAGCGAACGCCTAGAGATGTTTAGTATTTTGACCCCATCAATAACATCGTTTAGTGAATCGTGCTGAATTGCTTGTTAAAATGGTAGATGTAGGCTCAGACGGTAACTACTTTTGTTATTTCATTATATTAATATTTTACTATCCCCTCACCAAATGTTTAATTTTCCTGGTTGATTTATAATGTAGCGGGACCAACCAACAAATAAGTTGTATTATTTAGAAGTTATAATTCTGACTACACATTTGGGTGAAAGACATCTCTAGCAAGTTAGAACATTAGAGCGATATTACAAGTACGACCTAATAGGGGAGATGTGTACAAGATGATCCCTCGAGGTAAAATGATTCCCCATCGTTTCCGAGTAACCACTAGCGACATCTATTCAAATAATGAATAAACGTCGTCCCTGCGACCCCGCCAGTTGCCTCTCCAAGTGTCATGGCGGTGAGAGCACTTTGCGTGATTTTATTAGAAAAATATTGATAAAAGTGGTCCTAATCTATGGTAAGCCTATTTTCAAAGTTTCATTACTTTCTGCATTTTGAGTTTCATTGAAATGTTGTTTTATTGGCGTATTTGGTTGATGTTCAGATATATTTTAAGCGATGTTTGAATACCGCATGTTGCATCTGAAGGTTATATTTTGATCGATGTCTTGAAAATTTGTGTTTGAGGTGAAATGATCCCTCTTCGTGTGTCTAAAATGATCCGGGATCATATTACCCCATAGTATTTTTATTTAACTTGCTTTTATTATTTGTTTGGGTCAAATTTTCAAAGTTAATTCTAAACCAGTTGCCGTCGATGGAATGAGCTGAAATTTGAAATACATGATTGTGTAAACCTAATGACAATGCCATATTATGGTACTATCGAGCTGATCTGATGATGGAGTCGGAAGGTGATGACGTGATCTTGTTACATTTCTTAAGTTCTAATTTTGTTGTTTAAGTAGAACCTACCTATTTCAAAAAAATTGATCTCATAGCTTACATATTTTAGTTGTGTGTGACAAAAAGTGTAACGTTTGTTAATTTTTTTAAAAGTTCTAATTTTGTTGATTAAGTAGAACCTATCTATTAAAAAAAAAAAATTGTTTTGTTGTGTCTGACAAAAAGTGTGAATCTTTTTAATTATTCTTAACTCTAGAAGCAGAGTTTATTTGTTCAGCTATAATTTGTTAATGCTTTAAACTTAAGAAAGTTTGTTACATTTTTTTAAGTTTTAATTTTGTTGATCCAGTACCTATCTAGTTCAAAAAAATTGATCTCCTAGCTTAGATATTTTTGTTTTCTTAGGTACTTATTACACGTGATTTAAATAAACGACTGGGTGTTGTTTTATTAATATTGAACATTATTTAAGTACAAAATGATCCCTGGGATCATTTTAACCCTACCCTAGGGATCATTTTATACATGCATGTGTTTAAAATGATCCCTTAGTAAACTTTTAGAAAACAAGAAATAATTAAAAAAACACATACAAATCATAAAAAATAAGTATGCTGTTCCCTAGATATATAAATTCACTATCCTTTACAATTTAAATCTTGCGATTATGTCTTAACCTCTGACCACAGTAAAGATTTTCCCTTAGGGGGATCATTATGTACACATCTCCCTACGTATGCATTACTTCTACTGGCTTGCCATAGCTACGGCGTAGCGGCCGTAGCGCATGCGTACTTATTTTTAGACGCGTAGCGTCATAGTGTTTTTTTTGTTGCTACAATTGCATAAATAGACCTTAGAGCGACATTAATAAGTAAATTATTCAATGGGAGTTTATTTTATTTAGAGTTGTTAGTAATTCTGTAGCTCTGCCTACCCCACTCTGGGAATAAAGGCGTGAGCTTATGTATGTACTCGTATGTATGTAGAAGTCTAAGTAGCTTTTCATTATGATTTGTAAATAATTTATAAGTAAGTAAAGTTTAATATTGAACTATTTATTAAAAGCTGGTTTTTGTGAGTCAAACTTATTATCACGTTAAATGTTCGTTCGGGACGGAAACAAAACCCGGTGAACGCACCAACTCCGCGGAAGTTGCCTCGGTTATGAAAATGTTCAAGTTTTACAAGCACCAAACTCGACTATTTTGCAAGTTTTCAACTCAACCCAATCAAGATCTTAACGTTCACAGGATCCTTTTCATTTTGTTACTACCAAAGTTACTAAAATACGTTCCGTGTGATTTCTAACTAGAAGCCTGAATCGCTGAGTCGAACTGCGCTCAAAATGTTAAAAACGCCGAGATTAAAAACGGCTTTCAAATGAAAACGCATTTCATTACACGAAACACGTGCAGTTCTAATTGCAGGAGACGGCTCAACGAAACGTTTACTCTTAGCGTTTTAAAAATATTACTCTTGCATTTTTAATATTATTTATTTGGAATGAAAGGAGTCGACGCAAATAATGAGGCTACGCGTGAATTTTGCGAGGGCGAGCGGAGAATGTGGGAACTTCGCTTATGGCTGCGAAACTCGTGGCTAAAGAACTCGTATCAATAACAGTTGGGTGTACTTCTGAAGTATATAATTCAATAGAAAAAAACGAAACCTGAACGGCGACTACTTATACAACTTAAACCAACACTTGATGTAAATAGTAACGAATAAGAAAACCCTTTCCTTACCGCTCCAGAATGTAGTATTAACTTTGCAATCTGTTAATTAGTTTAGGAGTTGTTAAGGTTTTAATGATACTGGTCAAGAACGATTCCTTGTGGTATACCTTTGCGTACCCTCGTTAAAATAGATATCATTTGTGGTACTAAAACTTGATAATTATGCATTCAATACCCTTCTGTTCTAGAACACCCTGTATACTTCTAGTTGATATAGCTTTTTTCACGCATGATACCTCAAGTAAGTATAACATCCGTTTTCTGCTGATTATACTGCTAAGCTTGATAGCCTTTGTGTTTGGAAAGTCAGATAAAAATACAACAGAATAAAGAATACCAGTTTTATGTTATATCGAAGCTCATTGTACTATTGCGTATTGTATTCGGGAGCATGTGTATAGATTCAAATCCTGAAACATTGGCTTAGTAGTCCTTTAGTCTATTGTTAATTCGTAAAAATGCTATTTGAAGCCTGTCTAGGTACAGTCGAACTCATAAGCATCTGTTAATTTTAGTACCTTGTAGCAATAACGTATTAAACTCACAGTGGTTTGAGTTTAGTATAGTAAAAGCTGCGGCAAAGCACTGAAATGTTCAGCTATACTTATGAGCTTGACCGTACATTTTCTGTTATTCATGTGATCAGGTTTAGCCGGGGGCTCTAACAAATCTTGTTGTGACCGTCACCGTAGCGTTACTGGCGCCTTTTGCAGTTACTCGGCCGTGCTGGCCGCGCTCGAGAGTAAACTGTTGCCGTGCCGCACTCGACTCGGAGGAAATGACGTTCGAATAATCAACCCGTAACGTTTATCTTTCATTTGCGATCGTAACAGTAGACAGGGTATCGTGGTATTGTGAACGGTATGACATATAATTTGTTTTGGTGGTTTGAAACTGAGTTGGTTGCATGGTTTTAAATATGTTCGGTTGGTTTTATCGGAAAACAATTTTTAGTAGTTATGATGTATAGTATAGTCAATATAAATTATTCAAAGAAATTAAGGTTATAATAATGACACGTGCTGCTATTTAAACCCTTTTTATAAAAAAACACATGAAGTTGTTTGTATTTAGTTCGAATAAATAAATAAATAAATAATGGTTGGTACCTAACATACAACACAACAACTTTTTTTTTCAAATTGTTGTCTACCAACAATGATTTATTTAAATTGATACCCTTGATAGTTAAACTAGGCTAGAATTAAATTACACACGATATTAATAAATACATCAATATGTAAATTATTAAATTAAAATTAAATTTACATACCTACTAATCTTAACAACTAAAATACATGTATAGCACTAGGAGTGGTGGTAAGCTCCGTCCAGCATCCCGCGTCCCGCAAACATTGCCAGGATGATGTTCGGGCTGCCCCGCACCCGGCTGAGCAGCGAGGCGGCCATCTTGCGCATGATGGCAGCACCACCGTCTGTGCGCGCCGCGGCGAACATGGCCGACGCGCTGCACTAGCGGGGAAGCTCATCAGCTGAACTCATTATTATATTACCCGCGCAGTGCACTATAGCCATTTACCAAGTGCTTATGTAATGTTATGTACATTGCTATTATTATTGCCGTGAATCTCAGATCCCGCAGATCTGGTGGCCTGTGTGCTTGTGAAATGACTAGCAGAGTACCATTCCTCCTTAGTCCTCAGGGTTGGCAACACATTTGCGATCTTCCGATTGCAGTCTTCAGATTCTAGATTAGAGAATCAGATCAGGTGGCCTGTGTGCTCGTGAAATGACTAGCAGAGTGGCATTCCATCTTAGTCCTCATCTTTTCATCGAAATGTATTTGTTGATTTATCTATAGTTTTCGCGGTATTCACAAACAATATTAACCAATCAAGCAGTTCCTAAATCTAGTCGGTGCTATTGCTCACCATGCGCGACAGCCCCGGCAGTAAATCCGGCGCTATCTGTCGCGACACATTTGGCAAGGCGGCCGGACCCGCCGCCAACTGTGACAACGCACTTATCTGATCGTGTGTGATGCCGGGCGACACTACAGCTTGCGCCGGGACTTAAGGCTTAAAGCGCATTGACGGTTGAAGCACAGAATATACCGGGTGACTCCTAAGTCACGAACCCAAACATGTTTTTCTGGCTCTTTACCGTTAGTTAAATCACTGTACGTAACACTATGCAAATATCTGTCAATGTATTTTGTAATAATTAATAAATTTATTAATTTTAAATTTACCCCACCTCATGGTTATCCTACGTCTTACGTTTAACTGTCATGATTAAAAGTACTCAGAATACTTTAATCTACCTAACTCGTAGAATAGGGTGACGGAACGGTTGGATTAAAAAAGTGCACCAAAAGCGATGAGACTTAGTGAAATATTAAAGGAAGAAAGATAAATATACAAGACAGATGTCGCTACTATCGCTAGCATATCTGCAAAATTTACTTAGCCGATGAAAAACTGAAGAAGAGAAAATGAAGATGACATTGATGGACTTACTGCTAAAGATTTTCATTAAAATATTTTCTTCAATGACTATGAGCTTGCTAACGCTACCAGTCCACTATTTGTAATGCGTATAGGTACGCGCTCTTGTGTGCTTAACTACTCTATACGTATTACAACTACTAATATGGCTCATCCGCTTTCGTGAGATAAATGGACTTGTAGCTTGGCTAGGGTCTATGGTTGCGGAGTACGCCGGGTCTGATTAAACCAGTCCTACGATTCTTCATGCATGGTATGCTTATGTCGATTGTATGTGTGGTCCTTCGCAATTCGCAACCACAGCTCGCCTTCGGCTCATACACGTGGATATTAGAATCAAAATCGTTATTATAAGAAATTTTGGTAACACGACACATAACAAAAACAGCCCGAAAATCTACATAGATGTTAGTAAGTAGTATTTAGCGTAACTACACTGACGGATTCATAAACTGCATCCATTTGTATGAAAGTTGTTTGTAAGTTGATGCAGTTTAGTTGTCCGTAAGTAATTTAAATTCAGTTTGAGAATACCAAAGTCTAGACAATATCAATTTGAATCCGAGGGAAATCTAATAAATATCAGAGGCTTTAGACCACCTTGCTTCTATATCGTTACTTATTGTTGACGTAATAGTCAACTGAATTAAAGCTGCATCAAATGTAGGTACTTACCTACCGGCCTAAGGTTATGTTAATAAAGTAGATACATTTTAGTGTAGCGAGTTTAAAGGAAAATGGATCAGGTAACTATTAAGCTACCTGACCTATTTTTAATTGAACTACCCTAGATACCTATCACTTAGCCCACGGCGGGAGTTTTCGCTGTCGATATCATAATAACATTATTTTTGATTCAATATTCTACAAAAACATCGTTTTCACAAAGAGACGCAATCGATAGCCCGGAACGCGGCTTTTTTGCACAATTAGCGACGCTATGGGGCAAAAAAATGGTTTTCGGGAGATATCTCGTCTCGGTCGACTTTAATTAAATTTTGTTAAGTAGGTACTTAAGTATTTTATTTTCTAAGACTTGTTCTTGAACTGGCTATTCGAAATGCTTTTAATTAATTAATTTAGTAAAAACTCATTTGTTAGGTAGTTTTAGTACCTGGTATTTTACAGTATTTTTAAGTTAAAACCATCGCTAATAAAACTTTACAATACCTTTATTGCACATTTTCTAAGCGTGTTACAACAATTAATCGACTATCGATGCTTTTTAATGTATATCGATAGTAGAATAAGGTGAATATCAAAAGCTTCTACCTACTACACCATCTAAATCTCCTGAATCGCTGAATTTGTAGTACGATCGATGACACGAAATTGTTGAAAAAAAAAACCAGTTTAATCAATGTTAAATATTGGACTAGGTTCAGACGATGAACTGATTTCTTCGATATGTACTCAAACTTCAAGTAACACAGGAGCTGAGAAATTCCTCGATCGTCCTACGCTTGAACAAAGTCGAACACACGTTGGCCATAACCATAAACATAACTAGTTTCATGTATTATAAAAGGAACAAATAAACAGAATTGATTGATTATAGTTAAAGTACCTTTTCAACGTCGTGACTGCCCGTATTATTTCAAATCGCGCACATTCCGCAATACGAATACCAAGCATCCGAAGAAACAGTGTTCCTAGTCACGAAAAGAATTAATATTGTGAGCATCGGTGTAGGTATTATTTAATATTAATGCTAGGCGATCGTTCATTTCGTCTGGAGTAGATATGTCTGTAGATTTTACCGTCGAGCACAAAACTATCAGACCGCGCACGCAAACAGGCAATCATCGCCATTCAACTTATGAATCCAACAAATCGAAATGGTGGCTCGGGAAATACTGGCTAATGTGAACACGCAGCGACCTTTTCATGACGCCGATGTTTTTTTAGGGCATGCCAATGGACCCGCGATATGCATTGAGGGATTGAAACGTGGGTTTACTTAGTTTAGTAAAGTAAATATAACGTTGCCTATCAAATGGGGTCAACGTGAAAATCATAGAGCTTATAAAGGGACAATGAAGGAAAGTTCCTGACCGCGTCTGTCGGTCTAGGTACATTTTCGCGATAAATTCCATAACTTTTGAGTCGATTTTGAGAATCCTCATTTTAGTAAACATCTAGTTTATCCGGTGGCTCCGTGGCTGTGGTACCGCAGGGAAATGATCTGGTTTGCAATTAATTAAAGCATAGAATTTAACTAGGTATTATGTATTGTGACTTTTTAGTTTTTACATTTATATGATGTGATTTAAGAATTCCACGGGAACTTTGGCGAGTAATCGCCACTTATAAAGAACGAAGTAAAATACGACAGTAAATAATAACTTTTTGATTTATAGGACTCTTTCCTCAGTAGTAATAGATCTCAGTAATAACAGCACGATACAATTCCGAGGTCAAGCAAAACTTACCCTCTTTGCCCACTTGTTTATTAAAATCACGAGTGAAACAATGGAGTTCGGCAAGTACCGCATTTTCGTTTATTTGCAATTTCGCTTAGTGGCTTCTTTATGTCTTGTTTACAATTTCTTGTCTATCATAACTTGACGGACTGAGTTAGGGGAAGAGAAAGTAATTTGGCCTGACCTCGGGCATGTTAACGAAATCGGCTGGCGCCAATCACTGAGAAATTTGTTTTGTTTATGTAAAGCGGGCGACGACATTTTGGTGTCATTTTCATTTAATCAAATTTGTTACGGTGAATGAATGTTGTACAATTTTCAGACGGCAAAACAATCTAATACTTATTTAACTCTCAGTATTCTATGAAAGCTCTGATGGTCCATGGTCCAGAGATATTTTCTTTTTACTTTTATATGGCTATGTACTATCTCTTAATCTAATCTTTCTTTGCTAAGAACCGATAGCTAGATTATTTTCAAGACAAGATCTATAACGCATTGCAGTCCCACATGAATTATTATTATGTTATCACACTGTGCGTGCTGCCGTTGTACTCAAGGCAAGGACCTGCTAGGTGCTTTAATATTTAGGTGCGATGGCAGCAATAAAGCAATTTGCTCGACGCCGAAGACTGAGTGGCGTGGCGCGCCGACCCCGCTTGAATATAAACAAGCGGCATCGGGCCTTTTATGGAGTCCTGCTGACGCTATTTGCGGTTAAGAAGGATGACTATTTAAGATATATGTTTAGAAGTATAATAGATTAAAATATAAATATAAACACTGGTAAACATCTTAGCCTAAGTGTGCAAAATGTGGTTACAGAATTATCAACAAGTTTATATAGTTGTTGGTAATTCTGTAGCTCTGCCTACCCCACTCTGGGAATAAAGGCGTGAGATTATGTATGTATGTAATATAAATATTGGCTTGATATTGAAAATGAAAATAATATAGGAAACAGACAGAAGGACGAAACCAATCGTGAGTTTTACGGTCACGAGTTCATGTTTTTGTCTTGTTCTCGAAGCGGCACTATGATCAATGCAACCACGGATGTTGTCTTCGTGTGATACCGAGTAGTAAAAAATCTAATGCGCTTTGGTAATTAATTCAATTAATCCAGAGTAAGAGACAATATAAATTTAATGGAGAGTAAATGTTATATCACAAGTCAACAATGTGAGATAAGGTTGATGAATATTCCAGTCGACCTTTGAGAACGCTGATTAAATTAAGTCTACCTACGTGGGAGTTCCCAGTTCTTATCGTGTAAGGCTATTTGCAGCTTTCATGCAAGAAATAGCCTTTCTTGAAAGCCACATATATTCCAAGCTAGAAGTACAACCGAGCGCTAAACTAGCTAATAAAAAGAGAAATATGTGGCTAAATCACACCCAGCACGGGTCACTTGCACCATTAAAATTCTACGAACATTTAGCTATTTAGCTGTATTGTAAAAACTTTCTTGGGCGCATTCGAACAGTTAGTGTGTTGCGCTTCGGTTCGTTATCGGCGTCGACACGCGAGGCGGCCATCACGGCACCCGGTGAATGTGACAACCATGTTTTAGCACTTCAATAATACAATTATATGACTTCCTCTTTTGACTAAGACCAATCCTAAGCCGTGGAGAACCAATGGCATTTATGTTAAGGCACATATTGCCTTATTGTTGGATTATCTCATGTTGCGTACAGGGTTTTTATAACTTACTTTTAACGAATCCTTGATGTTTCAATTTTGTTGATGTAACTTTTCACAGCGAGACTAAAAAATCTTAGAATTTTAAACTGTTAGGTACTGTTACATTTCCATGAATGCAGTAAATCAATTCATTTTTAAAATAATCAAAAGACTACTAAAAAGAGTTCCGTCAGGTCAGGTTGTTAACTTTTGACAACTCATATATATATATACATATAAAATCACGCCTGTTTCCCAGAGGGGTAGGCAGAGACCACTTCTTTCCACTTGCTACGATCTTGACAAATTTCTTTCGCTTCTTCCACATTCATACATCGAGTCATGCACGCACGTCGGTTTCGGGTACTTAAGATTTTGACAACTCAGTTTAATGTAATCGTTGAAATAAAAGCAAATCAAACTTGCTTTAAAGTGAGTGCGCTCCTTACATGCCCTGCTGCGGCACTACAAAAGAGACGTTTCAAATTCATAGCTTCAACGATTAAAAGTTAAAACAAGTAAAAATGGCGAACCGTCTCGTTGAACGGCAAAAAGTATGCAAAGTGGGCAGCGGAGGACTGACAGCTCACGTGGGAACCGTATGCTAATCCGGCAGCCGTGTTTCGGCGGCGCTGGCCGGCTCTCAGCGGTGTAATTCTCGTACTAGTTGGACCATCAACCCGAACGGCAAACATAGCTTGACCCGTGCGCCCGCAAACATTATGTAGGATTGAGATACGCTACGAGCTGGGAAACGGGTGATTAATTTTTTAATCTTATCCCGTGGCTAAGGCTTACCGAAACGGCCAATTTTTAATGATTTCTAGAATTAGTCATATTTGTTTTATCTCACTGGTGACTGATATTACGGCCCCCGTCCCATTCGTCGAAGATTTTATTTTAATAATTACTCACTAGGCATGAGATTCGTAAAATCTCCCATCCGAGTGAGGAATTGCCACAGGTCAGCTATAGTTAGCAATGTGATTCTCTGAAGCACTTCATAATTAATTCCACAAATGAATTAATTACAAACTCCGGCCGAGCGTATAAACAACATTTTAGTGCATGTATTTTTTACTTAGATAACTTGTTTCAACGTAAAACTTGACAATGGAGCATTATGTATAATATCGGTAGATACAATGGTAGATACGTACCTTATGTTTGGAACACATATGGGGTCAAGTTATATTCGCCGGTCGAGATACAGACGAACGATCACTTAAGAGAATTATACCACTTCAAATTCAGATTCAAAGTCGAGAACTCGATGGTCTTTTGTATCTACAGTAAATAAAGTTTTATATTTATTTAATATTTATTGCACAAAAATACAAATTCGATTCGATTTTTTCGAGTCAAATCGGTGAAATACTGGAAAAGGGCCGAATCTTAAGTACCCGAAACCGACGTGCGTGCATGACTCGATGTATGAATGTGGAAGAAGCGAAAGAAATTTGTCAAGATCGTAGCAAGTGGAAAGAAGTGGTCTCTGCCTACCCCTCTGGGAAACAGGCGTGATTTAATGTATGTATGTATGTAAATACAAATTAGAGTACGAAAGGTGAACTTTTCTCTACCAGTTGACATTTGGGCAAATTAGTTTTTTTTTGTAGGCGGTGCAATATCGTATGATCGATAGCATTAGTGGGAGATCTTAGGTCCCGTACCTTGCATTTTTGAGACAAAGCAAATCCCTTGGACCAGGTGTTCCTGGGGGTGATCTGAGCTGATTTAGGCCGGGTGCCCAGTGGTACCCCCCCGCAGGTGGGCAGGGGAGGGGGGGGGAAAAGTGCATCCGGCGCACCTCACTCTAAATTTAATACCTCCATACATCTAGCAAGTATATCAAGTTTGGTGTCTTTTTCTTATAATTCGAGGACGAGGAATTCATTTCTGGAACAAAAATTTTACCCACCCATACAAAAAAAAAGAGAAATTCAAAAATAAAAAAAAAACTTTATATATTTTTTTCCGACAATTTTATTTTTTCTTAAAAGTATGGTGATTTGCGTCACAAAAAAAATACTAGTAAATAGCCCAGTTATCGTACTATATAAAAAAAATTACTTGTCATACATTATTTGTCTGAAAACTGTGTTAAAAAAAATATTTTGTGCCGCGCGGCGCACCACGCCCAAATAGGTACACGCTGTTAGATTTAGTATAAGGGACGCATTCAATTTTAAACTTTATTTATTCTACATACACAAGTAGGTAATAAAATAAATACGTCCTGTAATTATAAAAGAAAGGGTAAATAAATTAAAAATTACAATATAACTGAATATGGGATTATTTTATTAGAGATCTTAGGTCCCGATTTCTAAGGGAACCTTGCATTTTTGAGACAAAGCAAATCCCTTGGACCATGTGTTCCTGGGGGTGATCTGAGCTGATTTAGACCGGGTGCCCAGTGGTACCCCCCCGCAGGTGGTCAGGGGAGGGGGGGGGGAGTGCATCCGGCGCACCTCACCTCACCTCACTCTAAGCTTCATATCTGCATACACCTAGCACCTATGTCAAGTTGGGTGTCTTTTTCTTATAATTCGAGGACGAGGAATTCTTTTCTGAAACTAAACTTTTACTATCCCACACAAAAAAAAACTTCACTTTTTTTTCAAAAATCCTCTCCTTGCTTAAAATTATGGTGATTCTCCTAAGAAAAAAAATATCCTACTATATAAAAAAATAAACTTGACGTAGGTACATTTTTTTTAATAATTGTGTTTAAAAAAAAATTGTATCGCGAGGCGGCCCACGGTACGGTCAGCCACACCATGTTGAGACAACTTTTCGTAGGCAGCCCCCTCTCGGCCATATTGCATAAGTATACAGGGTGATAAATTGAAATGTCACAGTACGGGGAGTTCGGAAACTAAAAGTAAGATAATGTTTTAAGGAACCAAAGCCTTGATTTTGGATAGGACGTAATACTTACTGCAATTAAAGATTTCGCCTTGGTATTGGAAAGGGAATCGAACCAAGTACTTTTCCGGAATAAGTATACCTACATCGTTTTATTGCCGTATTTGATGCGTAAAGTGGTAAGCAATGAGTAACATTGGAGCAGCTGTTTCCAAACTGAACAAAATTAAGAGAAATTATGCAAAAAAGGTCAACCGCTGGGTTTGTTTCCCGGTTAGTTACTAACGTACGAGGGCCGGTCCAAAAAAAGTTAGTCAACGGCGTATTATAAATCCTATTGATTTCATTTTATTACAGCTTAAAGGCAAATTTCATTACAAAGTCTTTTGTGTAATGTCACTGACCAGTAACATACAGTTATTTTTTTACAAATTAGAAGAAAAATATGTCTGTTACTTTTTATTCGCAACGATAGAGGTATCGCGGGAAGAATTTCGTGCTATGATATATTACGATTATAAACGAGGGCTAACTTACAAGGATTCTCATGAAAAGTTAACCAGTGCTTTTAGGGCATTATCTCCATCTCTTGCCACTGTCAGTTACTGGTTCCGTGAATTTAAGCATGGGCGGAGCGACGTCAAAGATTATCCTAGACCGGGGCGACCGCCAACGGCAGTCACTCCAGAAAACGTCATCAGGATGGAGTGGCTAATCAAGAACTCTCGAAATATTACCAAGCGAGAGATTTAGATCGAACTGAAGGTTGGATCCCAGGCAGTTTCAACCATTTTGCATGATCACCTTAAAGTTCGGAAGGTTTCGTCTCGATAGATACCACATTCACACCGGAGCAAAAAGATAGACGTGTCGATTGGTGCAAATTTATGCTAAATAAATTCGAAGGAGGCATATCACAACAAGTGACCTACATTGTGACATCTGACGAATCTTGGATATACAGCTAAGACCCATTTACAAAACAACAATCGACAGTATGGGTCTTTGAAGAAGATGATTTACCCACTAAAGTAGTTCGCGGACGAAGCGTCAACAAAAAAATGGTTGCTGTTTTTTTTTGAAGAAGTGGGCCTGTAGCCGTAATTCCACTAGAAGATCGGAAAACGGTTACCATTGGCTTGGCCGTGTCGATTGCCAGTACCATGGATTTTTTGAACAAATCGGGAGTGCAACTGCTACCACCGCTCATTCCCGAAATACCAGAATTTTAAAATACCAGATTCTCAATATACATGATTCTCAAAAAATAACATAAAAATTTCGGTATCGTTGATTATGCTTACCTAATATTTCGAAGCTGGTGATTTGGGAATCTGGTAAAGAGAGTAGTCTGGTATTTTAAAATTCTGGTATTTCGGGAATGAGCGGCTACCACCGACCCTCCCTATAGCCCTGACCTGGCTCCATGTTATTTTTTTTATTCCCCACGGTAAAAAAATCATTACGTGGACGAAAATTTTCGACTGCGGATGAAGCAGTGGACGAATTCAGGGGACTTTTTTGACCTTCCGCAAGAACGGTTTTTTTCCTGTTTTGAAAGTTGGTCTACTCGAATGCATAAGTGCATAGATGTAGCAGGGCAATACTTTGAAAAGTTGTAAATAAAGTTTAATTATATTTCTTTAATTTTTGTTTAACTAAAAAATTTCGGACCGGACCTCGTAGGTATGTTTTATTATTTAAATCCCTAAATGAAGATTTTGCCTATTAAGGATTACTTTTCCGAATGGAGACCAACGGGACCATAATACTCGTATCTACTATGTATGTATTAAGGAAGATTTAGAACAAAAAAAAAATGAGTAAAATAATAAAGAGGTACCCACTCATACACGACACGTTCCATTTCAAGGTTTTTAAATTTTTTACTGTTTCGTAAGTACAGTAAAACATATACAAGCACCAAATTGGGTATGATTATATGACAAACCCTGAAGAAAAACCACCAATACTAAAATATACTCAATTGTGAGTTGGGTCGCGTGGATTCGATTCGAAATTGGAAAATAATAATACGTAATGTGCGGCAGTACGGAACCCTCGGTGCGCGAGTCCGATTAGCACGCGACCGGTTTTTTTTACAATAAAGGCCTTGGTTTCTAACAACATAATAATACCCAGTAACTTATCGTTTCCAATTTGTCCATTGACTGACCCATTCTGATTGCTTGTAAAGTAAAAGTTTTACCTATAGCATAGGATAATCCCATATTCAGTTATAATGTAATCTTTAATTTATTTACCCTTTCTTTTATAATTACAGGACGTATTTATTTTATTACCTATTTGTGTATGTAGAACAAAGTTTAAAATTGAATGCGTCCCTTATACTAAATCTGACAGCGTGTACCTATTTGGGCGTGGTCCGCCGCGCGGCACAAAATATTTTTTTAACACAGTTTTCAGACAAATAATGTATGACAAGTAATATTTTTTATATAGTAAGATAACTGGGCTATTTAGTAGTATTTTTTTTGTGACGCAAATCACCATAGTTTTAAGAAAAAATGAAATTGTCGGAAAAAAATATACAAAGTTTTTTTTTAATTTTTGAATTTCTCTTTTTTTTTGTATGGGTGGGTAAAATTTTTGTTCCAGAAATGAATTCCTCATCCTCGAATTATAAGAAAAAGACACCAAACTTGATATACTTGCTAGATGTATGGAGATATTAAATTTAGAGTGAGGTGCGCCGGATGCACTTTTCCCCCCCCTCCCCTGCCCACCTGCGGGGGGGTACCACTGGGCACCCGGCCTAAATCAGCTCAGATCACCCCCAGGAAC
The DNA here is from genome assembly GCA_963966035.1 of Acleris laterana. Lineage (NCBI taxonomy): Eukaryota > Metazoa > Arthropoda > Insecta > Lepidoptera > Tortricidae > Acleris > Acleris laterana. The sequence goes on along the minus strand of OZ014443.1, from coordinate 10,582,852 downwards.
ACCTGGTCCAAGGGATTTGCTTTGTCTCAAAAATGCAAGGTTCCCTTAGGAATCGGGACCTAAGATCTCCCACTACATCAGATATATATGGATATAATATCCTCGTCCTGCCCAAGCGTTTTTATTTATACTTCCAGTTTCTGCCCAATGTGCTCTACAAAGGACAATTTTACATATACAATTCGATTTCCCATGCAGAATCTATCAAATCGAATGTGTCCTTTATTAAGTACACTGGGCAGGACGAGGATAAACATAGGCACATGCAAATAAATACATACGATTTAGTAGTAGTTATATACGAGTTAGTAGTTTTGTAGGTACTTTACAAAACTGTTGAAAATGAACATCAGATACATGTTATCATATTCAGGTTAAACGTCCGTAAGAGATGTAGGTACGTAACAAATTGTAATAGGGTTCCGTCATACGAAGCAATTCTTAAGTGGATAAACATGTCACTCTACTTGACAAGTTCATAGTAAATCATAGTCAATATGGTTATCCATCCTCCATCATATCCTCAACCACAGACGCAGTCACACACACGTACGTACATACACAGACAAATACATACTTTAGCACTTTAGATAATCTGACTCTTAATTCCAAACCTATACCTCTATTTACCCGTACCTCGTTTTGGCAAATAAAGCCTTTTTTACCTACTGTACACGAAACCTGTACCTAACACTAAACCGGCGGGACACATGCTCGCAGAATAGATAGCCGATGGAATTGAACAGTTCTGAAATGGCCTCCTCGTACTAGTAGATGTAGCGGTAGATCTCAACAAGGTGGACCGACAACACGTGGCTAAGGTTTAACCCCTGCGGGTCTAATATGGTTGCGTTTATCGCGTGACAATATGTGGATAAAGCATTCGTCACTCTCGTACTTACCTCTATATACGTGTCAGAAAGTGACTGATGTTTTATCCACATTTTGTCACGCGATAAACGCAGCCATACTTGGCCTCCTGGTGTCCCGAGCCACTCGTGTTCAAAAAGCGGATTTTTAAGACACTGACCGCGCAAAGGACTCGATTTGCTTTCCACGACCTATCCTGGTACACAAGACCACTTACCCACTCGTATCCACTCGTATACTGGTATCCACTCGTACCGAAAACCGATGGATACAAACGGCGTAAGTCCTTGTGGCAAACCTTGGAGGAAGCCTACGTCTGGTAGTAGAAGGTTTCGAATGAAATTATGAGATAATCATTACATAAGACAGAGTGCGGAGATCTGAGAGTAATAAATAAAACGCCAAGAAGAAAACAATTCTATAAGTATAATACTGCAAATAAGTATATAAATGCGGTCATCGTGAAATTTGTCAAAAAAAAAACAATAAACACGCGCTACTTTAATCTGATTGTGAAATCAAAGCTTCCGAAAATAGTGCAATAGCCCTGCTAATGGCAGGTCAAGTCATAAATTATTTAGATTCTTGGCTTTTTGAGATTCATTATTTATTTAAGAATTAAAAGCTTCTGCGAATGCGAAGTGGCAATGGTTTCATAGTTGGCTGAAATATAAATACATATTGTTACGCTGATAGACCAAGTTGCCTAAAACTCAGTTGTGATTTATTCTATTTCGTAACCTTTTTTAACAGCCTTTGAAACGTTTTAAGTGAATATTTCAGCTTACTGAAGACGCTTACATTTCAAAGGCAATGATTTCATTAAAAGTGATTTTCTATCGATGTTCGAGTTCGATGTGATGATTAGGTAGGTAGCTATATATAATTTCAACAGATAAAAACGTGTGTGTTTAAACATAAAATTAAAACTTTTTAATGGATGTAGTAAAAATCTATCCTAAATAATTATTAACTAAAATACTTTTTAAAATTACGTCTATAAAGACAATCCGGAATAAACACCCCAGTAAAAAAACAACAAGCATTATTCGAACTCCTTTAATAATAAATACGAAGTTCTGCATGCAGCTGCGAAGTTTGCATTGCTTATTATCTCCTTTATCTCGTTTATTGTTTCATTAAGCGCAATTGTGTGCTTGTAATTTTCATTAATTATACAACTTTACCATGCGGATGATGTTGTGTGTGACATTCTGGATTCTCACAGGGACCTCGTGGGAAATAGAGATGGGTGGCGGGTGGATTCGAAATATATCCATCGGGTATAATACCCAGGCAAATTCCCAATTTCGGTTAAATATCAACCGGGTAAATTAAGTACATACCTGGTAAATACCCACTTTAGGATATGACCCGGGTACTTGCCAGACTCTAGTAGGGGATTATTGCTAGAGCCTCTTATCATGGGAGCAGACCCTGTGCCCTGTAAAAGGACTAATTCATGTATTTATGTATAGAGGTTTGAAGTCAAGAGTAAAAGTGTCTTCGCTAAGAATAATTCAATCATACCGACAAACTTAATTAATTGCAGAGGCGCAGGCTTTGTTGCCACAGCAACATGTGAAAAAAACAGAGCTCCGTTTATCCTATTTAAATAATATTCCTTTTAAGAAAATTTCAAAGTAAACCCAGCTGATGGTTTTGATTAATTAGGTTAAGAGTCGCAATAACCTTCGGAATTTTACATTAACAAGTTTAATGACGACAATTCACACCTTCCACTTTTACTCCACACCATAAACTGAGAGTAAAAATGCGTCTTCCCAGACTTTAGCTGCTAATTAGGGAAGTCCTTTCCGAATTAAAGTCACCGTTGAGTTTTATATCAGTTGGTACAAAAAAGATAAGGGATTCTTACAGAACATCTAGTTTAATTTATTTAAGACTAGCTTCTGTCCGCGACTCCGTCCGCGTGGAACTCGTTTATATCGTAGCTCTATAATTTTTTTTACCCTCTATTTCACCCCATTAGGGGATTAATTTCGGGAAAAAAACTATCTTATGTCCTTTCCCAGGATTCAAACTATCTTTGCACTAAATTTCACGTAAATCGGTTCATCGGTTTAAGCGTGAAGAGGTAACAGACAGATAGACAGACGGACGCACTTTCACATTTATAATATTAGTATGGATAGTACCTATTTTCACGGCTTAGAAGAATAATCACGAAGGCGGTTTTACAAAATAAAAATACACAGTTCGTATCTATGTGGTACAGTCAAGGACTCTAATTGCTAGGCCACTATGGAACCCTGTCGCATAACGTTGATCATTAATTTTAGCGTATTTTCTTTCATATGCTTTGACGCTGTCATTATGACAGGGTTCCATAGTGGCTTAACAATTAAAGTCCTTGACTGTACCACCAGCAGAAAAGAAAATGATTATTAAAGGCGGTTAGGTTTGTGATGCCTAGTTTTACCGAAATAGTTGGAAGCAATGAATGTACTTACCTACTTACAGAAGTTAAAGTTTAGTGAAATAAATAATTTTTTAAGTGCCTAGTGCCTTTTTAAAGTCATCTTGGCTGCTTAAAACCACAGAATAAGTAATAGTACAAGTACAGAAGCGACTCTCTGTGACAGCAAACATGCGAATTTAAACCTATTCAGAACGCGGGAACGATAATAATACAATTGCACGCACGGATGTGACCTTGGTTACATTTTTGCGATCGATAGTGGGGGCGCCCCTAACGAGGCAAAATGCACCTTAAATCTGCGCTGCGAGAGTCTGTATTATTTCGCCCGTCATGAGCTTTACTGACTCCGCCCACCTCCCAGGGCTGGCACTTAAGTACTTGTACTATTTCTTTCCGTGGCTGTTGTAAGAAAACAAATTAAATTTATGATCATAAAAATTTGTAGTTTTTTTATGTAGTTCTTACTTAAATGACGAGAAAAAATAGTTCATGCCTGGAGGACTGGCAAAAGTTGTCCGCGACTTGTTTGTTGTTTGCTCCGATCTCCCTTTCCATCTAAGTAATAAGACGTAGTTTACTAGTATTAGATAACCTTCAAAATATATGTTAATTTAATTATTTATTTTTTGTCATTTTGCTGTAATGTGATAAATGCCAAATGTTTAGTTTTATTGAATCCCGACTGTGCTAATACTGTTGCACACCTGTAATTGGTACTAAATATTTAACTAGGTATTTTATTTATACATTCCTTTTGTTTGTATTTGTTTGTACAACTATTGGTGTGTCTAATTTTGTTTGTGTGTTGTGTTTACCTAATATCCAGCACATGCTGACCTTGCTTTAGCAGGCAGTTACTAGTACTGGGAGATCTACTTACTTACACTGAACGCTGTTTAAGGCAAGTAGATAACTGGTTTTTGGTCCGAATAAGTTGAAAACTGTGAAACTGCGGACGGGTCGTTAATAAAATAAATAATATTATACCGCTCATTTTGCGTCGAGGATTCAAAACTGTAGGTACTGATTGTGTCAGTAATTAAGTCCAGCTACTCGTAACTACCTATCTAGATCGAAGTTATTAATAATATTAATAATAACCTTACCTTAAAAAAAGATAATTCGACATTGGAGTTATTATTTAAGTACCCGTATGCGATGCAGTACGTTTTGCCTTTTCGATTAGTCATATTCGTATACGAGTAAGTGCGTATTTAAACAAAAACTTTGGCAGCGCACGGCGGCGCGCGTCGAGACGAGCGCTCGCCTCGCGTGACACTCAACTGATTCGCCCCTTGCAAGGGGCAGCACATTTTGAAGGCGATAGCGCGGAGTGTCACCGGCCTGTTAAAACTGAAACAATTTTAAAGAAACTTTGAGCTTGTTAAGTGAAAACAAAGGAAGTCGTGCGCGAAGCCGACACGAGAAGGTTATTAAACAGCGGCTTCGATTTAGCCCAATAAGTTATGTAAAGTGCGGGTGCATCGCGTTACACCGACTACAACTACAACCCCTGTCGGGGGTTGGACGCATGCGCGTGCACCGGCCGCCGCGCACGGCATATGCGGAATATTAAAGGAGGAAAGAGAAAAAAATTAACTTGTGAAGCCATTTTCGTCTCTCGGCGGCCCCCTCGCGCTCGGGGTTTGTCTCGGCAGAGAGCCCCGCGCGGCCACGGCGAACGAACGCCGCCTCGCGCACCGCCCCTCGCGCCGCCGACAACCGGTCCGGCCGGTCTCGCTCATTACACGTTATGCGACCAATAATAACCGTGTTGTGTTACAACAAAGACTTTTAACAACTTTTTCAGCCTCTGGAACCTACAAATACAAGTTTTGTTAAGTGCGATTCAATTGACACTTCTGTGTGGTGTGTACGCAAGTTTGTTTTTAACTCCGCCCCAGTGATAAAGTTATAAAGTGACATAAAGTATCGTGATTACGTGCCGCGTTTCCGTAATTCTGGGTTTGTTGACAAGTTAATTACGTTCAGCAAACAATTTGTTGTGTCAGTCACAAAGTTGGAACTTGGGTCTACTGCTTTGTGGAAGGAAGCAACAGTTAATAACAACTGTTCATGCCCGCAATTAATAAAGGTATTGTGATATATAAATACGTATATATTTTATCATTATAAATGCTAACGTAATTGTTGTTGTATCTTGGCACCGGCTTTATCTTTTCCATTTCTTTTATCTCTCAACAGGTCGCTTTGAATACTTAAGGACGACTCTCTACAATACAACTTTCTCATCGAAGTTGGCGGTAATTCGCTTTATTTAACCTAACTTATTAGGTGTATTTCTATTAAATACCATGTTGTAGTTAATAATGTGCATGTTGTAGTTAGGTAGGTACCTACCCTAATTGTTAAATTCTATTGGTCATTTTTATCTTTAGATACAATTTGAATTTAATTTATCGTTTTTACGTTTTTTTTGTTGGACATAAATAAGTACCTAATGTATTTTTAGTAACTTAAATTCAACTATCGCTCTTTCCTTGGGGGAGGTCTAATTTTGTGGAATGTGTCAACCCGTTGCTCCATTACCTATGTTGTAAAAATAGGATAATCATAGGTAGAACCTTTAACATTTTAGACAGAGACAACGAAGATAATGTTTTTCTTGGGCCTTCAAAATGAAGAGCTGGCAAATAAAATAAAATTAATAATCGATGCCAACCTTTATGTAGCAAAACTAAAAAATCCCATCAAATCCGAGTCGGACGAAGGGTTCCATAACATTCTTGTACTTAAACCCACCCTTGTAACTTTTTTTTTAACTGACGCTGTAAAAATGTCAACTACCTACCTTCCTGAGATACATCTCTGTGTTCATAAGATACAGCCCGCTGATATACAAACAGACAGAAGGATGGACAGCGGATGTTTAGTGGCTTAGTGGAGGTCCTGTTGGCACCCTTTGGGTACGGAACCCGAAATAGAAGTATACTCACAAAAAATATTTTTAATAAAAATGCATCACTTAACAAGTTGGCCTTTCTACATCCCAAAATAGGGTTAGAAAAAAATCTTAATCAAAGTCAAAATGAATGAAATAAAAATAAACCACCTAAAGCAAGTCCTCAAAATAAATATTCCATTCAATGACATGGCTATCCTATAAAACTTCACCTAGCAGTTGTCATAATAAAGAAAAAACCTTTTAATGCTCCCAAAAACTTAAATTGCTTTTTGAAGGATATCGTAAATCAAATTTATTATTTATATCTGTACTCCCAACAACCTTATGACAGAGTGCACTTTAAAATAGACAACCGTAATAAAAAATCGTTTCATACTTATTCCTATAAATTATCGGGAGACGTTCTTTTTATTGGAGTAACGAATGGTAAGATGAGAAATGGCGCAAGTTTTACCGATAAATCATTGGTTCCCTGTCTGAAATGCGCTTCCAACGGTGAGTAGGTATTTGGCAAGAGTCTCCCTTACTTGTTAGTTCTGTCTGATACGTACGCTTATCTAATAGCTGCAGCCAATGATGTAGAAAAAGGGAATAAACATGCGATAAGCCCGGCCGGGGTAGTATTTGATCAAGAAATGTTTGTCGAACAAACGGAGTAAAACAATCAGGCAACTCAAAGAACGATTTTAAATGAATTCCTATTAAAACAGATACTAATACGAGAATTACAACAAATAGCAAAGTACGAGATCGAGCACAAGAGGAAATCTCTCGTTAATTTTCACATGAGTAAATTCAATGTCTCGCTGAAGTGATGTAATTACTGTAACTCTACGTACCAAACGTAATTGAGGGAAACTAATAAGACATGGCAAAATGAAACGCGTAATTGGAGAACATCGGTTGCTCGTCGGCTCGTCAAGGAAATAGAAGTGCTAAATAGAGCACCAGGCGATGGGCCGTGAAACGACGTGTCGGTGCACGATACCATTTTGATGAACTATTGTTATGCGGGTGTCGGTGGGTTTACGCGAATTCCGATTCTCTAAGGTTTATTAGTGAATTGTGTATTAGATTCTGTTTTTGTTTTTTGCGGGTCTGTTTCAATAAACCAAACACTGTCTCAAATGTTCCTGATTAAATATAAAAGTTTCAAGGTGCTAACTTTATTAATCGTAAGGAATTGAACATTATAGTTAGTACCAATTTTGCAAACTTTAATACTGTGCTGTACGGTATTCATAACAGGCTAAATATGATTAAAAGCTATAAACGCGGAGCATTATGTCGATAATAACGACCAAACCTCCTTTGTAATTATGGCGGAGTACTCTTTATGGCAGATAATGGTGAAGATCCGAATATCAAATAACAGTCAGCGAAGAAATTATCGATATCAATAAAAAGGCGTTCCCACGTTGCCGGAAACTGGCACTGAATCGCCACGCTCCGGTACTTGTGCTCTTTCACCATCGTCCCTTTGTCCCTACTTAGCTTCGTCAGGGCTTCAAAAGAGCGCCTCTTTATTCCTCGGATCTAGTTTGCCGCACTCGGTTCGTATTGCATCATCGGTTCCATAGCGTTTTTTTTGTTTTGTTTCGATTACCTCGATTGCTTGATCGGTATCCTGCCGAAGCTTTAGATGTAACTGTTAGGGAATTAGTCGAATCACGGTTTTATATTCTGTTTTGTGTATCGATAGGCATTTACTTTTGGTTCATTTTCACTAGGCGGCTTCCCAAGAAGGAGGTTTTTGGGGTGTGTAATCCATGTCTTTTTTTCGTGTCCTCCTGTAAGCTAAATCGCGGGATGGATCTTTGAACGCGACGCGTCACACCGTCGAATTGGACTTTAAAAAAAAAAGTAAATTATTTTTAACCCACTGATCCCCAAACTCTGATGCCTAAGCCGAGTGATGCAGAGTTTAAGGATAAGTTCATTTAATTTCGTGTTGAAAATATCAGCAAATAAATTTAAATTACCTGATGCTGAGGAAGTCATCTTTATCATCTATATTTCATTTATAAAAGTAGGTACTCCCCTTTTCAAAGCTTCCTTTAATTTGACTTGTGATATAATATTTAAGTACGACAGTTTAAAGTTAGAATCAATGTGATATGGCTATTAAATAATAAATTTTAATTGGAGATTAAAATTTTAGCTATCATACACAATCCATTTTATAATGATTAATTATATACTACGATCGCATTTCTTAGCCCATTTTAACGGTGCAGGTACATCCTGCGCGTCCCCGGCTAATTGCCGAGAGTTCAACAACACGTGACCAGAAACACTGGTGAAATTTGCATTCCCGCTTCGCTTCGACAACATTGTCTAGGACCACCCGCGTAGCCTTCCAAGCTTCAAATCAATACCAGCTTTATTGCAGCGCGCCAGACACCAAATCGCGATATCAGGCGACTTCGCCGTATCGCTTGCAATAAGATGCTCTACAATTCACTTGCGAATTTCAATATGTGTATCGAAAGAAAGCTATTGGATTTCGGGAAGCTTGCCGAGGTCTCCAGACATGTCGAAATGGTTGTAATCAGCTTGCAGCGTCGAGCAAAATAAAATTCAGTCGGTCTAACTTCGAGACGCCGGAGGAAGTTTTTTAGAACTAAACCGTAAGCAGTAACTCTTCCAGATTTTAATCAACGCCAGAAATCTCAAATAATACAGCTGCAACATTCGAATCTCATTAGCAAGCAAAACAAGAGAAAAAAGCTTGGAGCAATAAATTTTAGCGAGGCTCAAGTCCAAACGTTTACGGTTCCTTTTAATTTGGTTGCCATTGTCGAGGCGTCCCGCTGAGCGCCGCCCGTCGGATTTCTTGCGGGAATTCCAGCTGCTTTAAACATTACTTCTTATTAGTCGATTATGAACGGAAATTAAAACGATTCATTCATTAATTAAATGTTATGTGCTATAAAATGTAGCTCAGACTGTTTTTACTGAACTCTGCTATTCGTCACGAAAGGTGTGGATGAACAAAAAAACGGCAGATGCCGAATACGATTCCAACGCTATCATAAATCAAAGTGGGTTTTATGATCCGTGATGGGGCCAATAGCTACCGCCGCTGACAGATTTCGTAGAACTCGTGTTTATTTTGAACGTCTTCGAGTAGAATCTGTCCAGGCGCAGGAAATATGAGATGGATGACGCTGCACTTTTCACCGCCCCGCCGCGACGCAGCGTGTGCGAGCCGAGGCTCTTCTGATAAAATTGATAGCAGAGAAACTATCGATTACTGCGATAAACATACTTCGGCGTAATGTTAGTTCCATCAATCATCTGCCAGTAACTTAATGAAAGATACAAGCTGCTGCCTCGATGAAACAATGGTTAACTATACGCAGCTGACAACCGAATGTTTTATGAGATGTATTTTCTAAGACATTTTTAGTGTTTAGTATTCGTATTCCAATTTTTATGGCTGAAAGCGACACGTGTTTCGCGAAGTACCCGAGCCGTCTGTGGACCATCTGTGTAGCAGAACGTGCCGTTTTGGGCCCATATTAAAATTCCCACACATAAAATTTAATGTAAAAAAAGATTCTATGCCCGCCGCCGCCGGCCCCTTTTCTCCACAACAAACAAGCAGGTAAGCGAATGTAGAGATCCCAACAAAATGTTGAGGGAATTTGTGCCTTACTCACTTACGCAAGTTTGCCTAATTTATAAAATAACATCTCATATGCTTCGCTTGTTAGGAATAACTAAAGTTACCTTACCTTGTTTTCTTTACAGTTAATGTATAAAATAACTGCTATAGCGTCGTGAATTCCGTAGGGAGAAGATTGCTGGTAGCGCAATTTAACTTTGACACAACTCAACTGATCGCCACCGGTCGTGGGATTATTCCAGACTGTGAAATACTCATTTAATCGTACTTTGACAGCCATATTTAAGGATTAGGTGTAGAGGATAACATGGGTAGATACAGGTATATTTTTCCAAAAAAGTGCTTGTAATGCCGTGCCGCGGTATAAAGTGTTGATTTTAATAAAAATACATCAGTTCTGTAATTGTTTAAAAAAAAACTAATAATCCACAGGCAAAGACTGCTGTTTAATTAGGATTGAAATCCCAAAATACGCGTGAGTAAACAACAAAGACCTTATTATCAGCGAACGCTACAATCAAACGTCGAATCTCGCATGCATTAATAGACTCAACGAACCGCATTCAATTTCGGTTCGATCTCTGTCAATAACTGTGTGCTCGTGACTGGATTTCGGCTAATCATTGGAAGGATTTAAACCGGCTATGACAGCGTGCATTCCAACGCCCGCCTTACGGCCCCGGTCAAATAGAGTCGCGCGGCAATCAAAACAGCCGGGTGGGAAAGTGTCATTTTCTGTTGGCATGACAAACATTAAGCTGGAGTGTGCATGTGATATTATCTACTCAAGCCGCGGTTGAGCTGGGTTTTCATTAAAGCCGTTCTAGATTCATATTACCTAGCTCCATAGCAAGGGTACGTACTCGTATATTAACATTTTACATGGCATCATAAATAAATACGTTCCACAGGCTTCTCGTGATGAGAGGACGGTCGTTGTCCCCACGTGGGTTTAGTGCGGATTAGGGACCTCATATAAATGAATTACTTCGCAGATGTGTGCAGCTTGAGTTGATATTAGTTCATTCTTATTTCAATTTCTTCCACACATTCCTAAAAACTCAAAAATGTTTGCCAAGGTTTGATCCCACGACCTTTTGCGTGAGCGGCGCGTGTCCATCGTTAACTTATCACAGCATCCGTTAACATATCAAAAAGCAGCGTTGTATTAACTGCTACGTATCTTAGTGAACTTTTTAAATTATGTTATGTCCAAAGATTATTGACCTTGCTGTGAACCCTATCGGAACAAAGTGAAATATCTCGCCTCATAATGTTGTTTCTTATAAGTAACCAGGTTTTTTATGTTTGGCGTATTTTTTAGTTTTTTTTATTTGTTTGACACAGGAAATGCTCTGAAATTAAAATACCATTTATTTCATCTCAATAGACCTTATATGAGGCGAAATATTTTACTTTGTTCTGATGGGGCTCACAGCGTAAACAATGATATATTTTTTTAAATCTCAAAAAATTAAATAATGACACCAAATTTTTTCCTAAATTTTAGTCGTGGTAAGTAAAGTAATTGCATTTAGTTTCGTACCTATTCATTTGTGCACTTTATCCAGGGACACACTGTATACAAAACATAATTTGGATATGCTCTGCTGTACCAAATCTTCACATATTCCAAAAACAAGTGGCCATTTTGTACAAATATTTGACAGTATGGCACTGAACGTGTCAAACCCATTTGAGTAACAAGCCACAAGTATCGCCAGTTCAAAGACAAGCTACGCTGCTCTCCTGGCGCTGATAGCGTATCGGCTAAATTACTCCAGTAGAAGACACAACCGTATTACTGACAACGAAGGAGGAATCTGCTCTAAGTCTTGAATTGTACATGTGGCCTTTTGTGCTTGGTCACAGTTTGGCCACAAGGGAAGTCCGTTCAGCGCGGACGGACTATCAAAACACCGGTGTTGTGATAGGAGTCCTCAGTGTTTAGTTTAAACATTCGTCGACAGCCGGCTAGATTATCTTCCGTGTAATGTGACCCTTGGTAGTATGCTTCCACGTCATCGTATTTCATTTATTCTCCTACCTCGGTGATGTTGAGTCACTTTGGAAATGCACATACGTGAGTATCTCAGCAATGTTTGCATATAACTAATAGATTACAATTGCAACGGGGATTTGTTTTATGATACAAGTACAGATAATTCCAGTATGATTTATTTTATTTTATGGCTATTTAGGCAAACGAGCCGCTATGCCACCTTTTGGTAGCGCGGTTAGAGTCGCCCACAGATATCAGCAAAGCCATGTCAGCTAAAGTACCTACAGGCAAGTCGCTACCTTTCAGTGAATGCTCTTTTCTAGTCTCACTTGTAATTCTTTACTATATGAGCGCCTGATCAAATAAAACTTGTTAAATTGATTTATAGCATATTTTATCGTCAATAATTTAACGTTAAACGCAATATTTTATTACACTTGCGCAAATGACTGTTCATTTAATATTTCCACGAGCAGAAGCAATATAACTCATTAAATGAAATTGAATAACGATATATCATTTAATATTTTGAAACATCACCGACAGTAAATAATTTACGTTAATTTGAAACGAAGAGCTACGAACGTTTCTAATAATTTTGAGCAATGGTCGTTGATAGCTGTAAGTAATCTTCTTGTTAACCTAATGGTCCACCAACTGGTTTTAAATTACTCCCAACATGTTACTTCAGAAGGTGAACGGCTCAGTAATTTATATTTATAATGAATATTCGTTTTGTTGAAATTGCTATTGACTTAGTTATTTTCCGAAAGTGATTGTTAAATCTTCCACAAGTCAGTAAATTTCTACAGTTTAAACCTTCTATCGTCTGTTAAGTTGTTGTTGAAAATCGACAAAAATAACTCAAAAAGGAAAGTCCATTGTCCAATGAAAATGAAATGCGTTTTGTTTGCATCAACTCCATGCCTTAACTTATATTTCTTTACATAAAAATGTGATTCACTATCGTTCTTCTAAACTTTTATTCTCTTTATGGCTTCTCAACGGCCATCGAACATTCATAAATGTAACAATAAATTCTACAAAATAAAATTGTGGCAAGCACTGTAACGCTATGCTGCTAGTACTTTAGTGTTCTTTATTACTAGCGATCTTCATTTTGAAGTATTAAAATATTTTACTATGTAATTCGAAACCGAATAAACAGAATAAAAATTCGGTTTCACGAGCTGTAGGCTCACTGCGAGCTGACTTCCGAGGCTCGACGTGCGAGCGGATCGAACTTTACTGCCTATAAACACTTTATTGCCCATTGTCGACGATTATTACTTTAACCCTTATGACTTATGAAGTAATAAATTCGATCTTTTCATACCAAACATGCTTCGGGTTTCGACCATTAGCTTGCAGCCTCGCATCACGCACACTCACACCTCGAACCACTGACAGTCACAAATTAAAACAATCGCAAAAATGCAGTTTACCTTCTATGTCGAATCCTCCTCTTGCATTGTTCCCGTTATGCATTACCCATTATTTAAATCAACTTGCTAAGTGCGTATCGATGACATTCCAAAAATAAATGGCAATCGGATTGGTCACATGCATTGGAAAACATTCAGATACGGCTGTTTAATATGCATACACCTGCGCATGAAGTCACGCGAATAGCGCCGGTGTTAACGGGGTATTAATACTTATTCTGTACTGCTAATCAATTTAATATTATCGCGCCCGTCTTTTCAAAGCATAATTCCATCCAATAATTACTTTTGATCGGTAAGTGTGGATCAAAGGAAATATACCTAAATCGCTCAATGTGCACGTGCAAAACGAACCACACTCGCGTCCAAATACGGATATCAATTGAACGAAACAAGACGCTTTCGAAGCAAATGCATAAAGCCGAGTGAATCAATAGATTAAAGATGGCGATAAGCTTAAAATATCCACCAATAGGCGGGCTGTAAATAACTTATTTGTAATTGCAGTGCAGCGATTGTCTGATGGTAAAGGCTGATGTTGATGGTATCGGCGCTGTGCCAGGCTCCCTTTTGGTACATATGGCGCAGTTCGCTCGACCGATTGCGTGTTTTTGCTTCTTTGTGATGTCGGTGCCCACATATTTCAAGTTAAACTAGCTGAGTCACCAAGTTTTCCTGAACTTCAATTGTGGCAGTTACGATCAATAATTATGGTCAGGAACAATTCTTGTAACTACCACAAAAAATATTACGAAGGAGTTTTAGGGTTGTAATTATGACAACCGAAGCAAATACTTCAATCTAAAGTAACCCCTAAATGTTACACAAATTAATAAAAAACATTAGTTTGTTTAACATGTGGAGCGGTGAATATAATTACAGCTGTACAAAGGAGTTGCATAAAAAGAGTATCTGTTAGAAGTACGTCACCATTGGCTTTATTGAAAGCTGCGCTTGCTCTGTAATGTCCCCGCCCTCTGAAGCATAAAGTTATTCTCACAACAAAGCACACGGGGTTCCTGAGCTCCTTATATTGGACCTCTCTTGAGCCGACCCATTGTGATCTTAATGCTGTATTATATTAATGCGATAAACATCGCGGAGATGAGATCTATTCTTCGCTTTTTATCTTTAATATTAGCAAATCGTGTCGCAGATAGAAAACTCGACAATCGACTATCTTCAAAGACTCTGGTTTTTAGACTTATTGGTAACACGAATCGCAGAGTATCAAATTCTATTAAAGAAACCTTATGCCCGATCTATTGTTATAGGTTGCTTTTAACCGCTATTGTGTTTAATGGTTAAGACATGTTCATGCTCCAAATAGTTCAAATAATAGAAAGCACATTACGATATGCGATGTCAAAACGTGCTTATAAAATATAATAACCATATTAAAACACTCCCAGTCAGATGACAAGGCATGAAAATCCAAATTTAGTGAGCATTCTGTGGAACGGACGACGGCACCGCGCGGCACCACGCACAATGAGACCTTGCCTTCCCTGAATAATTGCCGTATTTAACTCCGGAGATTTACCGTCCCGGATTGCATCACAATAGAGTATTTAGTCCGTGAATGAAACTAAAAAACTATTGTTTTGGTTGAAACAAATGAACTCGTATCAAGAGTCGCAGACAATGATACAACACATTCAAGCTCTACCGTACTTGCCTAATTGATTAAAATCAGATAAGACCACAAACTAACTGACTGAGATAACCCGTATAATGGTTAAGTGAATTAACGAATGAGTTAAGTGTCAGTATCATGGATGATGCGTATCCAACATAAAATTAATTGTCGTCTTTCAACGAGACGAAGCAGCAGCGTGAGCATGTTTTACGACCAACGCACGATCATAACCGTTCTCCAAAAAAAGGGTATTAACAAAAGAAGAAATTGTATGAAAGAATCTATTCACGGGTAAACACGAAAAACACACATGCGTGGAGAATGAGTCCTTTTGAAGTCAGTCATAAACTGATAAACTCATAAATAAGTTTGATGACTTTTTGTTTCATCAAAAACGAGCGATTTATCTTAATCTTCGTAATGCCCTCTAAGTGGTTGGGTGTAAACTTTTTGTAAATGATAAAAGTTGTGGTGCGGGGTCGGCGGCGTATGCGAGCGGCGGCGCGGCGCGGCGCGGCGCGGCCGTACAGCGCTTTGTGCGCTGAGTAATCGCCGCGAGTTGGCTTCTCGGATTTATGTGCCGTTTCTACTCCGACCACAATGGAATATTTAGGGCGAGAATAAAACTTTGCACCACACGCCTATATTTTATTCCGATCGTGACATGTGAATGCTTTGCTTTTTACTAAAGCATCATGCAGTTCGCGTCACGTACCATTTTTAACGGGTGAAACAAATATTTACAATGCTAAATCTTATTTGCTTTTTAAGCATTATCATCATCGATCATTCATGTTCAGTTTAACAGAATTTACAATTTAAAACAAGATGTTGAGCATGGTTTAATAACTGCCGATAGAGATTGAAGGCGGCAATATGGATTCCCAAAACGATTGTCAACATAGACTTCTTTTACAATTGTTATAAATGGAACTTTTGACTTTTGTATCGTAAAGTCGTGAACTCTTAAGTTGTTAAAGTCCTTAAGTTTATTGACGGACGTAAAAAATTTTGATGAAGTTATTTTGTTTATTAGTTTTCAACAAGGACCATGGCTGTTAACTGGCGGCATGGGAAAAACATGTCCGCGTTTAATTTAAAATACGCGGTCTGTTTACAGTACTCCAGTGGCCACATTGTTATGTCACGCCGTCAACGCACTCGTGCTGCCGCGGATTAATTTATAATTTCATAAAAGGGTTTTGACCCGGATACAAGGAGAATATTTTTGAAAAACGTATAAAATATATCACTACTCATTATTTAATTCATCGGATCGTATAATAAATGTTCAAATTTTGGCAGTCATAACATGAACTTTAGATGTTTGAAATTAGGAGATCAGGAATTTCTGCTAAAACTCGTTTTCAAGTGAGAACAACGAGTTTAAGCAGAAATTGCATTACGTGAAATAAAATTTGGGAAGTTGACAATATAATTGAAACATTCGTCCATGTTTAAAGCCTTTAGAAGTGCCATGCTTAAGAGGCAGAGAGTGGGGCTTGCAAAACAGAAGTAGGTACCGAAAGACGCAGAATCGGTAAACCTCCAATAAAGTGAACCGTTGACGTAGCGAAGCTAAGCTAAAAAACCTTGGAGGAGGCGCCTATATCTAGCAGGGAACGTCTTTTTATAATAATAATAATAATAATAATATCAGGGGACAATGTCACACCAATTGACCTAGTCCCAAACTAAGCTCAAGGCTTGTATTATGGGTACTAGACAACGATACAAATACTTATTATAGAGAAATATACACTTAAATACATTAGAAAACATCCATGACTCAGGAACAAATATTCGCGCTAATCACACAAATATCTGCCCTTACCGGGATTTGAACCCAGGACCGCTAGCTTCGTAGGCAGGGTCACAACCAACTAGGCCAGCGCGTCGTTTTGCTGAAATGTTAATGATGACGATTTATAGAGGATCTAATAAAAATCATATGATCGAGACTCCTATCTTTGTTAAAATTTGTAAGTATACACAATAGTCATTACATGAAAAATATCATTAGACTGGTAAAGATTGCCACTACTTGTTTTTACCACTGATAAGTACATACATAAACTCACGCCTTCATTCCCAGTCGTCTCTTACGATATCCACGGGAAGACATGGAATGACACCATTCTAATCCGGCAACCACAAGGGGACAAATAAACTACAGATAAATATACAGCTTAAAAATACCCTTTGTTAACTTTAGTTTGAGTAAATAATATTAATCACCGCGCATGCAAAGTTTAACTAGCTATTTACCAAGCAAGCGAGGCTTGAAATGTTTTCTGAAGTATATTTAAATACTCAGCAATATTTTAAATATGGAGGTAAATCTGTACCGTGTACAGTCAGCTTCAAAAGTAGCAAGCAGAACAACATGCTTAAAATGTTCTAGACACGACGTAGGTATTCTCTTGACAATAGAGTCGAGTGCAGGGTAGTGATTCTCTCAACAACGAAGCTCGAACGGACAAACGAGTGAATGTCCAAGCGGCGAGTTTAAGTAGTCCCGTCAGTGCGAGCAAAACATATTTAGCGGGTGAATTTTCAATTTAGCAGCATGGTTTCTGTCGATGGATTGAACGTAAAAGGCTGCTTAATTGAAAATTCACGCGCTAAATTGTGTTTTGTTCGCTCTGACGGGACTACTTAAACTCGCCGCTGCGATTTCGCTCGTCCGTCCGACCGTCCGTTGTTTTTGAGAGAATAACACCCCTGATCATTTTGACCTCTTCTGTTGCGTAACTATTTCTGCTGCTGGCTGTATAATAAATGTAGCTCGTAAGTTAATACACATCCGGATACCATTTATGTAATCATTTAATAATTAATGTTTATGTTCGGAGTTAACCATTTATAGGAGCTATTTTGAAAATTGCATTAAATATTATGCGTTATGCTGATGTTATGGAGATATAAAATTTGTTAACAAAAACTGAAGAACTTAAACTCCAATAGACGTAATAATGTTTGAATCTGTATGAAATTTAATATGTGACCCGACTAAACGTTTAAAACGAAACTAAAAGTTTTATGCCGACGCTGAAACCTGGTTATTAACGCTTCGGTTAATTTTGCGATACAAAGCACTTTGTTTAACCACTTGGGATTATCCAGGAGTGACATAAAAATTATAAATAAACGTTCAAATCTAAATCTATGTATATTAAAGGCAAACCTGACTCACTGACTTATATATCAACGCACAGCCAAAACTATTGTACCTAGAAACTTGAAATTTGGTACAGGGGTTCCTTTCATGATGTAAGTGAGCACTAAGAAAGGATTTTTCGAAAATCGACCCCCAACGGGAAGAAACAGGGGGAGTAGCGGGGAACTAATTTTACGCGTACGAAGTCGTGGGCGTCCTCTAGTATATAAATACAGATCAGGGGACCATTTCACACAAATTGACCTAGTCCCAAACTAAGCTCTAGGCTTGTACGTAGGTAGGTATTATGGATGTAGACAATGATAAAAATACTTACCGCCTGTTTCACAATCGACGAGTAAAGCGTATTTGACACATAAATTAAGCCCTGTCTCTTTCTTGCACTTGAAAATAGGCAACTTTAATTGGCAGATTAATTTACTTGTCGATTGTGAAACACGCCCTTAATACTATAAAATTATCTATACGATATAAAAATATACGTAGATAACATCCAAGGCTCAGGAACAAGGAACAAATACTTGCGCTTGTCAAATATTTATCCAAACCGGGAATCGAAACCAGGACCACTACTTTCGTAAGTAGGGTCACTATCACTACCAACACCAACTATAGGCTAGCAAACATTAAAAAATATTTTTGTGAAAATCTAGATATTATATTATCAACCGATATTATTTTTGGAATGTTGTTCTGAAATCATTCGCTTTATTACTTAGTTGATAGATTTATCTAGGTACAGTCAAGGACTTTAATTCTTAAGCCACTATGGAACCCTGTCATAATGACAGCTTCAAACCATATGAAGGAAATTACGCTAAAATTAATGATCAACGTTATGCGACAGGGTTCCATAGTGGCTTAACAATTAAAGTCCTTGACTGTACCTAATAATTAGGGAATAACATAATGTATTTTTTAAGTGACAAAAACTACAAGTAGGTTCTGAACTTATTCAGGAAAAAGGAGTTGCATTAAACTATCTCAAAACGTAATCCTATGCAAGATTCTACCCACACTGCGTTAACCACGTGACTCTGAACGTAGCAATCTCAAAGAGAAAAGTTGTGTAAGAATTTAAATAAGTTGACTTGCAAATGAGGGTGCCTGGTAATAAGACGGTGTAACCATGGACATGAGCAAATTGCGTCTTAGGCATGGCCTTGTTAAAAAAAAAACGGAAGAACGCAGCAGAACTTTTTTTTTATTATATAGGCAAAAACACACTCCACTACTTAACTTGACTATGCACGTTTGCGTTAATGTAGCTTTAGAAAGGAAGTAGCCAAATGTTTGATTTCTAGATTGATAAAACTATACGTAGATTCCTGCGCTTTGAACAACGTTCTAAATTATTTATATTACACTAGCTGCCCGCCAGCGGTTTCGCTCCGCTGCACATTTCTAACCTTCGATTTTTCATAGCTTTTCATACATATAAACCTTATCCTGACAATAACGAACACAACCAAAAAGAAATCGGCCAAATCGGTTCAGCCGTTCTCGAGTTTTGCGCTAAGCAACACATTTAGTGATTCATTTGTATTATATAGATATATAGATTTATATCATACATATTGGAGTACCTATAGGTATCATTTGATGTTAGTTGTGATAAAGAATTTCCCTTTTTAGCTACAATGAAGAGCAAAATGCAATTGATTGATAATAGTGTAAAACTATTTGACCGGTTTACGCCGGGCAACAAAACATTTGCAACTTGACTCCAATCTGCGGCAAGCCACCTAAACGGGGGGTTTTAAAGCGCACGGTAAAATCTCGGCGAGGTTCTTTCCATTCGCAGTCGGCCCGGAGTCCGGTTAATTGGCACGGCGCGGGCGTGTGCGCTCAGATAACGCCTAAGTGCTGCGGCACCGCGCCGGACACACGATTAACCCTTATGAACCTTATCGCCACACCAATACGAATAAAATTATTAAACACCCCTTATCTCACATTTACTTTATAGTTAATACTCAGAAAGCGTTACATCGTTACAGTAAATACGAGAACTTATTGATAACTGTCTTGAAATTAACTGCACATGCGCTTAATTGTAGCTCACAAGTTTGATATTCTAGAGGGCAATTTTAGTCAAAAGCTGGGAGATGGAATAGTTACAATTTTAGTGAAATAATTTGAGAGAAACAGTAATTAGTCTGCGTTGGAGAATGCATAATTGCAATTTGCATAAGTTTGGATAAAGCAACTTCTATTCAGCAGTTGCGCGAAGCAGATCTCATTCGGGGGCTTGGAATAGCAGTGATGAGGGCCGGAGTGGTCGATCGAGCCGAGCTCGCGCTGCGGTTTGTTTACTTTGACACCGGTTTTAGATTTTCCGTCGATAATGCCGTCTGGAGCCTGTGCTTGCGGGCGTCGAGGCGCTCCGGTCCTTAGTAATTCAACAGCAGACCTGCATAGTTAAGCGACATTTCGAAATACACTCGAACAAGTCCTGTGGCGAAGCGACTGGCGAATCGCAAACGGAATTATAAACGCGACTAGGAGCCATTCCGTTTAAAGAAAGACGTTAAAGACAAACCGTGGAACAGCGGGTGAGTGGCATGTCTGGTCGCGTGCAGCGCGGAGATCCATTTAATGTAGTCTGCCGTGTGCTGCCGCCAACAAACAAATTACGGATGCAAACACGTCGCAACACGCGAGCCAGCCTTGAAAGCCTTTTGCTTGCTTTGTCAATTTTGCTGCTCCCCGGCGTATCGCTCGAAGTCGCTCGGTCGAGTAATTTGATAAATGTTATTGTTATTGGGAAAGCTAACAGAGGTAATTGTTTTACAGTTTGCTCATGCTAATGCAAACGGCGCACTGTTTGCAACAATTCGAGTTGAAATAATAAAAAAAGCCATTTCAGACGAAACGTTGATAACTCTATGAAGCAATAATCTTAGAATTGTATTATGAACGAAAACCATCCAGTTGTTATTAATTTCTTATCTACAACTTGTGTTTCATCTCAAAATCCGCGTTTGAGAGACTCGAAAAATATTTTTCGATCTGAATAATTGCTGTTTGTTTTATTTTCACAAGATTCCAAAATAGAGTTGTCAAGCTGTCTCGTGAAATATCAATTTGGAACGGTAGAGCTGCCACATTATTCAACAAATATTAAATTTAGGTATCTTCTAAAATGAGTCGTTATTTTTAGGCGTTGATCGCTCTCTAAATATGAATTCGTCAGAATGATTTTGGTTCACGCTGTCCTGGCAACACAATTTTGCACGAAACAAAATAGTTTGTTTACTATAACGAGCACCGGTTACTTGCTGCCATTCGTAACTAAGCGGGGGGGTCCTGGGTGGCAGGAGGGGGTGAGCTACATGGCTTTACTAATTTCCTAGTCTCATGGGTGCAAGTCGCAGCCGCACACTTGCTCCTACAATTTCCTATTACTGCGCATAATTTAGATCATATCAGACGCATATAACACGTAGACTTACACAATTTTACGTAGAAATATTTTTTCTGCACTGCACGCTTACATATCTAATCAATGTTGCATTTCTGTCTAAAATAGTTCAAGCCCTGCTGGTCAGTGAAGGAAATACTTTATCCCATGCATTTACTTCCGCTTGTAAAAAAAACGGGCACTTGCGTATTACCCCATACAATTGCCTACAAATATGACTTTTCAATTTTGACAACCAATCAAAAAGTTCCTAATTTTTATTTTTCATTGCGGTTATCGTTAACTAATAAACTAAGGTTCAAAATTATGTACAACGTATCTCTGTTGAAAACGAATCTTTCATAGTATAAGGATTTGAAAAAAATTATGTTTGGCGTTCATACAAAATTGTAAAACTTTGCATACAAAGGCGTCAGCACTTAACTAGTTTTAAATCGCTATAAAATATAAGGTCCGTTCTTAACAGAGGTTCACTGTACATCAGTTTAAACCTTACTTAATGATCTTAAGTAAATTGTAATTCGCAATAAAATTGGGCAGGAACATTTTGAAGGGTGCTCAAAATTAAAAAGTAAAAAAAAATACGCAAGTGCCCGTTTTTTTGCAAGGGGTGTATAAAAATGCATTATAACGGCTAGTGGCTGCACAAGACACTGCGATACACGTTCTAGTGTTACGCCGTTCAATATTTGCTTCCGTCGAACATGTGTTGCGACCTAACTAGGGTAAATGTTGTGAGCCGCTAATTAAATTAGGACCAAGCGAGCTACAACGCAATTGAATGACCATCGCTATTACTTTGTCCCTTTAGAAACAACGATCAACAACAATTCATAAACTATATATTATTTACTTTAAAGAAAACTCAAGTCCTAGATAAAGCAGATCCCTTCCGTCTATAAGTTATAATAAGTATGAGTTACGATGTCTCTAATGATTAATAATTACGTCTACCATCAACGTTGAGCGGGTAGATAGATAGCGCGTCATAATAGATGTGCGATAGACCACATAAACTAGTAAACTGTCACAAGCCCGGTTAAAAAGGGTGCTTCACAGAAAATACGTTTGTCACTATCTGTGTCCGGTAAAAAAATACCAATGTAATTAGGGTCAGTTCTTCCAACGCATCAACGCATTTCAGCATACGCTGCAAAAAGTGCAGTTTTCGAGTATAAATTTGAGTGTCGCAACCCTATCGTATAAAACAGGTCGCAGTAGGTAGTGGGAACTAGCGTGTCGGCCAAAGCAGCCCGTGTAGCTGTCAATTAGGGCTGCGGCGTTCGGTGCAGGCGCGGGCCGCGTGAGCGACGCCTCGCCTCGCCTCGACTCGTCTGTCGCTGACGTATTTACAAAAGGCTGCAGACTATCTGTTGGCTTTTTAGTTGAGTGGGAAATGTTAGTCCCTTGTATGTGTAGAGTTGTGTTTCAACATCGTATGTATGGATATATAAAATACTCGTATTGTAGAATTTGCAGTAGTGGTTGTAGTAAATCACGAGAAAAAAGACATGCCGTTTGGGGCATTTACGCCAATGAAATCATTTTAAATTTAATGTTAAAATCAAATCACATGAACCGTCTAAGCTTCTCCTGCTCCTTGGCTGAATAATAGATTGAACAATCGCTTAAACTTAAAGTGAGTAGGTCGAAAGATTATATGCAATACCGCTTTCGAATGAGCTGCGGAACTTGAGCGCGACTAACTAAGTTTGTATCACTCCGAACTGGCTCCGTGACAACCGCACTCAATAACGGCTTCCTATATTAACATTTATGTAGAATAGCTTACGGCGCTAGATGCAATTAATGCAGTTGTTCTGTTAATGCAAATGTTGGCTCGCCCGTGGCAACATATCACATTGACACACATTCTTTTCTCACACTGTAATTTAAGTGCTTGTTCAATAAATTAACAAGCAGATTAAAATTGTTTGTAACTCTTTACAATTTTCATCTTATAAGTATATACTTAATAGTTAAGACTCTCAAGCTTTTTATATTTTAGCCACCTGCACTTTTATACTTATTTGCACGAACCGTTCCTAAGATACAATGGTACATTACACTTGCGGCGTAACTGTACTGCCCGCAGTCCCTTCAAGTGTCGCTAGTCCAGCGACATCTGTAATGGAAGCGACGCAAGTGCCTTGGCGAGTGACACTTGTCAAGAAATGAAAAGCTACTCCTACAACGGTACTTACAAAGAATAACTCTTGAACAAAAGATTCGAAGATAAATACGTTGAACAAATTAATTATCACGCGGTAAACTGCAATAAACTTTCTAATTACAGAATGTTAGCGTAGGAAAAGTTGCACGAAAAGCCACTTAATTTTCACAGGGAGTCATCTCCAAAAATAAATAACTCAAAACTATGTAAATTTAAAACAAAGCAATAATTCTCAGTCATTAATAAGTAGGTACTTACTAGGTGTGACGAATCCTATGACTAACAAAAATACTTGGCACGCTCATCAACCCAAAGACCCCGGACGTGCCGCTAAACACTCCACGCCTTGGCGTAAAGTGATCCATTGCAATCCACTCACGTAAGTTACAAACGAAGCTCCGGACTGATGCGTCACGTCGTGGTCTGGGTGCACTCTTTACCCTCAACTTCAATTTAGTTAAAAGTAGTAGCTGAGTGCACGGTACAGGCGTGATCTTAGTGCGGTTGGATTCGGACTCGCTTTTTGAAACCCGCAACTTTATACTCGAGAGCGAGACTGTTAAATTTTAAACTTGTAACGCAGTTTCACGGAGTAGTTTTGGGGCTGAACTGTGAATAATCCAGAAAGTAACGGTGACTGCGGCGCAGACAAATAACACCTTTTATCCTTCGCTGATATTTTATGCCTGTTTGAATCCAGCTTTTTATAGGACATAATTATGCACCACGAAAAAGCAATGACTACCATTAAATAAAATGTACATGGTGTTTTAAATCTGAACTCGGGGGTGTTATTCTCTTAAAAACGGCGCTCGGTCGGTCGAACGAGTGAACGAGTGAACGCGCCACACCGGCGATTTTAAGAAGTAGTAGAAGTAGTCAGCCTTATACATTTGATCTTATCGACCGAAACCCTGCTGCCTAATTTAGAATGCACGCGCTATTAAAATGTGTTTTGTGCGCTCTGAAAGGACTACTTAAACTCGCCGGTGTGGCGCGTTCCGCGCGTTCACTCGTTCACTCGTTCGACAGACCCTGCGTCGTTTTTAAAAGTATAACACCCCAGTTCAGTTTTAGCTATTTCGTTTCATTTTTATTTATACAGGGTTATTGGTAATTCGACGTATTCCCGTTAGGAGGTGATAGGGGTGACTATTTGCGGTAATTTTAACCCCCATATGCATTATGCAAAAGTGAACCATTTTTGAGTTATCATGTTTTTTAGCTTTTTTCAAAATAAGTCAAAAATGCAGCATCAAAAATTAATTAAAAAAAAAGTATCCATTTAAATCTATTTTTTTCTTCTTATTTATAAAAACAATAAAACTCTGGTTATTTATCAATATTAAAACAACAATTATCGGTCCAAATTTAAAAATGCGAGACTAAAAACGATATTATTTCTAGATTTTTTAGATATCTTTTTCCACTAAAATGCCTTAAAAACAAAAAAATTGTTATGAAACTTGGTTTGCAGATTAATTTAAAAACATAACCGTTTTCTTAGCTCTCCAAAAATGCATAACAACTAGGAACTTATTTCAAAGAAACTGAAAAAAAAATGATCACAAAAGAAGCAGGCGGAAATTTGGATTCGAACTAAACACAAGGTAGTTCTTTAAAAAATCCCATAAAATTAATTAAAAACAATACCCAATGTCAATAAAACAAAAAAACTATTTTAAAACAAAATTTAAAACCAGTAACAGTTTAATAGTAATAACAATTAACAATTAATAATAGTAACAATTAACACATTTTTTAATTTAAAGTTCTTGCTCGAAGTGACTTCCCCTATTGCGTACGCAAAGTCGCATTCTTTTTCTTAGTTGTGACTTAACTACCGAAGTAGGTAGTCTAATTATTACGCATTGCATTTGCTGCATTTATAATTCTCATCTTGAGTTCTTCCGCGGATGACACAGGCGAGAGGTCGTAAACTATGGATTTCATGTGACCCCAGACATAGAAATCAACCGGCGTTAAATCCGGACTTCTCGCGGGCCACGGAATGGGTCCTCCTCGCCCTATCCAATCCTGCATTATGCACTGTAGACCACGCTTTCCATTGTGTTACAGAGAGTCGTGTGGCGACGGTGTTTGTCGAAATTGTTGGTTCATCGATAAATTCTTGCAGAATATCC
This sequence comes from Acleris laterana, assembly GCA_963966035.1. Taxonomy (NCBI): domain Eukaryota; kingdom Metazoa; phylum Arthropoda; class Insecta; order Lepidoptera; family Tortricidae; genus Acleris; species Acleris laterana. Next base: position 10,556,974 of record OZ014443.1, on the reverse strand, counting down.
TCTTCGCAATTAACAACATGGACTGGGGGTCTTCCGGCATTAATTTGTCTTCTCTGAACACAACCAGTTTCTCGGATTCGCCTATACACTCCATTAAAAACGGATACATGGGGTAACCGGCGATTGGGAAACCGACGCGAATAATCATGACGAGCAGCTTCACTGTTACCGTTGCAAAAGCCTTTGGCTACAAGGCAAAACATGATATACCAGCAAGACGGATGTCCTGCACATTTTGGTGTCAATGTTAGGCGATGGCTCGATAGCCATTTTCCTAATCGTTGGATAGACCGAGGAGGACCCATTCCGTGGCCCACGAGAAGTCCGGATTTAACGCCGGTTGCTTTCTATGTCTGGGGTCACATGAAATCCATAGTTTACGACCTCTCGCCTGTGTCATCCGCGGAAGAACTCAAGACGAGAATTATAAATGCAGCAAATGCAATGCGTAATAATTTGACTACCTACTTCGGTAGTTAAGTCACAACTAAGAAAAAGAATGCGACTTTGCGTACGCAATAGGGGAAGTCACTTCGAGCAAGAACTTTAAATTAAAAAATGTGTTAATTGTTACTATTATTAATTGTTAATTGTTTTTACTATTAAACTGTTACTGGTTTTAAATTTTGTTTTAAAATAGTTTTTTTGTTTTATTGACATTGGGTATTGTTTTTAATTAATTTTATGGGATTTTTTAAAGAACTACCTTGTGTTTAGTTCGAATCCAAATTTCCGCCTGCTTCTTTTGTGATCATTTTTTTTTCAGTTTCTTTGAAATAAGTTCCTAGTTGTTATGCATTTTTGGAGAGCTAAGAAAACGGTTATGTTTTTAAATTAATCTGCAAGCCAAGTTTCATAACAATTTTTTTGTTTTTAAGGCATTTTAGTGGAAAAAGATATCTAAAAAATCTAGAAATAATATCGTTTTTAGTCTCGCATTTTTAAATTTGGACCGATAATTGTTGTTTTAATATTGATAAATAACCAGAGTTTTATTGTTTTTATAAATAAGAAGAAAAAAATAGATTTAAATGGATACTTTTTTTTTAATTAATTTTTGATGCTGCATTTTTGACTTATTTTGAAAAAAGCTAAAAAACATGATAACTCAAAAATGGTTCACTTTTGCATAATGCATATGGGGGTTAAAATTACCGCAAATAGTCACCCCTATCACCTCCTAACGGGAATACGTCGAATTACCAATAACCCTGTATAACCTAACGTATTTATTTCTTTTAATATAGCTTATAAATATTTAATAAGCCCCTTTTTAATTTAGGGTATTACACTTTTCAAAGTGAACGTACAGAAAGGTAGCATTAACCACAGTGTAAATCAAAATGTCTTTTGCTAAAGCCAGCTTAGTGCGGGCGACTTACCGCATTCGATTAAATTAACTTTGCCTCTGGAATCGCCTTTAATATACTTTCTTTAGAACTTATTTAAAAGTAAACATTAAAAACATCATTTTAGATATGTATAACACGAGTTTTATCAATGCCGTTGGATATTAATAATAAAATGAGTACCTACCTACAATTACATAATCACTAAACTGCGGACACGATATGACTCCGATATCCGTTAATAACTACTGAAATTGCTATTTGAAACATGCTAGCTATGAATTTTACATTAAAAATGAATTAGGTAATCGTCAACAAACACGATTGCGCGTAGATGTTATCGAAAACACATTCTTGTAACATGTCGGTTTTTTTTTAAATAAAAGCTGCACCAGCGACATGTGTTTCGTCAGCCAGCCGGAACCGCCCCACGAAATTAACATACAGTTACCAACCGTCTAAAAAACCTTTTTAAAACTGTGACATGACAATGATGCGTTAACATTATGACAATGGCCCGTTAAAGGTAAATGGGAAGTGAAGTCCGTTTAGCTGTTCACGATTCACGCTTCGAGGTTGTGTTTACGCGGGCGGCCTTTCTGTTCTCGGAGTACTTCACTATTAGTCCGGCTGTGGTTAATGCTCAATGGCAACTCGCTTCATTACGTTTATTGTTTCAATTGTTGCATTAAATTGTTTCAAGTTGGTTTTGTAACAATGACTGTAAAACCTGAGCTTCCGAGTTTAAATGTGTCGAAATAATAGATACTGTTTGCTTTATAATACATGGATCCATTTCTATATTCATATTGGGTTATTCCCACCTGTTACCACCAATTTGTTACCTCTGGTAACTACTGGGAATAAAAATTCCCAGCTGTTACCATTAAACTAATTGGTGGTAACTACTGGGATTTTTTTCCCACTAAAATATTCAGTGGTAACTACCACCAAATATTGAAGTGGTAACAAATGAGAAAAATATTCCCACTTGTTACCACCTACTTTAGTGGTAACAGGAGGGAAAAAAAAACCAGCTGTTACCAGTGGTAACAAATTGGTGGTAACAGGTAGGAATAACCCGTCATATTCTGTATCGCTGCTGATATATTTTTAGACATCTCCAATTGGTATTGACCTGGCATGTGTGCCGGAAAACCAGTTGAATAGTTATGCAATGCATCATTCCATTACAGGTAGGTATTCCTGTTGCATTCGAGCCGGCCGCATCATACCAGTTTAGGTTGTTCGCGGTTGCCCGTATTTAGTTCTGTTCGGATGCCGGGTAAGCAGATGTGTTAATTGTTCACTCATTTGCCACCTTTCTTCTAAGAATGCTGCGGTACCTCAAGACAATTGTGTACCTATTTAGAAAGGTGATTAAGCTGGAAGATGATAACGAGACGCATCATTATGTTAAGGAGGACTATTTGGTGGTAATGGAAAAATAATTGTTCTTTCATAACTCTAACGGCTAGTCATCAGATTTAAAACAAATAATCTAAATCTTAAAACCAATGAAAGGAAAAAACCTGTTAAAGTACAGAAGATTCAATCACACATACATATTTTCTTTTTATTTGTCCCATTGGTTGAAGCAGAGTTTTAAGCACGAATTTGTTTCCTGATAAAGAATGATTAAGCTCAATGAGCTTCAAGGCAAGCCGCAGCGCACCATGTCTGCCATAATAATATATGAGGCAGCACTCCAATACCTTTCTGAGAAACACCTACCTACGCTCATACGTAAGGCTATTTTAGAGCAGCATGTAACTTATAATAGGTATGTAATTTAATGCGCAGTCAGCCCATTAAAAAGCATTCAGTCCCGCCGTGGCTACATCGCACTGTATTAAGTGTGGAGTGAGCACAGAAACAAGAGGGCACGGATAGAGTTTTCTTTATTGTTGTTTTAAAGAGCTCTCTTTACAAGAAGTTGTAGCATCGGATGTCGGATATTAAAAAGATTCTCGGCAGCTGGGGTTTAATTAAGCTTATATAATTGAAATCGTAAAATCGAATGTAGATAGTTCAAGACACGTTTTATTCTATATCTTTGCATACGTTTTGAATGTAAATTGCATTATTTCTGAATGCTATTAAAGTTAGCAAACGTTCGTTCACGTTATCTCGCCCGTGTGGTTGCGGGAACAAGGTGTTGCCGCTAGTCGTCCTGCGATCAAGATATCGGCGAATACCTTACGCTAAGGCTGTTCCTAGGCTTCCTCGGAATCTTACCCGACGTACTTTACTCCCAATCGATATATTTGTAGCGCTTGCCAAGGTACTTTGGCTCGTAAAGCACATCGTTGACATAATAGCGCGATTACTTGTACATTCCCTTTGAAAATAAAATGTGCACCTTTATTCTTGTTTCCCAGTCTCCCGAACTAACAGCAAGACGAACCTGACAGGTAACTGACAATGCGCGTAAATTAGTTTCTGTAAAAAGTAAGTATTTGTCACATCGTTTTCATCGTGTAGTTTTTATATTGTTAGAATGCAAAATGTTGTCGAAGTCGGAGTGCGCTTTCACTACACGGTTGTGTCGGTTTGCGCCGTAAGCTAACCCATTAGCATTAGAGTGAACAACAAACTCTTCAAGGTAATTATCTTAACGCCGCGACCATGGGCTCGAGGAGATAACATTCTTGCTTCGTTGGACGCCCATCGGCCGTTTAAATACCACCTGTAGCTCAGTGGACCCCGTCCAATAATTACGGAATGGGTGACTCTAATGGCCGACTATCGTTACAATTTATCGTTAAAATTCTTTATTTGAATTTCAATGTGAGCGTTATCGATCTAAACGACTTTCAAAACGCTTTTAAAACGCATCAACAGCAACTTTGTTTACTTAAAATTATGATATTAACATTTTTTAATAAAATATAAACTTGAGAGAAGAGAATAAAGTTAATTTTATATTTTCAAAGTTTAAATTGAATAAGTTACAATATTTACGGTATAAAAAGGTTTACAATATTTTTAACTGGTTTTTAAATTGAGTTTATTTTATTAAAGAAGAAACATTAACACTATTAAATGAATTAAAAAAAAACATGAACAAAAACATTTTAAAGAACATTAATTACACCTGCATATTGAATATGACGCGAAATTATCCGGCGTAAGCGCAACTTACGGGCAATCAGCGTTTGTCAGTTCACTTCTGCCGGGAATTAATATTAAGTACATGGGCGTGGTAATTATGGGCAAGTAGCGATTATAGTAATAAACAGAATCAACCCACGGTGCTGGCGGACCGGCTTCATGTACCAAGACCTTTTGCTATTATTTCATACAATACATTCATTGTACTCAGTGAGGACTTGAGAAAACAACTAAGTTTTTTAACAAAAAACATTTCTAGAAACTAAATACGACCAATAATCCAATTTGAAATAACTTACTAAGTATATTTTTTTATTTCCGCCTTAGTAAATAATATGTTAAGACCTTGTTTTGTTTGTTTTCAAAACCTAAAAGGTCACCCAAATAACTTTAAAAAAATTACATGAAAAATACGACAAGTGGTATTGTTTTGGTATGATCATGCATTTCAAAAATATCTATATTGTATCCCAATCGTTGGTGCAGTTTTATGTGTATCATATATGTAGGTAAGAAAGAATATGACCTCTTTGGAAAGTGTACTGTTGTCTCGGTTGTCCTGCAATTAAAAATATGACAATATTGTGTTTAATCTAAAGAAGTATGAATAGAATTGCTAACATGCGAGATGGGCTGGGCAAAGGCCGAAGAGATGTCGAGTTACCCAAGCAATCTGGTGAATATATTTGGACGGCGCAAGATTGGAAATTGTATCGAACTTTGAAAGAAACCTAGGTCCGTGGCGGTGTATTTCAATTGATATTATGATGATTAGGCCACGAGAGATTTAGATTTAGACTTCCAATGAGAGTCATCTCGTAGCTACACGACTGCCGGCGTCATTTATTCACGTCGCCATTATTATATTTCAAATATAAATTCAAAAACTGCACCAGCCTCAATAAGCCTGCGTCATAAAGGGCCTTTGACTGCAACAAAGGAGAAAATGCCGGTTAAAAATTGGAACCCTATTTTGATGGTTAATTGTATGAGTATTATTTAACGGTGTTTTGTTTCATGGCCGGGCAGGCGCGAGAGCAAGATGCCACGCCCCGCCAGCCTGAGCGCTGATTGGCGCAGGCCATTCTTTGTCTCACGCACAGCCTTTGTTAAAACCTCCATTCAAATTAGCGATTATAAACGAAGCTAATACCCTCTGCGAAATAGAGCCAAAATATGTCCTTCCCGCTCATTGGCCAATATTTTTCGGCTGCGCTTTATTATGAAATAAACAAGCCTATGTTATCATGGAGCATCCAATTAGGTATTAATGTAATTAGCGTTATGCTCACGCATTACTACTATTACTAGCGAAATTAATTGCGGTGTGACTAGTACTAACTAAAACACAACGTGTTTCGAATTGAATATCATGTAAAATGATTGGAACATTGTCAGTAAACACACACAAAAGATTATACCTATTAAATTAGCATTTAACCAACCTGAGTGGGTTTTAAAAGTAGAGTCTAAACTTTATTTTCTTATAGTCTTGCTAAGTTAGAGCCGGGTTTACCGTCGCCTCGCCCTACCGCAAGCGTATTTTTATTAGCACTTTACTAGGTGATAATGATAACATCTCAGTTTATGACCATAAAAATTCTCTTAAGTAAATTAGGCTGTGATTTATCTTCGCAATCAAAATCAAATAACATTTTATGCAGTACTTAAGTATCACATCAAAAGCTTTCTTTATGTTCAGTTTCACACTGCATTTGATCCGAATTCTACAAAATTAGGATCAAGATTTTCCATTGAGGATGATGCAGAATCAAGTAGGCAGCCGTTTCTTCAACTACTTCTACTAGGTATGGCCTGACCCTTTTTTATTCAACGCGGTGCGAATATGCTTCTATGATCTTATACATGTGAGTCTTCCTTCATTAAACTAGTCTAAATAATCATAGTAATTAATAATTATAGCAGTTACCTAATGTCGTTCACAAGCACCCAGTTTAATTTCATGCTATCAACGATCTCTTATCATTCCTCTTAATCATCCACATTAACTTTGTTAGATTAAACAGCGCGTCGGAGATGTTTAAAAACCTTTTTATCAGATTGCGTGCGGGTAATTTTTCTGTCTGTCTTTACTGTTTACTGTGAACCCGAAGACAAAAGCACCCATGCATGTTCATCATGCACCATCATCCCATATTTAATCATCTGTGGGTGTTCGCCGCTCGTCATTCGTGCAGCACGCACGTTCCTGACTAATCTATCTCTAATTGGGACATGTTACATGGATAATATATCTTCAACTAAAGCCGAAAATCACAGAGTAAACCGATAATTGAAAATGAAATCTTAATAGCGTATTACGGTTGAAGTTTATTAATTGAATCGATTCAAATAGAAGCGTTAATCTTGTTTTGCTATATTGGTGCTTATGAGTTATTTGGTTTGGTTTTGGCACGGTATCAAGGGAAGGTACATGGTGCACTAATAGATGCAAATCCGAATACAAGTTAGTTAATCATGCCTCGGAATTCCGTTACAATGTTTGGATGACATTTCAGTCTTTGTTTGTCTCGGCTGGTCGAAAAGAAATTCAAATAAATAAAAATAAAAATTGAGTATAACCGACATAAAAACACAGTGACACAGTCGAGTTGTGTATTCGGGTATAAATATCAATAAGCAAATACATTTCAATAATCAATGTCAAGAGCAACACGTAAATATCGCCTATGTTCAATTAAAACATATAATATCAAGAAATAATCTTACACAAATCGACCAACTCCTAAACTAAGGCTAAGGCTTGAGCCAGCTAGAAAACGATAATAGTTATTTGTTCAACAAGAGAGCAAAGTTGGTTTTTGCTGCGAGTGATGATTTTGAATCCCGAGTAAGCGAAGGATTCAAAGATACGAGACGTAAAAAACTTTGGTCTCGTGTGAGACATACAACTTTTCACCTCAGCAGCGAGAACAACACAGCGTGAAGCTGGTAGGGCCAACGCAGATCTTCCGTTGTGACCATTTGGTGAATACACGACTAAATAACGACACGATCGCATATGCATCAATCACAAGCATTTTTGCAAAATACTAATAAAATAAAAAGTGGAAAAAATAAACATGAAACAGATAAAACCTGTCACTCAACTTGATAATGCCGTAGTGCAAACACAACTTTATACAGCTTTATGTAGTCTGTGGCTTTAAAAAAAACCTAACTAGGCCTTGTCTATGGCTATTGGCTATGGCGGACAAATTAACAAAAATTACATCGTCATTTACATTACATTACATTTATTTATTTTTAAGTACAATAATCCCGCTATTTTTGAAATGCGTTCTGAAACTGCCCCCGCGGTTTATGTCACGAAATTAAAGATTGTTAAAACGATAACAAAATTATGAAGATACATGATAAACTTCTTATTTTTCATTAATTTTGTCTTCAAAACATTAAATAAAAAAAATGATTGTACTTACTGTATAAAATAGTTATAATAAACACATTTCAAACTTAAACAGATAGTTTTATTTGCAATTTACGGTTATGTGTGCATCCGAACGTGCGTTTCTTTTTGGGCCTACTATGTGTGGCCTTTGAAAATCGAACTTCGAATCAAGTTGTTTCTATCTCTCGCTTTTTTCCTATCGAAGTGAAAGTGACAGAACAAAGAGTTAAATTTTTTCGAATGTTGTGAGTAGCCCCATCACTGCTCACGGCATTTAAAAAAAATAATTAAAAAGCTACTTTGCCTCTCGCTCGCAGCAAAATTGAATTTTGCTCACTGTTTTTAAGCAGCAAAACCTGCTTGTTTGAGCTGCTGAGGTGAAAATATATTTACATAGCGAAATGCATACCTACATGCAAATAGAAAAACATTGATGACTTAGAAACAAATACTCTCATCACATGAATATTTGCTGTGCCTAGGGACCGCTAGCATCATGTCACAGGCAGGGTCACTACCAACTAGGCCATAGGTTCCCAAAGTGGTCCTTACCGCCCGCAGTGGGCGCTGAGGGTATCGAGGGGGCCCTCAGAAAAATAGGGGGAGCTGAAGCTGAGTACAAACCGAAATTCCATTGAGATACAATTGATTTTGCAATCAATGTATTTTAGAGATTTCACAGCATAAAGCATTTAGCAGCAGAAGATAGATTTGTTTTCAACGTCCTTATAATATCCAATGTTAATCCTTGTACCAGTTTTTTCTGTTAATAAAAAGGTTTATTAAGCCAAATGTTTTTTTGTTTGGGGGTGCGGTGAAAAATGTCTTGCTAAGTGGGCGGTTATCCAAAAATGTTTGGGAACCTATGAGCTAAGCTAACGGCGTCGTCGAGCTTCAGAGAACACTGAACTTAAACTTGGAGGTGCATAACGTATCATGAACATCAAAATGACATCGCCGGTAAACACTACCCAGGCCCCGCCGACACGTAATTTGGAATGGACATAAACTTTTTAATGTTCCAAACCATACCTTTGGTGTGTTACCATATTATCTTAATAGTTAACTTCCAGTTATTACGGAACAAAAACAAAACGATTGTTAAGTAGTAGACGGCATTTCGTAATTTGGTAGTTACAAACATGGTTTCATAGCGATTGTATAGAAAGGGCAGAAGAGAAGAACCCTTTCTCTCTAAGTTTAAAACGATGTTTTCCAGCTTTTTAAATACTTGTAAAATCGGCAGATGACAAACCCTTTGCGATAAGAAAATCAGAGCTAATGGATCATGGTTCACAACATACCACTTAAATACAGATTTGACAACGAACAAGGTAATTTTAACAGATTCCAAAAAAAGGAGGAGGTTCGATGCAATCCGTGTATCGTACCGTTTAGTACGAATGCAAAAACCTTAAAGTCAGTAGTCATGTGCCTAACTTAACATAAATCATCATCGGTCCATGGTTTCAACTAGGTATCTTTTGTTACCAAACCAAAACTGTAGATTTAACCGTATAACAATAATAAATTACAGGAACAACAATAAATTAATATAACAGCGAAATCGCAGCGGCGAGTTTAAGTAGCCCCGCCAGAGCGAACAAAACACATTTTAACGCGTGCATTTTCAATTAAGCAGCCTTATACGTTCGAACGTTCTAAATTGAAAATGCACGCGCTAGAATATGTTTTGTTCGCACTGACGGGACTACTTAAAGTCGCCGCTTGGACATTCACTCGTTCGTCCGTCCGACCGTCGTTGTTGAGAGAATCACTACCCAGTTCTTCCCAACTTTACAAGTCTAACCGATTTCTATGAACTAAAAAATAATTTAAACCCCTTACAGTGTGGGAGACAGTGTTCGTTTGAGCAGTAAATAGGCTATTATATTTGGATCAGCGTGCAGAGTAACGAGTGTATATGATGCGCATCGCAGCAACTAATGGCACCAAAGAAAATTCGAGTCAAGTAACAGTAGCCCATCTTGTAATTTGCTTCGGTGATTCTCGTCGGTAGTTGTTATCTACGAATTCAAAAACATCGTTATGAAAGTATGTTGGTAATTTTGTAAATAACAAGTTTGTGCTAGGGTTCTGATTGCAAATACGAGTAAGTAATACTGATTTTCCATAATTTACCTGTACATGCAGAGTTACATTCAATAATTGACTTCCGAGAAAGCAGATGCAACAACTGAATGACAAAATTACCTTCGTATTTATTTCACACCTCTATGAACTCTACATAAGGTAGGTAAACATGTTTACTTAGAATAAAAACTACAAGCAATTTTAAATAATAAGGCTGAAGGGTTTCTCGTACAGCTGACAAGAGATTGGCTCGACAAAAAACATAGCACTTAAATATTCAATGGAGAAATCCTTGTAAGAAGCACGCTTAAAGTTTTTTACTAAATACTTGAACTGCTGAGTTTTCAAGTTAGAGTGGTAGGTCGATTACGAACAGCAGACACGGCTCTCGGGCCGGATACCTTATCTCACAACTCTGTGTCTGGACGAGTCGCGAACTCTGCCTCCTTTTTTATTATTATAACCTTACACTCTTGCTTTACTAAGATGACCGTAACGAATCTAGAGTATACTTTCTTAAAAAATATCATCGATATTCACTTGCTCAATAATTCATAAAAATATATACGCCCAAAGCCGTCTTTAGAGGATAAAATTCGACGCAGGCTTATACATTTTGATAACTCTGACTAGGTATAATATGTGATAATAAAACGATAAAACGTTATCGCCGCCACCGAGTTAATCCGCACCTTGACACGATCATTGGAAATTAGTCGACCCAGTGAGCACAAATCGATTCAGTCGATGCTTAATGACCTCAAATGTCGATAACTCCCTATACCTAACCAACAACCGAGGCAGAATATAAAATTAATTTCCAAGAACACGGTTAAAGTGGCTAAAAAAAGACTCGTTTGTCCTCGGATAATAAGATCGACCTGCCATCAGAATAATGGGTAATTTGTTTCGAATAAAAAAAACCTGTAAATGGGCCCTAACGCTGTAATAAAAACAGAGATATGGGCTTTGGTGGGTCGGATCGAGAAATGAATTTAGATTACAGGTTAACGCCGACTAAGTGTGGGTTCGCCGCTTCACCTGTGCTTGAAAAAACTTTGTGTAGTCGGTCCACACTCCACACTCAGTGCCAACCCCGTCATTAGAGGCGCTAGCAGCGTCTCGTTTCGTTCGCAGGCAGTTGTCTCGGCCGGCGGGTCGTTGCTGCCGCCGTGAGCTGTCTAAAAACAGCCGGGCGTTGGCTGCGCCTTTCCAGCCTGTCACGTCATGTGGCGACGAGCCATTTTCGGGCGGCAGCTTGTCATTCCACCGTACACTGTGAATTTTTTCGCATCGAAAGTTTTTATTGATATGACTTGCTTACTCGTCGTATTTTTGTATGAGCTCTCCGAATATGCTTTTAATTCGAATGAGAACAGATTAAAGTGCAAATACATGTTTCAGTGGGATATTGCTTGTTGTAAAAAGTTTCGTTTCCGACAATCTAATGAGCCAACACTAGTTTCTCGGAAACTATAAAAAAAACTCAAGAGGGGGTTATCCCGTTAGTACTAAATTATTTATACATTTGTAGGTACTTATTGCGAATTTAGTTTTATCATAAGGATAAAGTCATCCATAAGTAAATATCAACGAAAATGAAGACTTAACTAAAGACACCACGAACTGACGAACTGGGGTAGAGGTCACATGCAATGGATTGGACTGCTTGCTAAGCTGTTATATTATTTCTAATATCCTATCATTAAACATGTACCGGTTTTGTCTCATAACATAAGTAATACCCATACATCAAGTTTTACAATAGAATAGAATAGAAATAGATTTATTAACAAAATTTGACACCATGCATATTACACAAAAAAAAAACTAAATATACAGTATAGCAAAGACGAAGACTTTACTAAACACATCGTTTCCACGAACTGAGGTAGAGGTCACATGCATTGTACTGTTTGCTAAGCTGTTATATTATTTCTAATATACCGGTCTTGTCTCATAATAAGTACTACCCAAAGATCAAGTTTTACTACAAAAAACTTTCTGTTTAATTCATTGGAGCCGTCAAGAACGTATACATCACGTAGACCTTTCTAAACATTAAGTGGTGGTTACAATGAAGCCAATCTTCAACGTTCACCAGCCATTTAGTTCCCAGTGTAAGTAAATTAGTACTAATTGTTTTCGCAAAACGTGTAAATTCTCGCTAAAAAGTTCTACTTCCAAGCTTTGTTTACTATTACTACGTACTTGACGCTACATGCAATGTGGATAAGGAATCGGTATCAGTATCGGTTTTAGTTTACGCTTAAAAGTTATCGCTGCCAGTTCTCAGTGCATCGTAACCGGTTCTACGGGGAAACGGAGTTCTAACGTACCGAGCTATAAGCGCGTATAATATGAAGGCATAGTTAAGATGGTGACTATTCCGCTACAAAAGTTTTGTAAGAGAAAACTATAAATGTAGTCCATTGCTCTTCAGTTACATGGACGACAGCATTTATAAATATGACAATAGTTGTTATTTTACGTTTAAACAGTATAACAATCTTTAAGTAGGTCTCTAAATGAAAATGAAAATGAAATGAAAATAAATTATATTCATTTCGTTTTGCTGTAGCACTTCCAACATGAAAAGAAACTAACAAGTTATTGAATTGAAAACATAATTATGATAACCTGTGAATTGCCCTATTTATGTCTAGTTAAAATCGTAAAATTTAAAAACGTCTGGTTATTATATTATTCACGACTTGGTAAGTTGTAAAGCAACACGACGCAACAGGAACGAATCTAATCTATACTAATATTATAAAACTGAAGTTTGTTTGTTTGCTTGCATGAACGCGCTTATCTCAGGAACTACTGGTTCGATTTAAAAAAAGATTTCAGTGTTAGATAGCCCATTTATCGAGGAAGGCATGTATATCATACTCACATAAACCGAAGCGAAGCGAGGGCGGGTTGCTAGTCACCACATATTTGTGCATTGTTCAGTATTCCAGAATAGGCCAGCCGACTGTAGGCCGTGACTAAATATGAGCCCACGCGTTTCGACTCTGGTGAATAATGTCTTGTCCCACTCCAACAGTTCGGAAGCTCGTCCGTATAATTTAATTTATCACGCATTTTTATCAGTTCCTAATGCGATTATAATTCAGTTTTGATCGGCTACGTTCAGGCTAGTTTTTATGACATTCTAAAGTTAATCCAATCACACTTCAAGTTCCATAAATAATTTGGGTCTCAAAATAAAGTATGAGAAGTGTTCATATCTTTGTCTGTTCATGACCCCACATGATTCAGTATTCAGTTTATTTATTTTAATATTTTTTTATTTATAATTTGTAACAGATGTAGTCAACCAAAATTTATTTCAACATACTAACCCCTTTTTGGCGCACAAACTTGATGCCAATACAATATTTATTGCTGATACAATAAAGTACTCAAAATAACAATTTCAAAATATTAAATAACACTTTTTACCAAATTCTCAAAATACAAGATTCAAAATATTGGGTGATTGGTATTGGGTGGGTAACTTAATTTTGAACATTGAAAAACTTGTAACGGTCCAGAAATGCCCGTTCAATTCGCAAATATAATTCATTTCAGTTTAGGCTCTAACGAGAGTAAAAAAAACATTATACATTAAAGGTTAGTATTAAAATTCTATTTCGTTATTAAATAACATCATATCTGCAATTAACTAATTAATTACAATCAAACATAATGTCAAAAACTTTGAATCTCGAAATACAACTTTACTTCAAACATAATGAGGAACGCTATTATTGTTTTATACAAATTGAGAAACAGAGACCTCTCTGGAGGAAATCGAAAACTATTTAACAGCTAGTCTTAGAATTGACAGATTTATTCCCGGGCATCTAGTGAGGAAAGCGGGTTCCTTCAGATTCGTACAGATGGCGTTGTTTTATGTCCAATTACAACACAAAATAAAATTGTTGAAGTTTTTAATAAATATAAATATTAATACATTCAGATAATAATGTTTTATTAATATTCAGATAATAAACAAACTTAATTATTTGTGTTTATTAAATAAATTAAATGAGGAAGAATTATAAAATGTAACAAGGACTCTTCTGCTAACTAGACATAGTTAGCAGAAGTTAAACCAAACTAGATTAAAAAAAAGAAAGAGACAAATTCAAATGAAAGTGAGTCTTATTTGTTACTCATTACGTTAGCTTAAACAATGCGGCTAGGTGGATGAAGCCAGAATTGGCGGGATGGTTCGCGATCGACGCGAGGGGATGCCGGGGGACTCGCGCAAGGAACAGGGGAGAGAAATGGCGGGACAAGTAAAAGCTAACAGCTCGAAATACGAATGATTTAACTTTAGTCTCTGATATCTGGAATATCTCGTAGTGTGCATGACAAAGAAAATAGATAAAAGGGCCGAGAAGGGGATGCTAGGCTTTTGGGGGTCCAGTCGTCCGTCGAGGTGGTGAGTGATAGTGGCAGTGATGGTATTCGTGTCGTTCATTTTGTCTGTCCTTTTTAGTGATTGTGCTTATTCTATAATTGGTGCTATGTGTTTTGTGTGATGCTTTAGGAAATGGAAGGGAGGCACTAGGAGTTAGCGAAGGCAGCTAGCATGGCTCGGGCTAGGGGAATGGTTTAATAATTTGTGTTAGTGTTCTTGTCTTCCTTTTGTTGCTATGATTTGATTACGTAGTGTTTGGGTGGCGCTACGAGTTGGCGAAGGCAGCTATCGAGGCAGGGGTTATAAACACGTAATGTGGATAGCTAGGCATATTTTATTATGGTTATAGGGTTTGTTCAACTTTGCCAACTCCGCTATCGCTATGACTAAAACTATTGAAGTTAGACCTGGGAAATAAACTACTTACTCAAACAAACCTAACTTTGTTCTAAGGAGATATCAACTTATTTTGACTCTATTTAACTTTATTCCTAACCAATAATGCTCATGTAAGCTTATCAGAAAGTAAATATTTCTAGTCTGAAGCAGAGTAACTGCGTTCATAAGTAATGTTCAAAGTCATATTTATGAATTGGACTGTCTTCCTACCAACTCTTCATCGGCTGGTATTCTCTGTTCAAACTGAGTTACGACTCGGCCGTACTACCTACGGGTACCGGCTAGTCCCTGTGCAGCAGAACTATCATGCTTTTCCCAAGGGAACCTATGCATAAAGAAGTGCATCTTGTTGGCCGACGACACTCCTTGTGAATGTACTTTAGTATATCAAATAGTATCAAGACTGGAAAGCTTTACTATACCATATACCAACATTTGTAATGAATAATTGAGCCTGAGTGATTTGGTTTCTCCTATGAATAATAATAAATATCTACTGCAAGTATTGCAACTGATCAGTTATAATATCATTAATATGTGACTCTATTTAACTTTATTCCTAGCCAATAATGCTCATGTAAGCTTATCAGAAAGTAAATATTTCTAGTCTGAAGCAGAGTAACTGCGTTCATAAGTAAAGTTCAAAGTCATATTTATGAATTGGACTGTCTTCCTACCAACTCTTCATCGGCTGGTATTCTCTGTTCAAACTGAGTTACGACTCGGCTGTACTGCCTACGGGCACCAGTTAGTCCCTGTGCAGCAGAATTATCATGCTTTTCCCAAGGGAACCTATGTATAAAGAAGTGCATCTTGTTGGCCGACGACACTCCTTCTTGTGAATGTACTTTAGTATATCAAATAGTATCAAGACTGGAAAGCTTTACTATACCACATACCAACATTTGAAATGAATAATTGAGCCTGAGTGATCTGGTTCCTCCTATGAATAATAATAAATATCTACTGCAAATATTGCAACTGACCAGTTAGAATATCATCAAACATAGCTACCTGATAGTAAGCTCGCAACGGACGCCTCAATATATTGCTAGGACAAAGATCCTTAGCTAATGATATGTGATTATTTCTAGTCAATGGCAGATAGCCAATTATACTTCAACATTGAATATTATGAGATTGACTGATTTCTCTCAACCTACATTGAATATTATACGACGAGTGATTTCCCTGTTTAACACTATGGGATACGTCCCCTGCTTGGTATTACTCAAGGGTATACCAGCCTTATAGTCTGTTAGCAGTTGGGATCACTATCTAATTCCTACGGGAACATACTACAACAAATATCTACAAATTATGATTGAAATCATCAGATCCAGAATTCATCAGATCCAGCTTTCATCATGACTAGAAAGAGTCACAATCATTTTAAGGAATTATTATTGTTATAATTATAACTAGGCTCTTCATAGAAACTGCAGTAACTTGATACAATATCAAACTACATAACCTTGGTCTTAATTGACTACTAACCTATCTACATCTTAACAGTATGACTTTGACACATTAATAATACAGCTCCTAGTATATTATATTTCACTCCTGCAATGGAGTAAGGAGCTTTCGCGAATATTCCCTCTTGTCCATTGAAAACTGATGACATGACTAAATTATTATTAACAGCTGACAAAGACTGTAAAATCAATCTCCCACCTGGAAAGAAAAGATTTAGCAGCGCTGGAGAGATGTCCAGTCAGGAGTCGAGTCTCACAGTCATGAGCGGGGAGTCGCGGGCTCTGACCGTAGGCGCAAAATAAAATGCCTTATGCATACTTTCCAGTTTTCATCCTAACAATCACTAAATAGACCCAAAGACTTTGACTGAACTTTTATTACTTATAAGACCAATATTCATTCACTTTTATTACTTCACTACAATTCTCACTTAATCTTGTAGGCTAAAGAGATAGGTTTTATTTAAATAACTATACCATTCTTATATGCATGAAAAGTTCTTAGGTTACTAACTAAACGGTTTCACAATGTAGGTTCTTAGACACTAGATGATCATAATATGGCCAATTCAACAATATGTATTCATGTTTACTCTGTATATTTCTAGGTAGAATGTTTAAGTTTAGGTTAATTATTATATTTAGGCTCTAGGTTTTAACTAGGTAGAGGTCTTTTTTGTAGGGAGGGTTACAATTTAGTATGCCGTGACCAGGATAAAGAACTTTGTTTTTACACTTTTCCCAATTAAATTTATTAGTAATTATTTTAAAGAGTAAGAATGTGTTAGGTAGGTACAATTTGGTGCCGTGAGAATGGATAGTGGTATAAGATATGGTATAGTTAATGATATTGGTTAGTTGTTAAATAAGTTAAACTCAAATTTAAAAACGTCACTTATAATTCACAAAAACAATACAAAAGGTGCATTAAAGTTTCTTAGATTCTCAGACGCTTTAAACACTTCACTATAGTTAGGTTTGGTGTAACACTTGTTAATATGTCCGTCATCATCATCATCATCATGTCTTGGTATTCTCATCCGCTTTATCTGCCACCGTCACGATAAACGTAAAAAGTTTTAGTCCAGGTTAACACGATACATCTTATTTGTAGCTAAGTACGGGTACGTCTTATTTGTTCTATAGGAGCGACTTTGTTACAATTTAGATGAAACACTTCACTAACTTTAAAAATAAGTTAAAACAATTAAACAATCAGGCAAAACTAAGTTAGATAGATAGGTATAGGGCATTGTTATTTGACATGACACAGACAGATTAAATACAGCGAAGACACAACTGAATAAAAAAAAAGTTGCTATGGTTAAAATATTAAATAATTTAGTATAATGCAATGATTGAAAATGAGTACTTCACTAATATCTAAAAGTCATCTTTAATTTATTTATTTATTAATTACGATTGAATTAAAAATATTTTAGCTAAGTATAAGAAATGTATAATTGTATTTTTCTATTAAGTTTCACTGCAGGTAAATAAATGAAGAAAAAAAAAGTCTTTAAAATCTTAGCAAAATTATTTCAATAGTTAATAATAACTTAACCAATAAAAGGTACTTAAAATTTTAAGAGTTCATGGATTAATAATAATAATTATAATATCAGGGGACTATGTCACACCAATTGACCTAGTACCAAACTAAGCTCTGGGCTTGTACTATGGGTGCTAAACGACGATATAAATACTTATATAGATAAATATATACTTGAATATATAGAAGACATCCATGACTCAGAATCAAATTATATATATATTAAAGATATACTTATGTTTATTGAGTATAGTTTAGGGTAGAACTCAATTATTACATTTATTATGTTTTCCTTAGCTGTAAGTTTGAACTTGACAAAATAAATTTAGTTAGTTACATAGCAGTACGAGCATAATATGTTCTATTACCTCTTTCTAGCAGTCATATATGACAGTGGAATATATTTAAAAATTCATTTTCCGATTTTAACTTTGTTAACTAGGTATATTTTTAACTTACCATTTTAAATAATTCAGATATAACATATATGATTCTTCTTCTCATCGCAAATATAATAAGAGTGTATCTCAGGCTAGACTGGAAAATAGCTAAAAGGGGAGATATACAAGACTGGTTTTTGTTAAGAGGCTTGATAGGTGCATTTATGAACAAGAAACAATAGTTAACTATTAAATCAGTGGCTCATAAAATAATGTATGACAAAAGGTAAATGTATGATGTATTTATGTGTGTAAGAATGTATGATATTTAACAATTTCTCAGTTTGATTTATTATTCAATATCATAGAATTTAGTGACTATGTCATTAATCTAAGAGACGGGGGGTTGGATAGTTTTAACTTAGAACTGAGCTGGGCCGATGTATGTTTTGTTTTCAGTATGTATGGAGTAAAAAGTTTAGGTAAGGTATTTAGAATGCAACATCTTATTTAACCTGCTAAGATACCAATTTATAAGATTTACAAGTTTTCTAATTTGGGGGTTGTTAAAATTGTTTACCAGAAAAGAATGATGACTTTTCAATTTTCAGTTAAATAAAGTCATATTATTTAATATAATTAAAAATAGGTCTTTGATGTTGAATAACAAGGATTGAATACCAATTATTATAGTATCTAGTAACAAGGATTGAATACCAATTATTATAGTGTCTAGTACCGTTGTCAATATTTAGGAACTTCTCACATTAGCAAAGTCTGGGGGTTGATAGAACATTTCCCATTAAACTATGTAGTATGTATATTAAACAAAGCTTTTTAACACCAGGCACTTACATAATAGAAGACCATGCTATAAACAGATTATTTCAAGTTAAAATTTGCCTAACGATGCATATAGTAAACAAACCATGCTAGTTTTAGGTATGTTAGGAGATAAATAATTAAGAAACACATAAGTAGGAATTGTATAATCCAAGAATAGTGCATAACAAAGGAAAATGTGCAAAAAGAGTATAAAAACATTCAAATGCAATAAAACTCTTATCACATCACATCACATAACTTAGTAGTTTAACCAGAAGGAGGAAACCAAATCCTATATGTTGTGCATTGGTTCACCAGGTTTATGCTTGCAGCAAAACCTTTTATAGCATCGTTATAACTTGTAGAAACATAAACCTTCATTAACATTGTCAAGTCAGCATGATACTTTTTCCTCTAACAATATCAGCGGAGGATATTTCATGAAGCAGGCTGAAACAAAAAAAGATATTTAATTAGTTACTTAAAACGACATTAGGTAAAAATCACAACTAACTTTACTTACTACCAGGTAAACTAGGTAGGTTAGGTATCTTCATTGGGCAATCAAATTTTAGAAAAGAACAAGATAAAAGAGTTGCGTGAGACAACATGCATTAGCGTTAGTATTATAAGTTTTAACTCACAAATACATAAAATAGTTTATAATAGTAAAAGACGTCGATCATAATACTTACGTTTTACGAATAGTACTCCTTTTTAGTAAGATAGACCAAGTCGTCGTTGGACGCGGGCACACATTCCATTATTGTCCACCTCAGTTTGTACAATTATTACACTATATGATCAGCTGATCAGGAGTTAAACATAGTCTAATATATATTAGTAACTAAGTAACTACTAGTTTAATAACAACTAATTTGTTTAACTTAGGTCTTCACCTCTTCAGTTTTATTTTGTTTGACGAACAATAACCATAGATGATAAAAATAAACAATAGATAGCTGTCAAGTGCAATGGCGTCCGTCTGTCTCTATCCGTTCAGAAACCCAAACATTTTTGATAAGAAAGTACACTAATAAAATATAGGTATAATGTGATGTTAATTAAATGATTAGAATTATTTATTAATTTTCAATTACAATAATTTTGATGAAAACAAAAAAAGGGTAAACCGAATGTTAGTGATAGAAAATCACTTTACATTAAGAAATAGTTGTGTAGAAATTAAATCATAAATTACCAAATTCATTTTGAGTCGCCCCATTGAACTGAAATACATAATTGTTTTATTTTACATGTTTTGCAATACATGACTTGTATGTATGTGTGTACGTAAAAGGTTGCGAATAATTAGGTTAGTTTAAATTAAAAAGAAATAGGGACATATTTCGCAATACATGACATTTGTATGTTTGTAAGTTGGTTATGTTTAAAAAGTTGTATTCAAATGGTTGCTATTAATAAGGATATTACATGACGTAGTGTATGTACTTATGTAATTTTGTCAATTTGTATGTGTGTGCGTATGCGTTTAATTAGGTCACGGGAGATATTACACACTGACATTATACTAGTGATGTACGTTTAATACCTATGTAAAGTTTCGTGGATTAAAAATCGGATTAGTTAGATACATCTCAAGTAGGAAAATAATCGTATGATTATTTTGCTATAATGTATGTTTAGTTTAGGTTAAAATGTTTATTGAACTTTTATAGGGTGAAAGTTGTAGAACTTATTCAAATCTCCGTTAGAGGGCGCTAATATTGGCCGAAACTTTTGTATTTTTAGTTAGCCATAGTTTACACAAATCATTGCTAGATGGCGATTTAGTACTTATTTAAATCTCCGTTAGGGGGCGCTAATATTACCCGATAAGAACACTTGACATTTTTGGTAAATAGTTTACCCAAATCATCGCAAGATGGCGATATCGGTCGATGAAAGGATTTACAGATGTTATCGTTTTTCATAAAGTTTACTCTGATGTTTGGATGGGAAAAACAAGGTTATTTATATTACAATACTACTTAGTTGTCCGGGATTCTCTCTGTGTGAAAATCGTTTATCTTTCAAGCGAAAAAAAAAACTATACTTATGTCAGTACTGAACCGCAGTGAGTTTCAGCTGTCTCTATATTGGATTTTATCGAAATCGGTTTAGCTGTGAGTACTTAAATATTATATCTATTTATACAATAGGTTTGTTTAGCTGTCGGAATTTAGGATAAATGATTGATAAAAACATTGAGTAAACTTAAAGTAAGTAGGATTAACACAGCGTTAATATAGTTACTAAGTAAGTTAAGTAGATAATTTGTTAGACGTCAGGTTACTAGCCATAGATAGTAGTCGTTAGCTATGTATTTTATTTTCAATATAAATTTACTAACAGGAAACATGAGTTTAGACTTGTTCTTGCGCAGGCAGGCATGAAGCTTAGAGATAAGGTGAAGGTAGTTATAATATGTTTAGGTATGTCAAGTTTGACAACTGTCAACAAATAATTATATTTTAAATTCGCAATTATTAATTTACAAGAAGACAGAATAGGACATTGAATATCTAATTAATTTAAAGTTATATTGTTTTGATAAATTTAAGGGACAAGCGTATGACTTATTTATTATGTTTTAGTATACAAATAGAGTGAAGTATAATTTTTTTCATAGGTGCCTATTGTCTAAGTCTCGTTTCAGGTTGTATGGATTGTAAAACTGGGATATTATTCAAAACAAAGCAAAGTGGTAGAGGAAAAATATTTGGAGGTGCGGTGTACTGTAAATATTGCGAATTGATTAGCGTAGGAATTCATTGTTCAGAAAATCGTCTCGAGTTTGGGATTCTACGGTTGAGTAGTGATGTAATGAGTACAAATAATAATCATAGATATTTATTTACGTATTAAAATAAAATTGGACCTAGTTATTTTAAACTACAAAAGACTTAAAAAAAAACGTACCAATAATAATAATATCTATTCAGTAAAATATAAAAAAAAAAAAAAACAATTAGCGATTACTATTGTGTAGGATCATACGCTGTTTTAAAGGATGACAAAATAAATGTGTTATTAGTTATTATAAAGTTGACAAAAGTTGTTAATAAATAAAAAAAACTTTTGTTTAGATATAAGATATAACATCCAAAGTAAGGTTGTAGAATAATCATGTCGTTGTAAGAAAGGGGGGTTGTAGATTTAATGCGTAGTTACTTAAAAGTGAATTAATTGATTGACCAGGGGTAATGTATGTACATTAAAGTTAATAAATAGTTAAGTAGTTTTAAAGTTTCCATTCTAATTGATCCTGATGATTTGTTGGGGGCGTATGTAAGTGAGAATGAGGAAGGAATTAGGTAGACGAACGTTATTTCCGCAACAAAAAAAAAAGGAAAAAGTATGGGCCCTAATGATTCAATAGTTTCTTTAGAAATGGAATTCAATTTGTTAATACTAAATCTCAAGGCGCTACACTAACAATGGGTTATCTGTGGAATAGGTGTTAGGTTAGATCAAATTGCAGTTTCTAAGTCTGCTTTCATAGAAAACTCATACTATACAGGCAGCCCGCAGTGGCTTTGTCATATTTTTTCGGCAACTATACATTCTCCAAATGATATAGATTTTGATAAACGGGGTGGGACTCTTAATTTGGATATAATAACTTTCGGATTGTTAGCATTTTAGCTATCAAAGGCATTCGGTTTCTAGAGGGGGGGTTTTGTTAGGTCACTTATGGCTTGGGCAATGTAAGTCAAATTCACAGACCGAGCAATGTGGTCGCCGAATTGTTGTGAAGCGGCAAAACATTACTACTAGAGTAGACTTGGATTCACAACCCAGGTTCCTCTTGCTGAGACCTTGTGTTCCTTGCGAAGAGTGATGATAGTTCATTGTTGGCATATCGACAGGTTGAGAGATACATTCTGTAATCAAATTCTATTCTTTTGGTTTCAATACACACCTCACCATTATTGTACTTAATGGCTTTTACATTTGAGAGATAGTGTTAACAAATTGGTAGAGTATATTATATTTACGAATTTAGTTTGAGATTTGAAAATTTCCTCCGGTTAAACAATTTTGCCACCTGTGTAAATTTTGGGGGTTGATTGTAACGGTCCAGAAATGCCCGTTCAATTCGCAAATATAATTCATTTCAGTTTAGGCTCTAACGAGAGTAAAAAAAACATTATACATTAAAGGTTAGTATTAAAATTCTATTTCGTTATTAAATAACATCATATCTGCAATTAACTAATTAATTACAATCAAACATAATGTCAAAAACTTTGAATCTCGAAATACAACTTTACTTCAAACATAATGAGGAACGCTATTATTGTTTTATACAAATTGAGAAACAGAGACCTCTCTGGAGGAAATCGAAAACTATTTAACAGCTAGTCTTAGAATTGACAGATTTATTCCCGGGCATCTAGTGAGGAAAGCGGGTTCCTTCAGATTCGTACAGATGGCGTTGTTTTATGTCCAATTACAACACAAAATAAAATTGTTGAAGTTTTTAATAAATATAAATATTAATACATTCAGATAATAATGTTTTATTAATATTCAGATAATAAACAAACTTAATTATTTGTGTTTATTAAATAAATTAAATGAGGAAGAATTATAAAATGTAACAAGGACTCTTCTGCTAACTAGACATAGTTAGCAGAAGTTAAACCAAACTAGATTAAAAAAAAGAAAGAGACAAATTCAAATGAAAGTGAGTCTTATTTGTTACTCATTACGTTAGCTTAAACAATGCGGCTAGGTGGATGAAGCCAGAATTGGCGGGATGGTTCGCGATCGACGCGAGGGGATGCCGGGGGACTCGCGCAAGGAACAGGGGAGAGAAATGGCGGGACAAGTAAAAGCTAACAGCTCGAAATACGAATGATTTAACTTTAGTCTCTGATATCTGGAATATCTCGTAGTGTGCATGACAAAGAAAATAGATAAAAGGGCCGAGAAGGGGATGCTAGGCTTTTGGGGGTCCAGTCGTCCGTCGAGGTGGTGAGTGATAGTGGCAGTGATGGTATTCGTGTCGTTCATTTTGTCTGTCCTTTTTAGTGATTGTGCTTATTCTATAATTGGTGCTATGTGTTTTGTGTGATGCTTTAGGAAATGGAAGGGAGGCACTAGGAGTTAGCGAAGGCAGCTAGCATGGCTCGGGCTAGGGGAATGGTTTAATAATTTGTGTTAGTGTTCTTGTCTTCCTTTTGTTGCTATGATTTGATTACGTAGTGTTTGGGTGGCGCTACGAGTTGGCGAAGGCAGCTATCGAGGCAGGGGTTATAAACACGTAATGTGGATAGCTAGGCATATTTTATTATGGTTATAGGGTTTGTTCAACTTTGCCAACTCCGCTATCGCTATGACTAAAACTATTGAAGTTAGACCTGGGAAATAAACTACTTACTCAAACAAACCTAACTTTGTTCTAAGGAGATATCAACTTATTTTGACTCTATTTAACTTTATTCCTAACCAATAATGCTCATGTAAGCTTATCAGAAAGTAAATATTTCTAGTCTGAAGCAGAGTAACTGCGTTCATAAGTAATGTTCAAAGTCATATTTATGAATTGGACTGTCTTCCTACCAACTCTTCATCGGCTGGTATTCTCTGTTCAAACTGAGTTACGACTCGGCCGTACTACCTACGGGTACCGGCTAGTCCCTGTGCAGCAGAACTATCATGCTTTTCCCAAGGGAACCTATGCATAAAGAAGTGCATCTTGTTGGCCGACGACACTCCTTCTTGTGAATGTACTTTAGTATATCAAATAGTATCAAGACTGGAAAGCTTTACTATACCATATACCAACATTTGTAATGAATAATTGAGCCTGAGTGATTTGGTTTCTCCTATGAATAATAATAAATATCTACTGCAAGTATTGCAACTGATCAGTTATAATATCATTAATATGTGACTCTATTTAACTTTATTCCTAGCCAATAATGCTCATGTAAGCTTATCAGAAAGTAAATATTTCTAGTCTGAAGCAGAGTAACTGCGTTCATAAGTAAAGTTCAAAGTCATATTTATGAATTGGACTGTCTTCCTACCAACTCTTCATCGGCTGGTATTCTCTGTTCAAACTGAGTTACGACTCGGCTGTACTGCCTACGGGCACCAGTTAGTCCCTGTGCAGCAGAATTATCATGCTTTTCCCAAGGGAACCTATGTATAAAGAAGTGCATCTTGTTGGCCGACGACACTCCTTCTTGTGAATGTACTTTAGTATATCAAATAGTATCAAGACTGGAAAGCTTTACTATACCACATACCAACATTTGAAATGAATAATTGAGCCTGAGTGATCTGGTTCCTCCTATGAATAATAATAAATATCTACTGCAAATATTGCAACTGACCAGTTAGAATATCATCAAACATAGCTACCTGATAGTAAGCTCGCAACGGACGCCTCAATATATTGCTAGGACAAAGATCCTTAGCTAATGATATGTGATTATTTCTAGTCAATGGCAGATAGCCAATTATACTTCAACATTGAATATTATGAGATTGACTGATTTCTCTCAACCTACATTGAATATTATACGACGAGTGATTTCCCTGTTTAACACTATGGGATACGTCCCCTGCTTGGTATTACTCAAGGGTATAGGTACCAGCCTTATAGTCTGTTAGCAGTTGGGATCACTATCTAATTCCTACGGGAACATACTACAACAAATATCTACAAATTATGATTGAAATCATCAGATCCAGAATTCATCAGATCCAGCTTTCATCATGACTAGAAAGAGTCACAATCATTTTAAGGAATTATTATTGTTATAATTATAACTAGGCTCTTCATAGAAACTGCAGTAACTTGATACAATATCAAACTACATAACCTTGGTCTTAATTGACTACTAACCTATCTACATCTTAACAGTATGACTTTGACACATTAATAATACAGCTCCTAGTATATTATATTTCACTCCTGCAATGGAGTAAGGAGCTTTCGCGAATATTCCCTCTTGTCCATTGAAAACTGATGACATGACTAAATTATTATTAACAGCTGACAAAGACTGTAAAATCAATCTCCCACCTGGAAAGAAAAGATTTAGCAGCGCTGGAGAGATGTCCAGTCAGGAGTCGAGTCTCACAGTCATGAGCGGGGAGTCGCGGGCTCTGACCGTAGGCGCAAAATAAAATGCCTTATGCATACTTTCCAGTTTTCATCCTAACAATCACTAAATAGACCCAAAGACTTTGACTGAACTTTTATTACTTATAAGACCAATATTCATTCACTTTTATTACTTCACTACAATTCTCACTTAATCTTGTAGGCTAAAGAGATAGGTTTTATTTAAATAACTATACCATTCTTATATGCATGAAAAGTTCTTAGGTTACTAACTAAACGGTTTCACAATGTAGGTTCTTAGACACTAGATGATCATATGGCCAATTCAACAATATGTATTCATGTTTACTCTGTATATTTCTAGGTAGAATGTTTAAGTTTAGGTTAATTATTATATTTAGGCTCTAGGTTTTAAATTAGGTAGAGGTTTATTCATTAGGGAGGGTTACAAACTGGTATTTTAAAAAATCTGGTATTTTTATATTTGCATCCAGTTAAGGTACCTACTAAGGTTTTTCATATAATTATCTAATTGCCATTAACTTAAGTTTAAACAATTATAAAAAAACCGCGATGAAAGTGAAGATACTTAGGTAGGCAGTCACTTATTCCGCGCTCTCTAGGTATAAAAATTTGGCGAATAAAAGCTCGTTAAAATCATTCGCTACTCGACCCTGAATAAAAAAGTTTCGAACGCCCTTTTTATGTCTAAAAAAACAGGAAGTGGATCGTATTTAATTTAAATCGTTACAAGCCCGGCAGGCTGTTTTTCATTCTGAATTAATTTTAATTCTATTTAACATGATATAATAAAGGACTGAGATACGAGCGGCGGTGAGAAATTATTCCGATCGAACATTAATCTTAGAGTCTAGTGCAACATAATTGTTTTTAACGAAATGCTGGTTTATTTTTTGTTGATAAGTCTTCTAACTGGATGATAAAACTGAATTGTAACAAGTGAAGAGCACCGAATATGTAACATATTTCGTACATCTTTGAAAAACAGTCGCAAAAGTAAACGGGTATCAAAAATTAAAGTAACTTGTTACACCGGATTAAAGTGACAATATAGGCAATAATCGAGTATGTATCGACATTTTGTTATGGTTTAAGGTTCATTAACGGTTTTCTCATCCATCCGATATAACTAACTGACAACATCAAAACCACAACTGGCATCGGCTTGACAAAAAATGATCACTTCCGAACTTCTCACGTTGGGAGTTAGGGACATACAAAATGTTGTCTTGTTGAAGTGTAGCCGACACCGGCGTAACAATAACTAAGTTTTTGTGGGCGTCCGAGACAAAAACTAATAGCGTGTAACCAAACAAAGGCTACGGTTATGAGACGATGGGATGCCATCCGAGACGTTTAGTTTACGATGAATTAATGAGACATTTTATCGTTATAAAATAAATTCAGCCACAATGCAAAGGCACCTCAAAGCCATTTATACCACCTAATGGCGCACTCGACAATATTTCTTCCATATTTTATCTACGTAACTCCTGCAAAAATAACAAAATAGTATTCACATTTGATGCCACAACTCGATAAGCCGCGGCGGACTGCATAGAATGAGGCACTTTAGCAGTGTTGTACCTTTGTTATCTGCGTTTGAGGAAATGCAATCATACGGCACAGGTTTAAGATTGCTTTTGTGTTTTTTTAGTTTGTTTGAGAGCACCACAAAGGTTCTGATTTGTGGTCGAGATAAGCACGCGAATGATCTCGGCGGGCGCAAGGACACCGTGAAATAAAACTACAGGCTATTTGTGCAGATAACCGCGGCCTCTCGGCGACTAGCTCCCCCGACAACTCCCTGGACGTCTGCTTTACGCGTAATCGTCACTGTTCCGATCCTTATCTCAGTAATCATTTATTTTAAGAAGGTGGTTTATTACCGGTCTGTCCAAACGAGCGACACTTAAACTGCTTCTACATTTTTTTAAAAGCTTTTGCATTTTTGTTTAAACTAAATGACCGTAGATAACAAACACGTTTAAAACACTTCAGAAATCTCAGTTAATATCGGCCATAAATCTCAGTTGAAGTAATCATCGGATTTATAGTTCTCGCAGCGCTTATAAATCAGAATTATTCAAATATTATGACGGTCAAACTTCTCTCAAAAATACGAAGTTATTTAATAAAGGTATCAAAGTGCATTTGATTTGGTTCAAAACGGCGTCAAGTCGGGGTCTCTCATTACATATTTATAAGTTCTTATATGGAGTTAAATCGATGTAAGAATTTTGTATTCAGCCGGGCCCCGGGCGACGCACCGGTAATCGCGTCACGTACTGCCATATTAGACAAGTTTTCAATGAATTTTAATGTTAGTCAAGGGGCCAGACGTCCACTGGAATCACGGCTGCACGGCTGTTGACTGGCCCTTGGTACCTACCTACTGTCGGTCTACTCTTGTGATTGCTGGTATACGCTCCCCATTTACCTTAAGCACAGAATAAGTAATAGTATAACCTTAAGTTGCTGTATCGAACTTAAATAATATACGAAATTTAAAATGTAGACATTTATTTTAATTACTAGGTACTTTCTAAATGGGTTGATCATCGCCCACTAAAGATAATTCTACTTATTTATTTTAATAATCGGAATTACAATTTAAACTGTTATATTATATAGTGAAACGCATTTAAACGAAAACAGTATTTATAAAAGAGTTTAAAAGAAACAAACAGCACCTAACTCAGGAATTGAAACTACAATGAACAGAAAATGTACGATAAATACGTACTCGGTGTTTCCCAAACTCAGGAGCAAGACATCCAGTCCGTAGCGACAAAAGTAATACCTAAGTATGTTACAAACTTTGTAATTTCACTTTGTAGAGTTTTCCAGGAGTTATAAGTTACTACAGCTAGATGCCGCAGCTTATAGTTTTTGTAACTTCAAAATGAAGTGTTTTCAACACTTAGTCTTCAAAGTTTCTCCGTGTTCATATTTTGTGGGTAAAACCTTTTAGTCATAATGTTGGATAAACTCATAATGTCAGTTTGTTAGTATTTGAACGTACTTTGCAGCTGTTCGAAGTTATTCGATAGCTACCAGTTTCATAAATGCAGCTTTATCATTCTAACAATCTGGCTGCCATGCCAGAAGAAATATTCGAGCGACCGCAACACGCTTCCATGGAACCGCTCTAATTCTTCGAAATTTAAATAGTTGACAAATTAACATTTGCCAATATATTTAAATTGCCGTTAGTTATTTATGATCTAAGTTGCAGGGCTGTGCAAACACAACTTATTAATATAATGTCACGTTCGTAAAATAATTTAAGTTAAGTATAAATAATATAAGTTTATAAAATAAGAGTCCTGGATAAATTGACCAATACAATTGAATGTTATTGTGAAAGACCATAAAGAAACGCTGATCATTTAAATTCACGGGCACATTATCCTGCCGCATGAGCTGCAATGTTTTGGATGTAACCAGTCGGAGAAGCATAATATTAATAGTACTTATGTGGTAAACTTTCAGGGTTAACATACATTTCAACAGGTTATAAAGGTGAAATTATGTTTGCCTATTAATTTTTCAAATGGAGGCTATAGACACCAATATTCCCTGTATGAAGTGAAAACTGTCTCTGGTATAATTAACTTAATAGTGTAATAAAAATAATGAACAAAAATGCTAATTTGCACTTTATTTGCAGGTAATAAGATATTCAAATCTTTCAACAAGATTCAACTTATGTAAGTATTCGTCCTCATCTTCATGATCAAGTATCTTTCGTGTCTTCGTGGTGTTCTTCTCGCCTTGGAGTAACTAGAATATTTTGAATCCTCGACTCTTGCTTCATATATGCCATATATAGTAACATAAACAACTAGTGCCAACCCTAGCAGCGAGCCTGCATGTGTGCGCTCCCACACATACGCGCACGTACTAATTTCGCTTTCGGCGACGTCGGCGTTTAACATTTCGGACGCGCTGCGAGTTTTAATTTGTGATCAATTATGCGCGAGCACTGTTATTTATACTTGTTTTATTTTATTTATTTTCTCACAGCGCTTGTGGGTGGTCCGGTCACGATTTTCGGGATGCCGCGCCCGCCGATACGGCGTACCCGATCGTTTTGCCATTGACTTAACCTCCTGATGATTTTTTGCGCTTCTTCTAATTGAAATTAACGGTTTCAACTCCTTATGTTTGCCTTATTTAAAGCTCTAGTGGTGTTGATAAACTTAGGTTATCTAAATAAAGATAAGGATCTCAACAAGTGGAGTCAGTTAATTTAAGAGGCCAGCTTTTTGTTTCCATCCCGTTGAGGGTCTTGAATAAGTAAAGATTTTCATCTGTATAGCCTCAAATATTCTCAACGTTAAAGGGGGAACTTACTGCTAATGATAAACGCTGTACAGACATCTTTTAAATGGTGCTTTAGGAATAACTTCGACTAAGAAATACAACTTGAATCATTACTTGTACGTGTAAAAATCCTCGCTTTATCTGGGCAAGTTTAGCAAGAGCATGGCAACAGTCGTACCTTATTAAGCATGCTGACGGACGCCTTTACAGCCTCCGCGTCTCCCACCGGCCAGGTTAAAAATAAAACCAAAGTTTGTTTTTTTGTCGATGGCTATTAAGCAAGGTTATCTGACGGGCTAGTTTTTACCTGTAGCTACTTACATGGAAGCATACAATATTCATTAATGTCGTGTATTTTTTTCGAGAACTCCACTTATGCCGGCCATACAGGATCATTGAATTATGGCTTTGATCGAATTCAATTTAAGTCTGAACTTTGAAATTGATATTAGTGTGCAGCTAAAAAGCCAGTTTTTGCTACATATGTATTGATATGATAGTTGCAGAAGATTATACACGCTGATGGATACCTACTCCCAACTTTTATAGTAACCTATGCACAAAGTCTAGGTGAAATTATGTACGTATTTTAACTAAGTAAACTAGGTGTAAACTAATAGAACTGTGCTAATACCTACTTTGCTACCAAATGATTTACTTAACCATAAAACAAATTTACTAACAAACCACTTAAATTGCTCTAGCAATCCAAATGATAAAGGAAATCATTCATTTTATTTGGCCTAACGCTCAATAGCCGTAGCCGCTTGCTGCAAGTAACGTGGAAGTAATTGGGCAGTTAATTTGTACGGGGCACCGGCCAATTAGACACCACCGCAGCACCGCAAGACCCCGGTCTTTGATCGAACTTATCTGAAACTTTACTCGCCCTATCACATTCACTCTTTCTTCGCAACAGAATCGAGAGAAAGGGATAATGGCGTTCGGATTTGGACGACTTATATGTATAATGGGCCACTGCGAGTCAGGCCCTTGAGGTTTTATTGTTACTTGATACGATTGAAAATTAAGTAAAAAAAATCTCAAGTATTGGTTTTTTGAAGAGGGTTTCTTGGTTTTTGTGCTTGTAAAGAAGAAGTTCGTCGGTCTTGCAGGTGGCCAGCGCACAATGATATTTTAAAACCATTTTTAATTAATAAAATGAATAACAATTAAAATTGTATAACTATCTGATTTATTTCAGGTCTGGCAAGGGATAAGTAATCAAATTATTGTTTGCGCAGACCTTAACTATTTCATTTAATACAAAGTACATGCACAAAAAAATATTGCCCAATTATCAGTAAGTAGATCCAGTAATTAAATGAAAAGGGTCTAGTTCAAAGTAGCAATTACAGAGGTTTAATACTAATAAGAGTAATAAGTTTAATAACAGTCTAATAAGCCTCTGTAATAGGTATAAGTACCTGGTATCTGAATACGAAACAAAAGCTTACAAACGAAGAGTTGTATCACAACATAATCCCTATAATAACAGCAATTACCCTTTGTTCTCAGTCATACCTACGCCTGAAGTTTAATCGAGCGGTTCTGCGAATTTTTAATTTGTTGTCTTGTTTGTAAAAGTATTTGAAATTGGTCAAAAAGACTAATTTAGAGACCTTTTTAAATGTTTGTTTTTATACCTTGAATTTGAACATACCGGGTGCACAGAACGAATTTCACATATTACTATGTTATTAAAGGCTACCCATTTACCCATTCGGTAAACATGAAGATCTTGTTACAGTTACGTTGGTCTTGTCACATCCTAAGCAATTGGGATAAGAAACGTTGTACGGCGATGACGTCCCGGACGGACTATTTATTCTCGGATCAGTCACTCCAATGCATAGTGCCTCCAATTTGTATCCGAAATAGCAAACTACTCGTAGTACATTTTGTATGAATGGGTGCTCACTGGATCTGTCATTCCAGCCTGTCAGCAGCACTCGCACAGCACACCAGGTCTCATCTCGGTTAGTTTTTGTTTTTGTGTTGGTTCTCCTATAAAAAATATATATTTAATCTACGCATGTCATTTTGTAGGTTATATTATAACGTCTTCACATAATGAACAATTTACAAAAATAACTGCGTCAATCATCCTTTGATCCCGCCGATAAAACTAACAAATGTGTTTATTGCGCAGTCGCATCGGACGTCTCTGTTATTATTAAAGAGGTATGTCATCCTGACATCGCCCACGCCGCGGTTTCTAATTAGTACAAGAATAGCCGGGAGATTTGTCAACTTCCGAGCCTTTACGGCATTCCTTTGAGGTGTGCTCTCCCGCAAATAGATCGCTAAGCGACTGTGACATATCGTACCGAACTTTGAGGGTGGTCGTGGCCCAATGTCACTAAAAAGACGACTAGTCTTAATTACATGACAGCTGAGGCATTAGGCTATTTGTCTTTGCGAATCAGAATAGTATGATCAAATGTTTGTGGAAGTTTCTCGCTTTTAATGTATTAATTTTGTGTTAAAGCCATTTTTAAAGCGTTTTCCTGTAGTTTTGCAGTTTGAGGAATAAATAAATAGCCCTATATCTCTTCATCGCTGAGCTGTAAATAATACAGAAATAATATAAAATCATTTAACTTGACAACATGACACATTAAAATTTAAATTTACTCGTAAATTCTATCAATTATTATTGTGCATAAAACAAATTTGTTCTGGAAGACAATCACAAAGCGGGTTTACTTGTAAGTGAAAGAACGAAGTTAACGAAGCCAATGTGACTGGGGGAAATTAATCTGGAGCTAAGAGACGCCCTCAGAACTTATCTGCGGAAGCGGCGGCATGACCTCACAATCAAATGTCAAACAAAGTTTTATCAGAACAAAGTTGACAAATAAATCCCTCGTCCCGCAACTTTTCTCATAGTCGACGCAGCGCGACGTGATTCGGGGTCTGTAGCTCGTGAGGAAACGGGAACAGACCGGCTACTCAGCATAGCTAGTCATTCATGAATATGGCTTTCATGTAAGTACTAATAAGCGAGTCAAAACTGACGTGACTTCTTTTAGTGCTAGCGGTACACCCCGACTTTCAGTACGATCGATTGATTTGATCGATTGATCTTTAGGCCATAAGAATCAATTTGACCCGTAGACGAAAAAAGAAACAAAAAAGGATATATTTTTAGAATTGACTTAGTGAGCTTTTTCATTAGGTACCACACACAATAGGTTTCAGAATTTATAAAAAACTCCATACTAAAACAATACGACGTCATAACTCCTTTCCTGTTTTTTTGCAACGCTACGGGTCAAATTGATTCTTATGGCCTAAAGATCAATCGTTCCGATTTTCATGCTTTTAATACCATTTGCACCACCATTTTCATGCTTTTAAAACCATTTGGACTATTTTTGTACTAAAATGAAACGACAACGGCTTACGTTTTTATTTATTTATTAAAGATAAGCTAAATTCATTATAATATAGTAAGCCTATTACAACCTATTCAAATTTTTCAAGTTAATTTTGAACCAGTCCCCTGACTGAGTACGACTTGCAGTTAGTAGTACACAATGCAATGGCATACTAATATTACAGATTGTACCGAATATATGGGGTTATATCTAACCTAACCCAATCGATCAATCTTACTCGACAAATCACCTTTCTTATGTTTGATTTGGACTATCCTCGATCAAAAGCTTCTCAAAACTACCCTATAAACTTGAAGAGATATCAGCTTGGCACAAAAACGAAACGGCCTGTCTACCCTCTTTAATCTCGATCGTATTATGTTTGCAAAATACCTTACGAGATCATATAAAATATCCCTTGGCCACCGAACTAAACTTCAAACTTTATTATTTCGTGGTTCGCAGTTTTCAAAAGGCGGCGGCCCCACTCGACGACTTTCCAAGAGCTTTATTAAATCTCTTTTGTCTTTTAATAAACGTAGGTATAAAGAGACTAAATTAATACAAGTTAATGTGACATTTAGTAGTGATTTAGTTAATTTATAAACATAAAACGTATCATTGTCGTCGAAGAGAATTCCTCTCGTAATTAATTTTGTCGCAGAAGCTACTCGTTCTCCAACATTTTGACATTTATATTCTCGCGTGGAATTGGTGTTTAGTTTTACAACTTGGTTTTTCTCCGATATGAGTTTCCTTTACTGTTTTTAAATTAATTGCTCACTGCGCTTAGTATCAATCTGTAGAAATAAATCAACCTATTTATTGAGAAAGTATAATTTTTCTACACTTACGAGTACGTACTTATGGTTTTAAAATGTTATAAAACTTTATTAAAGAAATAAAAATGCTCCACCTGTATATTTACATGTTATAAAATGTTATAATATCTCAACGGCGGTGAATCATGGAATTCTTTAGCTCCGAGGTTATATAAATTGTCTGGCTGAAGAAGACCCCTTTTTTTAGGATAAACCTCCTAGACGTCGCCAGCTCCGTCCCTATCTCGTGCAGGGTCACGGATCGGAGCTATCTTCTCGCTTTTATAAAAGGGTTTAGGCCGTTTTATCGTAATTTTTGAGTAAATTTTTTTTGTTCATTTGGTCTCGTAAACAATTTTTTACTTTTAACGTGTGTAAAACATTTCAAATTTTTACCACATAGGTCTATCAATTGAATAAAACCCAACTATGACCTTTTTACGACGTGTTAAAATCCTTTTGTGATTCAGGATATTAACAAAAGTAATTCTTGCCAGTCTTGAATGCTCGTAGCATACAGGATGAAAACATAATTCCGCATACGTTCCCAGAGGAAGCTCGCTTCAGACATTTCGGCATAACATGTACTATTGCGGCTCGGATGAATTACTGCGGTTGCATCGCATTATTCCTGAGATAAACTAGATTGACAACATAGCGTGTTGATCCCCACGCTTGTGTGCACTGGATTTACAACGATGGAGTTGGCAGTTACAGCTACAGAATATCATTCAGCGACCTAGACATGCTACAAACTTGTATTTTCTCGTATGTAGGGCTGTTTTCCTTTCTGAAGTAACGGTCGGTTATTCAAAATAAAAAGGTGAAAAGAACTTAGGTACCCGATTTGGGGATTGCACCGATTTTAAAAGATATATTTATGTAAACACCTGTAGTTCCCTTAGTGGCTGAACTAGTTGAGATGAGAAAGAGGGCGAATGAACATGGCGTGGCCTATATAGAACTTTTCGCCCATTTCAAGTAAATTTTAAAATGAGTCCTAGTAATTCGCGTCATGATTGAAAACAACGGTTCATGTAAGATTATCATCCTACCCTCCATTATTTTCTGATTGATGATGATTTAATAAATTAAATATTGTACCTATACGTTAAGTCAAATCTAATTTCATAATTAAGGAATTGTAGCAAAGAATGGGTACCTAGTAACGCCATCTGTCGACTAAGTGTCGCTAACACTAGACAAAGTCGATTTGTGACAGGTGTCAATGATCACATCTCAAACAATCTACGGGAATGTGCTGTCTGTTTGACATGACAGTACATAGTAGATATAAATCATAACCGTATAATAGCTAAAATATGCTTTCTCCTTATCTATCATTGTGACATTTGAATTTGACAAGGGAATTTGTCAATTCAAATTGCCAAAGATTTAAACAAATTAGTACTGTTTGACACATAACCTCAAATATTCATCACGTGTTTTTATTACAAAAAACGAATAATTAATAGTTATTTAATCTTAATCATTGCGAAGACCTCACTTGATCTTTAAAAGGACGTGATAATCGAGTAATAATGGTAAATTGGTTCGTTTGATTATGAATACTACTGTGACTATAGAATTATGTTTTGTTCTCTGTATTGTTTTTTGTACACTTGTTCCTGTTTGTTTCTTCAATAAATTAAACAAATAAATGAATAAATTCTATCGAAACCATTTACGAGTAGCTCAAACTGGATCACAAGTCGCGAGTGAGTTATATACGGGGTTACTGTTAGTTTAATGGGTTTTTCTAACAGCTCACCTTTCTTACACACTTTTACCAAAAATATCAAAGGGGTTAGCTAGCGAAGATAGGTTAGGTACGCGCTTTGATAAATTACTTATGATTTTTTATTATTTGTTAACCAAGCTTGTAACGGTCCAGAAATGCCCGTTCAATTCGCAAATATAATTCATTTCAGTTTAGGCTCTAACGAGAGTAAAAATCGTTATACATTAAAGTTTAGTATTAAAATTCTAATTCGTTATTAAATAACATCATATCTGCAATTAACTAACTAATTACAATCAAACATAATGTCAAAAACTTTGAATCTCGAAATACAACTTTACTTCAAACGTAATGAGGAACGCTATTATTGTTTTATACAAATTGAGAAACAGAGACCTCTCTGGAGGAAATCGAAAACTATTTAACAGCTAGTCTAGAATTTACAGATTTATTCCCGGGCATCTAGTGAGGAAAGCGGGTTCCTTCCGATTCGTACAGATGGCGTTGTTTTATGTCCAATTACAACACAAAATAAAATTGTTGAAGTTTTTAATAAATATCAATATTAATATATTCAGATAATAATGTTTTATTAATATTCAGATAATAAACAAACTTAATTATTTGTGTTTATTAAATAAATTAAATGAGGAAGAATTATAAAAGGTAACAAGGACTCTTCTGCTAACTAGACATAGTTAGCAGAAGTTAAACCAAACTAGATTAAAAAAAAGAAAGAGACAAATTCAAATGAAAGTGAGTCTTATTTGTTACTCATTACGTTAGCTTAAACAATGCGGCTAGGTGGATGAAGCCAGAATTGGCGGGATGGTTCGCGATCGACGCGGAGGGATGCTGGGGACTCGCGCAAGGGACAGAAAAAAAAAATGGCGGGACAAGTAAAAAGCTAACAGCTCGAAATACGAATGATTTAACATTAGTCTCTGATATCTGGAATATCTCGTAGTGTGCATGACAAAGAAAATAGATAAAAGGGCCGAGAAGGGGATGCTAGGCTTTTGGGGTCCAGTCGTCCGTCGAGGTGGTGAGTGATAGTGGCAGTGATGGTATTCGTGTCGTTCATTTTGTCTGTCCTTTTTAGTGATTGTGCTTATTCTATAATTGGTGCTATGTGTTTTGTGTGATGCTTTAGGAAATGGAAGGGAGGCACTAGGAGTTAGCGAAGGCAGCTAGCATGGCTCGGGCTAGGGGAATGGTTTAATAATTTGTGTTAGTGTTCTTGTCTTCCTTTTGTTGCTATGATTTGATTACGTAGTGTTTGGGTGGCGCTACGAGTTGGCGAAGGCAGCTATCGAGGCAGGGGTTATAAACACGTAATGTGGATAGCTAGGCATATTTTATTATGGTTATAGGGTTTGTTCAACTTTGCCAACTCCGCTATCGCTATGACTAAAACTATTGAAGTTAGACCTGGGAAATAAACTACTTACTCAAACAAACCTAACTTTGTTCTAAGGAGATATCAACTTATTTTGACTCTATTTAACTTTATTCCTAACCAATAATGCTCATGTAAGCTTATCAGAAAGTAAATATTTCTAGTCTGAAGCAGAGTAACTGCGTTCATAAGTAATGTTCAAAGTCATATTTATGAATTGGACTGTCTTCCTACCAACTCTTCATCGGCTGGTATTCTCTGTTCAAACTGAGTTACGACTCGGCCGTACTACCTACGGGTACCGGCTAGTCCCTGTGCAGCAGAAGTATCATGCTTTTCCCAAGGGAACCTATGCATAAAGAAGTGCATCTTGTTGGCCGACGACACTCCTTCTTGTGAATGTACTTTAGTATATCAAATAGTATCAAGACTGGAAAGCTTTACTATACCATATACCAACATTTGTAATGAATAATTGAGCCTGAGTGATTTGGTTTCTCCTATGAATAAAAATAAATATCTACTGCAAGTATTGCAACTGATCAGTTATAATATCATTAATATGTGACTCTATTTAACTTTATTCCTAGCCAATAATGCTCATGTAAGCTTATCAGAAAGTAAATATTTCTAGTCTGAAGCAGAGTAACTGCGTTCATAAGTAAAGTTCAAAGTCATATTTATGAATTGGACTGTCTTCCTACCAACTCTTCATCGGCTGGTATTCTCTGTTCAAACTGAGTTACGACTCGGCTGTACTGCCTACGGGCACCAGTTAGTCCCTGTGCAGCAGAATTATCATGCTTTTCCCAAGGGAACCTATGCATAAAGAAGTGCATCTTGTTGGCCGACGACACTCCTTCTTGTGAATGTACTTTAGTATATCAAATAGTATCAAGACTGGAAAGCTTTACTATACCACATACCAACATTTGAAATGAATAATTGAGCCTGAGTGATCTGGTTCCTCCTATGAATAATAATAAATATCTACTGCAAATATTGCAACTGACCAGTTAGAATATCATCAAACATAGCTACCTGATAGTAAGCTCGCAACGGACGCCTCAATATATTGCTAGGACAAAGATCCTTAGCTAATGATATGTGATTATTTCTAGTCAATGGCAGATAGCCAATTATACTTCAACATTGAATATTATGAGATTGACTGATTTCTCTCAACCTACATTGAATATTATACGACAAGTGATTTCCCTGTTTAACACTATGGGATACGTATTACTCAAGGGTATACCAGCCTTATAGTCTGTTAGCAGTTGGGATCACTATCTAATTCCTACGGGAACATACTACAACAAATATCTACAAATTATGATTGAAATCATCAGATCCAGAATTCATCAGATCCAGCTTTCATCATGACTAGAAAGAGTCACAATCATTTTAAGGAATTATTATTGTTATAATTATAACTAGGCTCTTCATAGAAACTGCAGTAACTTGATACAATATCAAACTACATAACCTTGGTCTTAATTGACTACTAACCTATCTACATCTTAACAGTATGACTTTGACACATTAATAATACAGCTCCTAGTATATTATATTTCACTCCTGCAATGGAGTAAGGAGCTTTCGCGAATATTCCCTCTTGTCCATTGAAAACTGATGACATGACTAAATTATTATTAACAGCTGACAAAGACTGTAAAATCAATCTCCCACCTGGAAAGAAAAGATTTAGCAGCGCTGGAGAGATGTCCAGTCAGGAGTCGAGTCTCACAGTCATGAGCGGGGAGTCGCGGGCTCTGACCGTAGGCGCAAAATAAAATGCCTTATGCATACTTTCCAGTTTTCATCCTAACAATCACTAAATAGACCCAAAGACTTGGACTGAACTTTATTAGTTATAAGACCAATATTCATACACTTATATTACTTCACTTCAATTCTCACTTAATTTTGTAGGCTAAAGAAATAGGTTTTATTTAAATAACTATACCATTCTTATATGCATGAAAAGTACTTAGGTTACTAACTAAACGGTTTCACAATATAGGTTCTTAGACACTAGATGATCATATGGCCAATTCAACAATCGTTATTCATGCTTACTCTGTATATTTCTAGGTAGAAAGTTAATACATAGTTTAATTATTATATTTAGCTCT
Source organism: Acleris laterana (assembly GCA_963966035.1). Taxonomy (NCBI): domain Eukaryota; kingdom Metazoa; phylum Arthropoda; class Insecta; order Lepidoptera; family Tortricidae; genus Acleris; species Acleris laterana. Next base: position 10,517,035 of record OZ014443.1, on the reverse strand, counting down.
AAGTTTTAAATTAGGTAGAGGTTTTCTTTGGGGAGGGTTACAAGCTTCTTCGTCTTCGTCAAGAAGGCCGTGGATCTTCGATATTAACCAAATCTAATCTAAAATCATTAGGTTTAAAAACAATATACTTTTCAAGAAGAAACTTTTACGTTATTAATATTCAATATTCATTACTCTTAATAGCAAATGTGCCCTCCTTAACTACTAACCAAGACGCGGTTAATGCACTGCACAAGTTGGAACTCGGTACAGATGTCTGTTATCCAAGTATAATTATCTAGAAATCGACACTCAGTTCTGCGTCATATGACCGTAATAGCACAGTTAAAGTAAAGATAGCAGTTGGGTCTCAAGATAGCGGTTGAGTCTAGAATTCTATTACTAGACGTCACTTTAAATATTTAAGAAATTATCCAGTGAGAACTGTTCGAGAACCGATATAAGATCACTCACCTTGATAAAGCCAAATGAGCTACGAAATGGGAACCACGGCTCCAATAAACCTGGCATCTGTACCCGCGGTCTATAAATCTCTAACAACCCTGATTCGGTCGCAATAAAAAGTCCTGCGATTCTCTGGACAATCTCCCCTTTAAACTGCCTTTTAACCGTCCGACGACAGGAGGGCAGCGGTAGTCCCTAGTTTTATTGCTCAGGGCAGATTAGGGAAGATTCACGCTCTCCCAAAGGATGTTTTCTCAGGTTTATGCCTGTAGACATACATATTTTGATTGGAGTACCATAGGGATAGCTTTGACATTAAAAAGTAACGAGTTTGAAAACATAAATATTACCTGTCTTAAAAAATATTAAGGCTATTTGGGATTTACCGACTCCATTAATTACGAGAGCCATCTGGTAATAACGCTTGTGTTTGTCAAGGATCGTTTTCACTTAAGCAAGTTATATTGCTTTCCTCCTTTATTTTCGGAGTAGGTACTGTTTCCAAAGAAAGAAAAGTAAACAGAGGGGTGAAAACTAGTAGGTACATTAAGTTATCCGTCAAGAGTGGCCAAAAGTGATGGATGGCCGGCGTTTCCGTTTTAAAACTGTCGAGTTCGGCTCCGCATTGTTATTTCAGTCGTAGGAAACGTAACGAGTGGGAATGTTCAAAGTGACGGCGCACATATTTATAAGCGACCATTTGTCTGAGGCGCATGTGTGTCCAACGCTTGCGCTGAAATATTTACGAGCTATTAGTGCAACAAGAACAAATATGTGCTCGGCTCGCATTTCTCTCCCTCCGGCCCGGCTCGGGCGTCCCTCGGCAATGACTGATTTAATACCCGTATGGAATTAAATCAAACCCTATAATTAACGTCGCATCTTCGTATATCTCGGAGCTTTGATGTGTTAAGGCAATATGAATTGCTTGTCTAATTACGCATTCGTTGAAACCGCATTCTGATACTCGATTTGAATAAAATGTTAATGTTACTGTAAAGTTGCCCAGTAGTGGCTTTAAATAAATCAAGCGCTTTATCGATATTATTCCATTTCTAAATTGAAAATCAGTTAAATGAGTGCAGTTAACGACTGCCCCACCCGTTCAGCGTGGGCGCAGCGCACACTTGACAAATTGGTTCATTTTATTGAGTGGTCACATCGGTTACCCGACTATTTATCCGCGCGGCGGGCGCAGGGTCGTACGATACTCGCGTTGCATTAATTCACTGAACTGCCACATTACCCCACTGCGGTAAAGAAACTGTAATGGGCTCGTGTATATGCTAATAAACTTTCCAAATGCATGTTTTAAATTAAAATAATCCCAAATTTATATGTTAATTTGTGACCGCACTTTGTCCTTCGCGGTTCCTCGTTCCGACATCGATTACGTTGCACGGATTGGGGCTCAGATCCGCTGGAGATAAGTTTAATGAAGGGTTTTACTAAAATGGGGTACGTTCTGTATAATCGGCCGAACTGTTCTAGTGCCATTCTATTAGACGGAGCCGAGGTAATTGATATTTTAATGCGCGTAAACTATAAAGAACTGCCATTTTAATGGCTGAAGTGTCTCTTTATCTTCTCGTTTTATTGGGAGGCATTAATGTTAAGTTCGATAAATTTGAGTTTTTACGATGTTCTCTGCATTCGTTCCATCACTATTATCTTAATTTTTATTTGGTTCCCTTTAGTCGGCTTATTATCGGACAATGTAAGAGCCGGAGCGGTTAACGAGGCCACCCGGGCGGCGAGCTAGTCAATCGATGTGTGTGCTTCCCTTTATGTCACTTCAATTAGTCATGATTAAGTGTAATTTATAGGTTCGTTTAATGGTCCATTAAGCAGCTCCCTAGTGTCTAATGACTTCTTATTGTGAAACGCTACCATTACATAAAACACTTTCGCCCAATTAAACTAAATTTTCAACATTAATTTACTCTAAAACAAAAGGTCTAAGTTTCTAAAGCTCGACATTGTACGATGCTTAAGCAAATTTATTGAACGTCAATATTATAGCTAGCCCACATCGAAATCTCCGTAAAATAATAACTTCAATTTAAACGTTCGTATTCCGAAAAACACCTTGATTTCGTTCCAGATTAGATTAGCTATACAAAAATAAACTAAAAAAGTTACAAAGAAAGACGCTTGGATAAAATGAAACGTTCACAGTGGGTTTCCACGAGAGCCAAAACGAATAGAACGTATGAATCTGTAACCTGTTACCTTTTATGTAAGTACTTAAGTGCCGAAATTGTATAGAATTCGCAATATTTTGTGAAGAGCTAATAAAGCTAGCTAGGTTTAATCAGCCTGTAGGTATGCGCTATTTCTGTTATACACACTGTCGTTCACTCAGTCGATGTAATTGTGCCTGTTATAATTAAACGTTATAATATACCTACTGATTTTCATTTAACATAATAATTTATAATGTAACAATAGACCCAACGACTGTTAGGACAACATAATGTTAAACTAAATTTATTTAAAAAAAATATGATACCGTTTCTGCTTAATATCAACCCATAGAAAGCTTTGTCTCAAATGGTGCTGTCGTTTAATAATTCTTAAATACATAAAATAGAGCTTAGTAACATAGCCGTCAAAGTTATTTTTATAACACGGTGTCACAAAAACGACGTGAAGACCGGTGTCAATAGTCACTTAGTTATCTTTAGCCGTACCTAGACGTAAATAGTAAGCATGACAAATTGTATTCAATTTGCCCGGAGACAGCCACCGAGGAAAGCATTTGGGTAACAAATGCTTATGCTTTGAATACACGCGATATAAATGTATGGATACGGCTCCGGGCCACCGTAAGCCGCGTATCTCAGCGTTTGCAATTTTATATTTAGTTTTGCTTCCAACAAGCTCTTTAATATTCATAATGAAGACATTCCTATCTAACCTCAATTAGTATTCTGGTGTAGCTTGCTAAATAAAGTATATTGAAGTTTTACAAAATTAGTATAATTAGTTTAACTAAGCGACTTGTTTTACAGTTAACTAAATCTTTAAAAAAGACTTGCAAGAAATTTCTTTAAAGTACGCTTAAATAAATACAACCACATTTTTAGATTATTCTCAAAGTGAGCACGTAGTTAGTTAATTCCTTAGCTCAAAAATAGTTTTACAAAAGCCCCTAAAGTCTTATTTATGTACGAAAAAGGGGCAGACGCTGCAAGATACAGGGTGCTTCATTAATCATTACCCCCTAACGCCAGGGGCTAAACGAATATGTTTAAGCAAAATACAGCTAAGAAGGTAGGGACTTTTCGTTGATACCCTGTCCCTTGGAATTTTCACGTAAACCTGATTTAATGTCTTTGTAAGTTACATTACGTCTGAAGGGGCCTGTTGATAAGATAGACAATCGATATCGAGGCAATTTTGAAGTTTATCTTATAAATCTTGCTTCACGTTAAAACTGTTAATTTAACACTGCCTTCGTTTACTATAACTATTTGTTACTTTTGCTAAAGTGAGAGAAGCGTGTCATATGTAGGTGATATTGTTGAAATGAAATTAATCATTATTTAAACGTAAACACGTAATTATCTTTTTGCGTATTTCTGGGTAGGTAAACGATTGGGTGCATCCATTTTTATTATATTCTTAAAACACTGTTATTATAAAATCAGTGGCGTAACGCGTACCTTCCACGAAAAGTGCTTGGAGAATTAATATCGAAAATATATTTTTATGCAAAGGGCAGTATATTTTGTTAACTGTCGATTTAAGAATAGTTTAAAAGTTTTAAAACCCAATTCGATAAAGCTTAAAAAGATTTAAAATTGCATCGAAGTGAAATATAAAACCACTTTTGATCTTAGAATAATCGTTATATCTACTAAAAAACTTTTGAAGTTTTCTGAATACACGGATATCAAAATGGTTATTTTTAATCTCGTTACGGTCACGGTTGCGCAATGACTCTACAAAATGTTATTAAAACGCGTTTGTAATACGGAATATTACCGCCATTAACATAAGAACAAACCTCGATTAGGTATCACCAAAACTAACACGGTCGGTAGTTAATCAAACCTAATCTGCTTTCAATCTAACTTTAACATTGTGTAGATCATAATTACGCTGCGCGCTGGGTCGTCGCGGCCAGGAAGCTTTGTTCGTATCGCCAACTCCATCGCATGTAACCAGCTAACCCTATTCAAATTTAAACCAGCTGACAACAAATCTCACCGTCACCTCTCCTTCACTGTCAAATCAGAATACATCATAGTACGACAAGGACAAAACTAAATTTGTGCGACTCGATTCGAAAAAAAGCGTCAGAATGGCCGCTGCTCCTCGCCAGTTTTACCTTAATTTGGAAATAATGGTAATTTGAATGTTTAAATGGCGCTCAGTGCCTAAATGCTACAATTGAATACAATACAGCCAATTAAATTGTAAAGTGTATTTATAGTATAATGGAGTAGAAATCCTCCTATACACAATAGTAAAATACTATTTTGAATGTAGTTTATAATAATATCTACATCTATTGACAGACAAAGGGGCCAACAGCCTTTATTACGAGCAATTTATGTAAGAAATAACAGTCGTAATCTACTGGTCAAGACGATTCTAACAAGCCCTAACACGATGAGTTTATCACGTGTAATTTACGAGTTCCTATGGCCACCCTGAGTCGCCATCATCAGACCGGCTTGATGGTACTATGTTATTGTATTGTCATCAGAACTAAAGGCGTATGAAAATTTTCAGCTTCATCGAATGGGAAGTGGGTCAAATTCAACTTGTAAGATTTGACCCTTACATACATACACTGCAAAGTAGATAAAAGCTCTTAAAATAATAGTCATATACGTAACTTTATTTTAGCCGCACACAAAGTTAACTTAACTTACCACGCTAAGAAATATCAAACGGAAAATTTGCTGGTCGCAGCATATTCATATCGGATGAAAGCTCCTTTAAGGATTTAGTGGGATACAAGCACTTCAAGACTCATTGAGACGAGTCTTTAATCATGTCCGTAGAAAATTTGCATGACAGTAAACAATCCCCAGTCTTTTATAGCTTTAGCATACACCCCTTGATAGAGGTTTGAAAGAGCCATATAACTACGAAAAAAGACATGTAGATACTCGTATAACTACCTACTCAACTTGTTATTAAATAATTTACCGATTTGTTTTAAATAACTGCTTTCCAGATCATTTTTTTTCATTGTTTTTCTTTAATTTAGCAAGATTATTTGTTATTTGTTGAATTGAACGTAAACATGATAAAAAACAACCGAGTACACGTAAGTGCCAAAAGTTTATATAGCAAAAATATTTAATGAATTAAGTTTTTTCAGCAGATGTACGTAAAAGCTGATACATTGTCAAAAGTATGCTTCCTTTGACATACGTCATTCTTTATCAATTCCATAACATAACATTGGCATGCCACTTTGTGCCAAGATCACTTGGGACCAACTCTTTAGACGCTTCTAAGCAATTCTTCTCGACTTCAGACAAAACAAAATAAATCATAATTCTGCTTTAGGTATGAAAAAGCGAAAAAAAAACTTTTTATTAAGACAAATGAATTCATGACACACTTTTATAGAAAAAATAAAGTTGTTTTATAAGAGCGGAAAAGAATGTAAATGAAAATTGGGCAGCAATATAATTAACAGAGATGGTTATACTCGTATACGAATATAGTTACCTTTTTTGAGTAGATTAATTTAATTTTGTTTTTTCAAAGTTTCTTGTCTCTGCCGCTTTTTTCTACTCCTTATTGTACAAGAATAAGAAAGAAATATAAAACACAGCCAATATTAAAACATATCGAGGTCCAAAAAATTGGAACGGGCTTTAATTATTATGAGGATTTGAAATCTACGAAATTTATCACAACCAAGACAGATAAGGAGTACCTTAGGCTTAGGCATTATACTGACGTTGGCGGGCGACGGTGACCATTAATTTTACCATCATGACCCGTTTGCTCGTTTGTCTTTATTGGCAATAAAAAAGCCAGAAAGTTGTAACATGCTTTGTGTATTCTGTCTACATTCAAGTTGATCGAATAAGACGTTGCTAGAATTTTTACCAATATTCACAAACTTTACTGTGTGTTTGGGAACTCTGTACCGACGAATATGTCAATAGAAATTATGCATGAAACCGTAGCTTCGTATCTCTTTAAACATTACTGAACGTGAGGTGGGAGACAAATTGAATAAACATTTTTCCCGAGAACCGATTGCTTAGGGAATACTTACGTAATTCATAAGGAATTATTGGAAGTAAGAAACCTACGTGATGACTTTTATTTGCTAGTATTACATCGTGTAATAACGTTACGGTACATGATAGCTCGCATATTAAATATCTGAGTTTGTTACCACCGCCAGCCATACGTTAATTTTCATGATTTATAAAGTTATCAGTTCTTAAGTTCATATATTTGTTTTTGTCTAATTGTGACAGAAAAGCTTTTTTGTTATCTATTATATAATCGCATACAAGTAGCTATTTCTATGACGTAAGAATAAGTCACCTTGTAGGTATTCCAGGCATTTTCATTCACGTTGGATACTGATTTAATTTAGTAGTCCTAAGGATCCAATATCGTCGAACAGTCTTATCATTCAGCCGAGTCCGAGCCGTACAAATTGCGCGCGGTTCTGATATGTACATCAAAGGCTAAATGAACAAAGGTGATTTCAAAAAATCTCTGTTTGTTTTTTCTTGTAACAAAGGCGGCTGGTACCAGGGGTGGTTTTTGAATGTCCTTCAATTCGGGCTTATTGTAGTGAGAAATAAGAGTAATTCGCTTTTCATTCTGTCTTCGCCGAGAAGCAGCTCAAAGGTTGAAGAGCCATCGATGGTGAAGTGGCTCAGACTTTATTATTGGCTCGTTCTGAATCCGCACTCGGGGGGGAACGCAAAATGAGGTCACTGTACTATGTATATTGGCTGTACTTACCTACCGAGCGGCCCTATTAATTTTGTAATCCACCTTCGTTATTTCTTTTCGGCTCATTTTTTGTTCCAGACAAGGTGATTTTGCCTTGCCTTCGGATAATGACTAAAATATCTGCAGCTTTTTCTTTGGAAACTGTACTTACAGAGTTCGCTTGCAAATCTTGTCTTAAATTGTAACAATATTCTAGCTGCAGTTATCAAATACTTTATCAGATGCAATAAATTAAAGGCAGCAAGTGTTTTGGCCGACGTTAATTTACAGAACCTTTTACGAATAACGGTACCCATGTTCTTAGCTTATCTACAAGCCCACGGAACTTTCTCCTTCGGCGTCTGTTTGCTTAGTCTTATCAACAATGCCTCCTAGTCTTCCCTTTCATGCCAAGAGCATTAATTAACTGAGGCTTACACAAATTCTTAAATACATATTGAATTGACATTTAAGAATATTGTCGCATGTTTGCAGACTCTGGATTTGAATTTCTAAAGTCATTTTAAATGGTTCAGGCGGTATTCTTGTTACCTATGTCAATTTACATTTGTTATTTTAAGATTGTGAACCAGAATAATTGTAATAAAACGTTGACATTTACTTTCGCGTCACGCAATACGCTGGGATTAAAGTAGCTTTATATTCCGTCGTATATGAGAAAGTTGCTGTAAGAACACGTTGGAATTGAATGACTGCTTTTATTACCTGGCATAAAGAATTTGGATTGACGAACATAATAAGCCAAGCATGAATAAAACGTGTTTAGTATTAAAATACAAAAAAAATAAATCTTATGACACGTATTTTTCTTGTGAATAATAAAAGAGTAATGAGTATTTGAAACTACCTAGGGACTCGTCCTCGATTCGCTTCGGTTTATGTGACTTGTATGTACTTACCTACATATACTAGAATTCATTATATGTACAAAAAACCTTCCGTGTTAATGTATCTTGCTGATGGTGAAAGCTGCATTATAATCCCTTGCGTAGTTCGAAAGATCTTTCTTAACATACATACAAAGGGATAGATGTCGGGAAGCGACCATGTTTTATACTACGGAGGACCGAAAAGATCATATTATTATATTGCTTACTATATAGCCAAATTTGATTATTGCTAAAACATTACATTGAATGCCGTTTTTTCATTCCGTCAATAATTATTTTGAATAAAACTTTTAGTAAGTATACTTTTAAGTTCATTGTTGTACCTACATACATACTATGTCCTTTTCCAATAATCTTCATTAAACGTATACTAACGTAAAACTAGTTTCATTACGAAAACGAGTTTCCTCCTTAATCCAGCGATCACCGAGGAACCCAAACTTCTTAACCCGGCACGTAAAAGTGTTGCCTTCTGGGCTTTATTCGAGGAAATAATTGAAATTAAGTAGGTGACGTTACGGCTGGGTGTCACGCAGCCTGATGTATTGCAAGGGCCCTTAATAATTGCGTTATTCTAACCTCACCGCCGCCCGCACACAATTATGGTACGTTGTAAATGCCTTCGTCTTCTGTATTTTCACTTGACATCTTTTAATCGGAGTCGTGAGATATAATTTCATGGTAAATGGAAGAGATATGTAAGGTTATATATACTCTTTTAAATTTCTCCCCTCGATTCCTTAATGTTAATGAATTATTGATCTGCAAGTTAAGTTAACGTATTTGTAACATTCTACTTAGTGTGTGTATTTTGACTATGGTCGATGGATCCGCCGCCCATAAAGCAGCTCAACCTGGATGAAAAGGGTTACTTGCAGCAAAATAATAAATCAAGATTTAAACTTAGTTTAGCTTTGTCCACATTAATGGAACTGTCAGTCCTAAATCTAGTTTAAAACTAGATTTATCATTTACGTGCAAGTGGACCTAAGTTCTGAACTGCGTTACGTGTCTACGAGCTAGCGGGGCAACAAAAACTAGACGGTAAATAATTCGTTATAATATTTAAGGGCAATAAATTGATCACGACAAACACCCATTTGTGTGTTTGGAAATAATTATTGTAGCCTGGGCCATAAATAGTTCGCGTTTTGACTAGCAAAACTGGAACATATTAAATTAATATATTAATTAACTGGTACTAACCCTCCTTGGCCAGAGCCATATTCCACTTTGTCATAAGTCAATCTTTCGTCTACATCGTAATCAAATGATATTGTAACATTAACATAGCTCTTAATTTTCTTAGCTAAGGGCTACCAATAGCGTCATATAAAGCAAAAAGGACTAAAACAAATTGAAACAGAATCCCTGATCTACAAATTTTGCCGTGATCTCTAAAAATAAAATCATAATGGAGTTGGTCTTCATGCCAGTTGAAAATCAGACTGTAACAAGTACCTATCACAAAGAATGCAAAAGGAAATGAAAATGAAAAAAAATTAATTAATGGCACTGAGCTACCACAAAAATCTGTGTTCGTGTTTCGCTGTAACATATTTTTTTGCAAATAAAGAATATCGTCATTTATTATAAGAAATATCATGTCCGTTCCAATAAGAGTAGAAACACGTTTCTAACGCGATCGGGCGACGCACTGCCAGAGACAACGAGCGCGCTGGCAATTAAGCCGTTCATTCTGTAATGGAGTCGATCTCTACGCTCGGAGCTCTGAACTTTTAGGCAAGCCTTTTTGTTAGGCCTCCAGGGCCATTGTCGAAGCCCTCGGCCTCACATGCGCGCCCTTTGTCCACGCCTGCCTCTGACGTCGCCTGTTAAGATAAATGACGGTGAACTATTATAATTCAATCCTCAGAAATGAACTCACAGCTTACTGTTATTTAATAAGCTCTTGGTTACCGTAAGTAACGGTGTCAGATAAGCAGCAACTAAATTACTTTGAGTGGTTATTAAAATGTCAAAAGTTATTTTAGTGGACGAATAGGCTAATAAAACGTCATGATTAACAATCAATTAATATTGTGGTAAGTTAGCATAAAACAGTACATTGCTTTAACGTAAAAATAGTATTGCACTAAAAGCTATTTAAATGAAATGAAAGTCGCTGCCTATTCAGCTAGACAGTTTTCTCTTTTTCTCAGTTTCGCAATGAGTGAATTATTTAAGTGCTAACCCTTTGTTTTGGCTGATTGAAATACTCGCTGGCTAAGTTTCCAGACTCATAAATAATTGGTAATCTAATTGGAAAATATTCCATCTGAAAAACAGGTTACGCAACCAGACGAAATTCAGCCCGGAGACGGCTCTAACGGGCCGCCGTAGTTTCTCCGCTTAATCCCATTTAAAATCAATGGAGCGATAACGGCCGCCATCATGCATATTCGTCCACATAATCGTAATCTAAATGAGCGATTACCGTCTCGTGCGCAGCGTGGGCGCGGCCCGACAAAAGTTCCAAGTTTAAAAGACTTACCTAGCACGCCTGACCAAATTATAAAGGCTTTATCTGGCACTGCCGTAATCATAATGCCATTGGTCAGGTGACGGCCATTTAATCGCGGATTAACTCGCCAACCAACCATAATATGTTGATCGTTATCGTGAAATTTCTCACTCTGAAATTTCTTTCATATTTTAAAAGAAACAGGTATCTTTTTTAGATTTATCCAGTCATTGCAACAAAATCACGAGTTGCAGTACCCAAGTGGATTGGATTTTGAAATATAAATAACAGGAGAGCGTCTGAAAAGATTTTTCTTGTACTTCTGTGGTGGAATGAGAAAAAATTGAAGCAGGCTTTATTTTTATTACAGAGTAAATTATAGTGAGTTTTAATAACTTGTTTTAAGAAGTCTTCACGGAGGCAGACGCTATAAAAATATTTAATGTAGTTCAATTACAAAAACGAAAACAACCATATAGTAAAAACAAATTGAAAAATAAATTGTTAAGGGGAACATGCCTGGGTGTATCCAGCAGTGGATATCGTGGCTGACAGTGATGATTTTCATCAATTTTCTACGTTTTCATTAAACATGTGCATGATGGACGTGAGTTTATGACACAGAGTGAAATGTTTCCCAGAGAGCTCAACGCCGGGCCAGCAAATCGCTTCAATAACCCTACATCGTATGTTTTCGAGCAATTAGAATCGTGTTTTTCCGTTTATGGCCGTATCGACCCATCGCCTAGTAAATTCATTACGTAATTTAAAATGCTAATGGACTGTCGTCTGGGAGGCAGGGAGCGGATGAATAATGAAACAACCGATACAAATCTGGTATTCCGCAGTGATTGAAGACTTATTTATAAACAAGGTGAATTAAGGTTCTACATTTTTGTTTGCATAGCAATGAATCCTGAAGTGGGACTTGGAATTGTAAAAGTATCAAACAATTTATTGAAGTTTCACTGTTCTACGGAACCGATGCAATTCTTTAAAGTTAGGTCTCAGATTTTGTTACGAATTCATCCTGGCTGTTTGCAAGTCGAGAGGGAATTGTTTTACCGAAGCCGGTCCAGATAACTTTACTTGAATCATGCAATGTAATATTATAGGTAGGTATTAATCATTAAAACTAAAACAATGCCGTCAAATCTTTAGGTACTTATTGTGACTGTGATAATGGGCCAGATAACAATGTTTTCAAGTTATTTCTTAAAAATGAAGATTTTTGACATGACTTCAGAAAACCCTGTATGTCTTTCAAACAAAGTGCTCTACCGAATTCGCCGCCCGAGGCCCCGTCCCTCAGAGGCACGGCCTTTAATCTCCTCCATCGCCAGTGTAATTCAAGTGCCATTTAGCTTTGAAATATTAAAAATACTTCACTGCCTAAGCCAGCACTTCCCAACAGTCGGCCCAATCAATATGTCATCTATAAAACATACATTTGAACGGCACTAACAGGTATTTATTGATCGTCGGACGGCGTCCATTGTAACGGCCACTTGAATTGACTCGTCGGTTGGAGGTGTTTGTTTATTAAGAATTATGTGGCATTTATTGTCAGTCAATAATCCCGCATGTGGGCGCTGTCCTGCTTATCGCAATTGGTTCTGTGACCGATGGTGGCAGTGGTCAGCGCTCACGCGACGCTGCTGACTCATTCGGCTGTGACCGTGCACTGGGTCAACTCATGCACGTGCTGCGACTGTACCGATAAAATAACAATATAATGTTAACGTACTTATATTCAAAACATCAAGAAGTTCAAACTTGACTATTGTCAAAAACAAAAACTTTGCAAGGGTAACAGAAGTTTAATAATGCAAAATAATGTATTGATTTATTTGATAAAGTCTACCTTAATTTTATTCATTCCTCGAACGAGGGGTGATTTATTGTTTATAAGTATTCATACACACGTAATTACGTTTATTGACATAAAGAGAACACGCATTATATTACGTCTGGTCGAACATGACAATCACTTTACCCGTAACACTTTGTCAACGTTGTGGTCGCTCGTTACTTTTATTTGCTTTTTATTGACAGTGTATTTTACTCAAATAGTTTTTCCGCCCGCTGGGTTACTTCATTTGATTATCATTCTCACGTTTGACTTACGTTATTCTTTGCTTTAATTGCTTATAGTAAGGCAGTAAAATAATAAACATTTTTGTTAAGTTCATCGCACATTTAATAGGTTTTATTTATTTTCAGAGTCGAGAGCCGCACAGCTTAAACATGTCATAAGGTAGGTTAACCTACTTCGAGTCGTTTAAGAGCAAAAAATGAATTACTTAAATTTTGAATACGCTTTTTGTCGAGAACCGAGGCTTAGGGAGGTAACGCTGTGACAGCTATTGGCGCAACAAAGCCCGTTCGTGTAGTCAATAATCCAGAAACATTTTTATTTCATTGGATTTTGATATCGAGTGTAGAATAAAACCTTTTACAATATTTTTACTGCTCTCTAAAAGATTGCTACGAGCGATGGAATGTTTTTTTTGCCTAATAATATTAATAGTCGATAACGATGTAGCCCACAATAATAGTATCCTTTGATATTTTGCAATGTCATGCGATATTTTTTATTTCTGGACGTTTTTGTGTGTATTTTCTATGTTTATGAGTGTGACTAGCGGTATAAAATAAACAAATGGCACATAGCATACCGCGTATATTTTCCAAATAACTAGTCCCCTAATTCTTTAATAAAAAAAAACACAGCCTACCCCCGGTTCCAAATTAGAAAGTGTTAATGTAGGTAGCCGACGACGTGACACGTAAATTCATACATCCAGACTAAGTAAATAATTACAAATGTGAAGTCGAAATATATATAGACCTAGCCATTGATTTCGTTTTGCAGCGAGGCTGGGTGCTCGCAATAAGTATCCTGGAAGCGCGAGGTGACACACCATTCAGTGAGCATTGCGTTGCGGTCTCATTTCAGTATCGCTAATGCTGGTTTAATACGCAGTGCAGCCGTATTTACTGAGAGCAAGCCGGCTCGCCAGTGCGCCCCGGGCGTATGTCAACCGCTCCGTTCCAGATTATGGCGTAATCCCCTTTCTCTGGGCTAAGCCGCTTTCATAGCTTTGTGCTGAGGATGTAACGCTGATGCCCGTCAAGTGCGCCCTAAATCTGTTTTCGTAGTCCAACGTGTATAAATCTATGGAGTTTGCAAGTTTAAAATTGAATCACGGTTAATTACGCCAGCTTTAGCCGTTGCGAGGGTAAGCCTCTTATTGGAAAATACGTTAACGTTCACGTCGTGCCTCAGTTGTGCTGAAATCTAACGTTAAATACATGCAACATTGCAAGTTACCTTTATAATCCACTTTAATTTTGCATTGTCATCTGTTCCACGGGTAGCAAAATACTAAAGTGCGCTGTGTGCTTTACGACTCTGGCAATCAATCTTACAGCTAGAAGTTAGCTGTAAGATTTCAGGTTACCTGTATATTTTGTAACATTTAACTTTAAATAAAACGAACCTTGTTAGGCATTTAATTGCTTTCACTCTATGTGGCTTTCCTATAGACTTGAAAGATATACCTACGCTACTGTGTAAAATTATGAATACTGTTGCCCTGGGCCTCTATTCTACTCGGTAAAACCATATAGCCAACATTACGATAGCTCTTAGTTACTTGACAGTAATGGCGTTAAGTTTAAAACAACGCTAACGTCAGGTAATATGGTTTCACGCAGTAGAATACAGGCTCTGTTTTACCCGTCGTATAAATACTAAAACAAATGCGTATGTAATTGTGGTTTGCCCCAGTATTAAGCACATGCTTAAAAAAATTATTACAGACATGGTTTTTTTTATTGTTTTCTTGTCTAAAGTAAATACTATCAGTGTATCTTTTAAATAAATAAATAATAAAAACAAATTTGTACCTTAAACAGCAAAGTTTGTAAATGTAAAGTCAAGCTGGATCATTGAAAATGCACAGGATCGTGCAGTGTGGGTAATAGATGGAGAGCTAATGTGGCTTTAATGTGGCCGGAGCGCACGCGTGTCCCGGCATCGCCCGGTGAGATTACCGAATAATCCCCTTTCTTTCGTACGGTCAGCGCGGGAAGCTGCGTAGCATACTTTAATTTAATTTAACAAAATGCATTTACCGAAAAGTGATATAGCTGTTACAGAACTGAGGCCCTTGACAAGATGCTTAACGCTATCGAAAACGATTTTCGTAAACTGCCAGTGTATGGAACTGACATAAAGGCTTGACACGACCGTCTGACAGCATACGTCAATCCTATACATTTTTGATAACGATAACGATCTCGCCGCGCATATTGTCTATAGAGCCGCGTGCTTTTCGTCACACAAGTATTGTAGCACTTGTATAGTTGTATTTTTTAGTAAATCCATAGAATATCAGTTCAAAATCAAAAGAGGTAATCAATTAGTTAGATCGAATATTGTTCTCTCATATAAAACTGTCAGTCAACATTTTAATTATTTGCTAACATTCGTTTAATAGTTATCATTTCCCGCTCCTGGTTTTCGTTATACAAGTATTACATATTATAAAAACAAATGAATTGTGACACTTATAAAGCCATAACTTACGGGTAGATATAATAGTTCGTTTCACTTCAAACGCTAAAACAACGTTCTTGCGAAGCTATGAAAGCAGCAAGACGCAACGGGCAAACAACAAACAACTCGTTAGCATTCCTGCCAACAACGGGTGGTTTAGAGCACTTCCTTCGTGGGAATAAACATTCGATTACCTAAGTGTTCTACTTCATACCACTTAATTACCACCGGTATGCTAATTACATATTAAATAGAATTCAATTTCAAAATAGGTTAAATATATTACAGAAAAAACAATTATATTGGTAATTTTGCTGCTGACTCTACAGAGTGACTTTTCCTCTCCGCCTAAGCTGACGACGCGATTTACCAAATCAATTGCGATTTATGAAAGTCTTAGACTTGTTCTAGAAACTTCTGGGAAGTGGGAAACAAAGAAGATTTAAAGGCGACAGATAAAAATATACAAGCAAATTATGTAATAATAATAACGTTCAATTTCGGGCGCAGTTTTAATAACCTTTGTGGCCCTCAATTGGATCCAAAACAAAGTCTTGAGTCACATTGTCACTTTTCATTACACAGCGAGGCATGTACACTAAAAGAATTTTTAATCATAAGCCAAGTTTTTTTTAATTACACTGTTATTTTTGCAACATACATCACCATGTCAAATCAGTTATTCATCATAATCATCATCATTAAACAGCGCGTCCGAATATTTTGTCTCATCATAATTGATTTGAATCTTAATTTCTTTTAAAAATACACGTGATAAACTGTGCAATTTAAATATCGTGATGTTGCTCAAAGTAAAAAAAAAAACTAATTAATGTACTCGTAGTTAATAAGCTCACACATGTGACACATAATTGAAAATCCGAAGCCTTGTAAGTGCCTAAATCTGTTTCCGAGGAACGAACCGTAAAATCCAATAAGTTCCCGAATCCGTTTGTTAATGCCAGTCATGTTCAGAAACTTAATCGCCGCTTTATCTAATTGACAAGACAGGGAAGCCAACGATTAAAATACAGTTACTGAAGCCTAATAAGAAATTAGGAACAATAGAATTTGAACCGTGATTGCGTATATTACATGAGTTAGGTACACGTTACAAATATTCGTTTATGGATATACTGATTTTATAAAATGTTTGTAAGTAATTGGATTTTTAAGCTGGTGCTTTTTACAGTGGAAACTAAACCATAACAGGAGAAAAGGCAAGAAATGGCAGAACAAATCGGATTAAATCTGTAAAACTGGAGTCAGGGCAGGAGGCATTAGATAGCTTTTGTCCATCAGTGGGTCAGAGATAAATAGAATACCACACCACTTGGCTTCGTTACCCGTGTTGAATTTTATGAGCTTGTTGTTATGGGCGGATCTGTTCTTTTTCCGAGAAATAATGTATATTAGTTGTCTCTTCTCATGTAAGTAGCAATTGGCTTTATTTAAGACATAGGCAGCTACTTTCATACTAATAACAATAGTCGTAATTGTAATAGTAAGGTAGGTTAGGTTATTTAAAGCTACCGAGCTTTTCATCAAAACTTACCAAAGCCATTCAACTTGCACATTTTAGGGAAGAAAAACAAACTACGCTAATTTACATAGTTTGTAAATAGTTTCATATTATTTGTTGATACTGTTCTGGCGGATCCTCCGGGAATATATTACATAAATTATGCCGTGGGAGTGTAGCGAAAATTCAGAATACTTAATGAAACAAGATTAAAGTCAAGATAGGCGACTAGCAGTCGCGCCCGTGCCAATTGTTATGACATCAGCTCCCATTCTGAAGCGATATTACGCCACAGCTTGCGCCAGTTCTCTCATACTCCGAACTCGCTAAATTATATGAACATTCGCGAGATAATTTTCTGTGCAGAAGTAGTCATAAAATTAGGTTTACTATCTATGCTATTTGACCTTTTCGGGTCATTCTGGTGTCGCTCTATCGGTTTTGGCATAAGTACTATATTTCCCGGTTAGTCAATCTCGTCTATATGCGTAGTTGTAAGTAATAACTTTATTTAACTCTTAAATCGTAAAAACCCATCCTTCTATTTTCTTCGTCAATCGCCAAAGGGCGCGACGCATCGTGTTATCGCATACCATCATATAGGTAGCTCTTGTGCTCATTTGCCTGTCTCAAACTTAAAAAAATATTCTTACGTCTATACGACATACTTAACACTAAAAAGCAGTTTAATTTTAGAGGGATTAACAAAAGTAATATTCTGTATTTATAAAACGGTTTCAATGAAACCGTCCCCCTCCACATGTTAACTATTCCCGCTCGAAGTTTACTTTATGTTTCGTACCACATAATAGAAATAACACCAGATGTCGGTCGTAGATCATCAAAAATTTGTTTGTTTTGGCCTCTGCGATAGCAACTCAATTTTCTAGTTCGGTTATATTAGGGTTTTTGTGAGAAACGATTGTGTTAAAAACAAATAAACCCCAGCGTATGTTTTTCGGTGAACCGGTACGGTGGCCCTTGGGTAAATATACAAACGTAAAGTTTTAGTAATAATACGGTTCCCTGAACCGATAACATCCGCATGTAGCGGTTAATGAGGTGTAACTAGTCATTTTACTACAATATATTACAATATTATGTTGTGTGTTAGTCTGCAAGGTATTTATAAATATGGCCCAAGTTACCTGAAATAAACTTTTCTTCTTTATTCTATATTATTATTCCCAGTACTTGTTGGGCTCTAATATTAATCAGACAGACTTATAAAACGTTAGATATTAAATTTTATCACTAATAACAGCAGATACTAGTCCAATTTTGCCCACTTTCTGCGAAATCTATTTCTTTGGAAATCTATTTTAACTATCAAATCTATCACGGGTGCAAAATGTTTCTCTATGTAAGTATTGTTCCAGATCAATTTTATGTCATTAATTAGATACTATGATATATTTATAATTCAAGTCTGTAAAAGTTAATAGAGAACTCAAGGATTGTAGAGGAAATATTTAGATGATCGCATTAACTCTTCCATTTATCGTATTCCTATTTGTCTTTTATGACTCAAACAACACATGTCAAATGAAAAATTACACCGATCGATGGAAACAGTCCAATCACATCAGTTATCATCAATTCCCAAAATTGATAAAACAAGGAAGCGGACGCTATCTCCCAAACATATTTTCAATATCAAAGTGTAACGTGGGAAGTAAATAAAGAATTGGAAGTGTCCGTAATGGCGGCGTGTCCGGTGCGCCCGCGCCCCCCGGCGACGGAACTTCAATTTCCGCCCTAAAGTTGATTTTCCCTTTACGGTGGCAACACTGCTTATATTTTAAAGGAGATTATTGACGGAAAGGCAGTACGGATAATTAGATTGGCGACCGCTCGCGCGAGCTAGCCTGCGGTGTGCTTTCAAAGCAAGTTAGTGTCGATAATTTTTTTAGGGTTCCGTACCAAAATGGTAAAAGAGGAACCCCTTTGGTGAGACTTCGGTGTATGTCTGTCTATATGTCCCAGCAATGTTTCTTTAAAACTAGGTGTAGAAGCTATCAAATTGAAGTTGGGCATATCTTAAATTAGTTGTAAGTATAACTTGCTTCCGCTTTTTCGGTTTTTAGAAAAAAATCTGTAATTATTTTTCTAAAAATTTGAAAAGGTGTCTAGATCGAGGGGTTGAAAAATGAAAGTAATTTGATTATAGCAAACAGGGTGTCATAGTTGAAGAGCTTATAACCTGCTTATTTCAAAACTATATTTTTATATTAAAAACCGAGTACAAAAAAAATATTTATATTTTACGCAAAAAATAAAATGAATGAATTTATTAAAATAAGGCTGGTGAAAATGGACCTTATTTCTAAGATAATAAAGTTCAAAACAAAATGAGTTTTTCTAGAACCTATTTAGTTTATGTGTATGTTAATGGTATTTACAAAAAAAACAAAATATACGTAAGTATGTATTTATTTTACGTTAGATTTGCGTTTCCCAACAACCATAGGTACTACTTTTATATGGAACCCTCGGTGCGCGTGTCCGACTCGCACTTAACCGGTTTTTTTACATCTAATAATTGCTGTTACTCTGAAAAAAATCTTTCAAAATATTTATGACTTATTTTAATACCTATCCGTGAACTAACGCAAAGACTACCAAATGTCCAAATACAAATAAACCTACAACCTCAGATTGTGTTCCCAGCAAATCTCCACCTTCTACTTTCGAGTCTTCCTTTCTACGACACTAATTAGAACGGGACTCACTGAGATATAATCATCTCTGTCTCGCTAGGGCTGCTGCCACTCCCTACGATTTTATGAAAATTCAATTAGTATCAATCGAAATCCGCTTGCTCGCTCTCATCAAAATATTTGTTTTCATTCGGGAAAAACGAAACTAATTTCAAAAAGATTAATAAATATACTTTTTAATTATGTGAAGTCCGGAAGTAAGGTCCCGGGATATTCCTGGGGGTTCAGCTAGGGTCTTACTCTTTTTCGTTGTTTAACATAGTTATTTGCAAGACTCCATTGAGAATTCTATCAGGGGAAAAGTCGGAGGATTCTTCGTGATTTTTATTTTACGCAGATTTGTGAAACAGTATTTTGCAAAAGTATTGAGAAGTTTTCTCTTAAAGAAAAAAACATTTGAAAAAATAGCAAAGATAAAATTGTAATGCGATGTTTCGGCATCAAGCAAGTCTTTCTGAAAATATAAATAATGGCAAATGCTTCGCGTTCTTCCGAAGTTGTTAGAAAAGACAGACAAATACAATAACATCCTGTAGAACAAGTAGGTATCTATATAACTCCTTTGTTGTTGTGTATCAAATTGGAATTCTGTCCTGGAGTTTCAAAGAAATTACCTACCGAGAAACTTTTTATTACAAGAGTGAGGTTCGCCACAATACGAAAACTTGTGGCTCCGATTACACAGTTTTTGTCTTTGTCAATATACATATCTTCGTGGATATTCAAAATTGGAAGGTGCATATGCCTATGATTAGATTTTGAGCATATACAAGAATCTGAAGGTCAACGTATTTATAAAAAAGCAAATAAGAGACACATTATATCAACCAT
Organism: Acleris laterana; assembly: GCA_963966035.1. Classification (NCBI taxonomy): domain Eukaryota; kingdom Metazoa; phylum Arthropoda; class Insecta; order Lepidoptera; family Tortricidae; genus Acleris; species Acleris laterana. The sequence goes on along the minus strand of OZ014443.1, from coordinate 10,496,646 downwards.
CCCGTACCTAAAATTAAACGTACTTCTTTTGTTTATTAAATTACTTATTTTGTTTGAATCACCTGTATAACTTCTCGAGAATTATAAAAATCGTATCAATTACAAGCAGTTTCAATAGCGCCTCGGAAAAGACGCAGCGCTCGGTTTCCTAGATTATGTTGTATGAAAATTGCGTAAAACGCATGAAAAACTCTGTTTTTATTCAGACAACTCGCTTAAAATTTTTTTTTGGGGCGAATTCTCCAATGATGCACTTACCAATGATTGCACACTGGTTCATTTTGATTTAAGTATACTTAGTCATAGAGACATATTATTTCCGAAAGTAAAATGTACGGCGGCACGTCAACCCACACAAGACGCATGCACTGAGACGAGACGCATACTTCATTTCCCGCCACAGCCTCCAGCAAATATAAATCTGTCGAGAGATCGTGTATTAATCGTCGTATTTGGCGAATAAATTTACTTTTGTTTGAGTTTGCCTTTGCTACAGCTTTATTTATTCAGTAGAACGACCCCGGGCAGGAGATACTCTGTTTACATAACATTTTCGTCCCACTGTTGCCGCGTTGACTCGCGTATCTCCACAAACCTAACAGAATTTATTAGGTAAGTAAGGTATCATCCCCCTGCTTTTCAGCTTGGGGGAATCTGTACCGGAATGCTCATCTTTCAGTGGCGTTTGAATAACAATTTAATTAACTGACAGTGTTGCACATTTTGTTGAAAGCTTATTATTAGACATTATTAAGCTTATTATTTAATTACACCTTTTACGTATGACATAAAACACCTCGTAGCGCCAACCGTTTTTCCTGTATTTTAGTTATTCCAGTAGATCTCACCTTAATACCTACAAATAAGAAAAAGCATGATATAACTATCTATCAGTCTTTCACAAAAAAAAACTGCAAACTTCATCTTTCTAGACCATCAGCGTATTCAACGCCTAAGTTCCAGTGAGACATAATAACAACTGAACCGTCCTGTCGTTCAAGAAAAAACCCACATTTGAATTCATTTTATTTTGCTTGTCATCTGACATGTTATTACCACTGTGTGCAATCCATTCGAATGACAAGTTTACTAGTACTCCCGGTAAATCTCGATATCTATCACACGCTGTCTGTCTAGTTGTTTTATTTTATTGCTCTTGACGCCCGCACAGTGGTGTGAGCCGGTCTGAAATCAGGCATCGACATGTATATAATGGCGCCCTAGTGATGAGACACGGTGGCGTGGGCGCACTGATTTACACCTCGCGCGATCATAACATAGATCGATTGCGTAGGTCAGGTACAATTACCCATTGTAGATTTGCTTAAAGCGAATATTGTGCAGAAATATTTACAGTAACGACTAATCTGATACACACGCGGTTAATAGTAAAATTGCATTGAGGCATCATCGAGTCTGAAATGTCTGAACTGGAAATGAGGCCCGAAATTTGGGATTATTTCCACCATATCGGAAATGGGAAACCGATTAACGTAAATATTACTTTGCACAAAACTTGTTGATTATTCAGAAAGTGACACCTACCTACTGGTAAATACGTACAGCGAATGGCGATTAACGCAGTCTACTCAAAGTCACGCACAACAATGCAAACATTACCTTGTTTAAGAGTATAAAAATAACATGACAGGATTATACTCAATTCAAAAAAGTCGAGCTTGGATCTTCTTTATTCACTCGATTTCTAGTAGGTACCCTGCAAACGTATATCCAAATGCTCACGAGCGTATCGGTAAAAGCACCTGGAATTCGTTTTACATTATTCGTTACTATCATAAATTTGGGGTTATCCGTGCAAATCCCCCGCGTGACTACATTATAAACCTTACATCTGTACCAAAAGGACAGCGCACCTGAGACTGACGTGAGTTCATTGTTATTTTAGTCGTCTCTCGAGCATCTGATTGAAACACAAAACACGTCGCGTAAAAATAAAAAAACGAATATGGCACAGCACAATTCAATACGAGCATTACGAACCTAACCTACGTGAACACGTAATGCAGTAATCGAATCAGAAAGCGCATGATTTAAGCGATCGGAATTAAGAAACACTCTTAGGGGTGTAATGAAAGGGGACACCATTAAAATACGAATCATAAATAATTCAGTTGCGGGTTTGGCGTCGTTTCAAGACATTTCCACATTAAATTTCATGAGAGGTTCATTTTTCTGGGGAGCACGCGGCGCAGTCGTGCGGCGGGCCGCGCTCCTGCCATGTAATTGACCATTTTGCCCGTTTACCAGACTCACTGGCTGCGTACCAGACCCATCAAACAAATTATAAAGCACTGAAGTCTTGGAAAACGGCAATTCGAGTGGTCCGTGAGGAATCAATTGAATGGTTGTTTGCTCTTTGAAACTTTAACATGCACTGCTGCCAGATGCAAGTGCCGGAAAGCTGGACACATTTTACTGTTGTAAAAGTCTACAAAATTTGGGATTCATTTTATTGCCAGCTGTCGATAAAATAACCAAACGATATCTGAAGTTAACCAAGCATCTACAGGAGAAATGATATTTGCCTGTTCGTTTTTCCGCTAGCCGCCGGGGACGCTAACGGGACCAGTTTGTTCATTTTATTTTTCCCTCGTAAAGCAAACGCCGCGACTTATGAACGCTGATTTATATGTTAATGCAGCCGCAGACTTTCTGAATCGCGTTTACTTTGAGCAATGATTTCGAGACATTAAACTCTAGAGTTGGTCTCTAGACTCAAGGGTTGCCGGGCGCGTCGACGTGGAAACGGTCATCTATCATCCGTATCAAATTTTGTATTCGACATAAAGTAGATGAGTAAAATGATTGATGCGCCGCCGACCACATCCCAAAAGCCATTGGAAGTAACCATTACTAGAATAGTAATTGAATATCTCGTGCGAGCTCGTCGCGGTTTGGAATTAATTTCTACGTGTAGGTAATTAATAAATTGCTCGGTAAATACAGGTAGGCTCGCACCGAACGGTAGGAAATGAGTTGTTAACGACTCCATGATTAAACTGGAATACTATTAGGGTGAATAACCAGTCGACTAATAAGCGTATCATTAAAAATTCATACGTTATTACTTTTATGTGTTGGCCCCAATTTAAAATTTCCACCGTATTTTACTACGTAAAGTCACCTTATCATGGTCACGTATAAAAATAATTAAAGTCGGTACTTACCCACTTTATTAACGCACGGGGAGCACTGGCTGATATGACCGACGTAATTATTTTGAGAAATTATTTACGTAGGCGTATAAAATATGGTCACTTACTTAGTTTACGATAACGCAAAGCACTGAACGTGGAAAAAAGCTTATAATCAAGTTTATGTTTTCATCCAGTATTTGAAGGGATGTTTACAAGAACGACACAATTAACATTTTTGGCGAATTAGAGTTATTGATATAATAGTGTTAGTCTAAGAAGGAGCTACCGGTGGTGCATAAGATATTGTCCAAGAATGGCCCCATTTGTCCAAACTTATTTCCTAGAAAGGACACCGCACGGAAAGTATGGAAAAAAAAACATCGGTGAATTTTGATAAAAAAAATATATGTTACGCGCCTTGATCGATATATAAAAATACTTGGAGGGCAATAAAATCCTATGACTAGTTTTTGAGAAAAAAAATATTTAGTGAAAAATCAAGAGACTTCGGTTCCATAGAAAAATGTATGAAGGAAAAAAAAAAGTGTTCTGTTTTGGACGAAAAAAATATATGTTTTAGAAACCATTAAATTGATCAACTTCATCAAAAAAACTTCTTTAAAAAAGAGTTTGGTTTTTAAGTTATAGCGTTTCATAAAAATAAGTAAAAAGGGTCTTTAATTTTTTGTTTTTTTTTTAATCGGTAATATTTCCGTTTATGGCAATAGTAAAAATAACTAAAAACATACTGTGTGCATCTTTTTTACTTACATAAGTTTTATATCACAGTCACCTATTCTTCAGTATTTAGATTTGAAATGAATTTTAAGGAAAAAAACTTGGTTTTTCGTGTTTTTTTTTTAAACCGATTGGTGAAAAATTGTGTTTTTTGAATATTTTATAAGTTGTGTTATTGTTAACATAAATCATTAAAATTCAAACATATTCTATGAACGGATTAAAAAAAAAACACGTAAAACCATTTTTTTTTCCTTAAAATTCATTTCAAATCTAAATACTGAAGAATAGGTGACTGAGATACAAAACTTATGTAAGTAAAAAAGATGCACACAGTATGTTTTTAGTTATTTTTACTATCGCCATAAACGGAAATATTAACGTTTAAAAAAAAATAATTAAAGACCTTTTTTACTTATTTTTATGAAACGCTATAACTTAAAAACCAAACTATTTTTTAAAGAAGTTTTTTGATGAAGTTGATCAATTTAATGGTTTCTAAAACATATATTTTTTTTCGTCCAAAACAGTACACTTTTTTTTTCCTTCATACATTTTTCTATGGAACCGAATTCCCTTGATTTTTCACTAAATATTTTTTTTCTCAAAAACTAGTCATAGGATTTTATTGCCCTCCAAGTATTTTTATATATCGATCTAGGCGCGTAACATATATTTTTTTTATCAAAATTCACCGATGTTTTTTTTTCCATACTTTCCGTGCGGTGTTCTTTACACATTCAAAAAAAAACTATAGACAACTAAATGTAGTTAACATTTATTTTTTTAGCAGTAGGTGTGAGAATTAAAATAAATACAAATACTACTCAGATCCACGTTGACAGAAGACATTAATAACGATGACTCTAGAAGTCTAGAGTAGGCTTCATTGTAACTTTTAAATAACCAAAAATTCATCCTCGCAATAATTGAAGAACATAATATTTAACCCTTAATTTGGCAATGTTCGTCACAGCGAATATACCATAATGACCATTTTTTTGTTTGGATTGTGTTTTTATATTTTTGCTGATTCTAAATCAAAAAGGGTTTGAATTCCCGACTTTTTTTATTTTTGCCAAATTAAAGGTTAATTAAAAAATAAACAAGTAAAATTATGCTTTATCTCTTCCTCTCAAATTCAAATCTCACTATGAAATATAAGGACAAACCATAATTGAAGAATACTATTTGTTATATACCTCAAGCCAACGTCATCACGTTACCAAACAAATTACAGACCGTTTCATGCATATGCCCACAACCACACACACAACTATACATGACAACGATTTCATTAGTGGGCATGCATTACCATGAAACCATTTATTCCAAGCGGTTGTAACACAGGGTGTTGCAAATTTGCTGTAGAAAAACTGGTTCATTAGTTAGGTGACTTGCAAGCTACACACGGATGGAGGAGCATGTTACACTAATGGAAGCAACGCAGACTGAGAATCAGTTTAAATAAAATACATGAAGCTCGCAGGTCTAAGATAGTTCCAAGTTATCTACACTAATATTAGGTCCTTTACCTATGAAATTGGCATTTTATATGGAGAATTTTATGCACAACAGTGGTTTTCATACATTTATTTTTGAGGATTATTTAGTAACGTCAAATGCAAACCAAACAAAATTATGTCAGGAATATTGGACACTTCTAACCTATATTAATAAATAATAATAAATATCATGAGACAATGTCACACCAATTGACCTAGTCCCAAACTAAGCTCAAGGCTTGTATTATGGATACTAGACAACGATATAAATACTTACATAGAGAAATATATACTTAAATATATAGAAAACATCCATGACTCAGGAACAAACATTCGCGCTCATCACACTAATATCTGCCCTTACCGGGATTTGAACCCATGACCGCTAGCTTCGTAGGCAGGGTCACTACCCACTAGGCCAGCGCGTCGTCAACATACATATTATCTTAATTACTTAAAACTTAACTGCGTAATTAAAACACTTGACCTCGTAGCACATGAAAAGAGTTGAGTTCACACATAAAAACGCCAATTTCGTAGGTAAGGACCCAATATTATAAAGAGGCAAGATTTGTATTTTATTATGTTTGTAACGAATTAACTCAAAAACCCATGGGATGACTAAAATACGAATTATACGCGGGCGAAGTCGCTGGCAGAAGCTACAAGCCAATAAAACCTTTGCTGTAATATTTTGATATCGTTATAGTTGATGTTTATAGACTTGAGATTATGGTCGAACTTTGACCTGTGAAATTCCAATTAAGATAAATATGGTGTTGTTGAGCTTTCAGAAGCATGTCTAAAAATAATAACTTTAAGCACTTTAAATAAACAAAAGCCCCTTGTTAATTTTGGGCCGGAAACTAGAAGCTCTTTAGCAAACTATAAATCATACTAAATATAAGTATGGCTTTACGCTGCCGACAAGTAATACTATATAGCTTCTGAAATCTTGTACAAGCCGAGGATTAAAGAACCCCATGTTCACCCGGCGACACAAATCGTAAGTACAACTACATGTGAAATCGTAAGAGAACGGTTGAGTCAATAACCTTAGAAAGCGAGACAAACAAACGTATGTTTGCATTTATAGGTATATTAACCATTACTAATTAATGACTTGACACCTTTTGATATACTTACCTATTAATTGATTGACTTATTGATTTATCTAACAACACAGTGATTGTTCGTATTATTTTTAACCGTTCACAATTACTGTGAAGTACTTAAATAAGAGCATATCATAACAACCCGATAGAATTACGAAAGCAATTAGAGTAAAATATCATCGACATAATTTATTGTCCGTAATCAATAAAATATCATTGAATAATGTTAACGTTCGTGCTTAGTCTCCACGTACAAGCTTGCTCGTTATTTTTACGTTTATTCGAGCAAGTTCAAACATGGCTAATTGTGTACCAGTAAATTATTTGCACTTTAGGTTAAAGCTTAAGTCATTTATTGGTACACGTGTACGAACTTGCTCGAATAAAAAAACTGTGTAAACAATACCGTTTTTATCTAAAACATATTTACAACTCATGATCATCTGTCATCTCATCATCGTTTCAGCCCATAGACGCCCACTGTTGAGCATAGCCCTCGCTCTTTGATTTCCATAGAGAGCGATCCAATGCGGCATACTTCCACCGATTTCCTACTACCAATTACAATTATTTCAAATATATAATGCCATAGATAATTTAAAATTAAGATTGTAGGTATTGGCTACAGTCATCTCTAAGTCGCTGGTAAATGTGATGGCAAATGTTCGAGGGCTTTAGTGCCCCTTTGCATCAAAAATCCTTTTGCGCTATCAATGCTATTAAGACTGTGCCGAGCTGACGCCGGATGTACAGTGGCGCCCTCATCACTATTATTGTGTTTTCTAATAAACTAAAGAATTTCCTTAAAATTGGACGGTGTGTTTTTGTAATACAAATAAAAACACAGCTTATAGGGTATATCACATAGTTTAATAACAATTCACCTTGGAGTTATCAACTTAACGGAAAAAAGTGGCCACCTTTTCCCATTACGCTGACTAGGTACTCTCCTAGTCTACACTTTTCAATCTCGTTGCGAACTGTTTACGAGCAAGCCCCGCTCGGTCCACTGTGTACCTTTCTATCTGATCGCTTAATTTCACGGCAGCGTAATATCTTGACTTTCTAAGCCAAACATTTTAACATTTTACAACGAGGAGATCCCTAGCGCCTTATTTTTTTTTGTATTTTTATCCCTTAAGTACTTTTAAACAAAATATATAGATACATATTTCGTTTTTAAACCGAGAATTTATAACGAGCGAGGAAGTTATAGCGAGCGCGCGTATCTTTAGTTATGTCCATTTAGTACTAATATTACCTAATTACGATATTAAAAAATACTACAAATACATTTTTACCAGTTCACAACAAAAACAAGACAATTTGTAAAATTCCAACTTGCTGATGAACTTTAACTTAAACCATATCGTTATTACATTATAGATAGACGTTATGGTAGGTACATATTTATAACCTCTATTCCACTTTATCCTAAACTATTTTGTTATCAAATTATTTACGATACGGCCACCATCATTATCCAGTAAAAAAGAGCTGTAAATAATTATCACGATGTGGAATATAAACTGTCAATAGCATCCCATTCGTATAAAGTCTCATTACTGCCAATACAAAGCTATACGTATAATATTTGCATCGCTTATCAAATTCCATCTGCTTCAATAAACATAGCGGTCTGGAATTCGATTAAAGCAGGTACCGTTTGAAGTCTAAAACGTGTCAACAGATACATTAGGTTATTTACAGAGGTCCGAGGTGAGTGAATTCATTAGTACACGTGACTTGCACCGTGAAGTCGTATGTCACTGGACACTCCCGTCCCGCGCCGTAGGTGACAAGAGACGGGCGGGCTAGGTGACAGGTTACAGCCGGTTTGTGTACAATTTAATTTAGCTAGCGCTGTAATAATACGGTTTCACGTTTATTTTAACTTGATGACGAAAGCTAACCCTACCAACAAACCAGCTCAACTCACAATCTATCAAACCTGTACCAAAATCTATCTAACTACACAAGGAAAGGTCCAGTCGTTTTACCGATGCTTGGTAGTTTTGTGTTATGTGTAATAATTTAACCGCTATTGAAAATCCTAACAGTTTATTACCAATATTTAATAAATTAATATTAATTACATTTATACTTAGATACCTACTAGTAGTAGGCCGTAATCAAGAACAATTCTGGGAACTTTATGGTATCGAAAATGTTAGGATTGACGTTAGTTATTCGAACGCTTACGTCATTATCTAATCATTCTGCCGTCTCAGTTATAATGACTGAAATACTCCTAAGTATTTAAGGTAATCTTAACGGTCTCCACTGCTTAGTTGATTTTTTTGACACTGGTCGATCTACCATCACCGGCGACACTCAATTTAATACCAGTAAGTATAATTCGCTATAGGAAATAAATGTGACCTAACACTTTTTCTTATAACTTACACCACCCCTTGCGGCCGACACCCCTCGTTTCGGGTTGATGGTACTTACCTGCATTATACTAATTAAATTTCAAATGCTCATTTGTATAAGGTTTCCCGTTTTTTGTTGGTTTACTTACTCATGTTACGCTAAAACCGGGGTATTATGAGATTAAATGGAACCAGAAAGGTTAAACAATGTTATGTTATGAAACTAAACCCTGATAATTTTGGGTATGGACTTGGTACGAGTCTCTGCCTACCCCACTTTGGGATTACAGGCGTGCAGGTATCTATGTGTATGTATGTGTACGACTAAATACAGTCACTATCAGAAGTACCTTATCGTTTTAAGTTAAAACGTTAAAACTTTTAACATAGTTCCTTTACTGTTTAACGTATGAATAAGATTTAATGTAGCGGTAGAATATGTTTTAAGTTGGTTTATTGCAGGAGCTATATTTATTTTATTGCTATAAAAACTATTAAGCTGAATAGCACACACTCGTGCCTGTCTATTCTCGAGGAGGGTCAAAAAACAGAGGAAGTTGACAGAACTGTCGACGGTTGAAAAAAGGATGTAACGGAAAATATATCGCGTATAAAAGCTTGTAGCGACTATATAAAGAGACAAAGCGAAGTAATACCATGACGGTGGCTCTTTAGGTGAAAGCTTGGTTATGTTGATTGTATCGACGTCATTGTAAAGTTGAAAAGTGGAAAATTATAACACATTTGTATGCCACAGTACATGTTTTATTTAACACTAGCGACCCGCCCTCGCTTCGCTTCGGTTTATGTGAGTTTTCTGCAACAACAAACCTTCCTCTTGAAATCTTTAAAAGAAATCGGATCAAAATCCGTTGCGTAGTTTTAAAGATCTAAGCATACATAGGGACAGACAAACAGACAGCGGGAACCGAATTTGTTTTATACTATGTAGTGATAAATAGATAGACCTAATATGAGTTTGTACAATATATACATTGTCAAACAAAGAAGATTTTGGTAAAAGTGACAAAGTAAAGACGATCGTCCACAAGACTGGTTGAAATACAAACACAGCACATTACATTTGTAAGCTTGCGTGTAAATTTTGTAACAGGAACGTATATTTCACCATCCCACATATAATTTTCTTTCAACTATTCTTTTTTTTTACTAATTACGCAGACATATGCATTTCGATCTGTTTAATCAAGCAGCTGTTCTTTTGTTACCAAAAATTTACATTTTCCCCACAAATTAAATTCCAAGGGCTATAGCAACAATGAACGTATCAGCGACGACAGGCGATAACCGCGATAACGCCGCTGTAAAGATGACCCCTTGTCACACCATCCCGTAATTGGATAGTAAACTTTCTTAAAACATCACTCCACTTTTACAAGGATACTTCGCGGGTGTCTTAACTTTTCATGACCACCGTGTTGCAAACACTTTTGTGTCACCCGAGGCTTTTAGGGCTGCGTATTTCTTTATTACATCCTGATGTTATGATGCCCTAATAACACGGGATGACCTATCTCCATCCCGCTTTATTCCGGTTTTCATTTTTAACGAGAGGAAACCTGATGATAAGTTATCTTGATTTGAAAATTCAAACATGCATTGTAATTTAATGAACGTTTTGTATACACACGTTTGAATGAGAGTTTTACCGCTTCAGTTTAAAGTCGCTTTCTCTCAAACAATGTAAGTACATAGAGCTTTTATTCCTGTGTTTCCTAATAAGTATGCCAGACAAACACTGGGACTGGGATCGATCGCGGCTATCGCCTGCTACATTATCATATTGCACGACTGATTGATGTCAAAGGTCGCGGGTGACATAATGTGAGCGGGGTAGCTGGTGAGCGATATTTTCCTTATCTCCAAATAAATTACCACCATTACTGCTCCTCGTATCAGTCGTGAAATGAATTTGCTTATAAATATTTACGTCTTTTTGTCGCAACGTCTATAAGTTACGGGTCTGTTAACTTGTGAAATTACGTTTATTGCTGTTTTTGGAGCCACATACTTATGCCGTTCATTTGTTGTGTTGTTAATGAGATTCAGTGGATGTTTTCCAGTACAAAGATATTAAAACGAAATGCGTAGAAAATATCCGGGCAATCTAAGCGCCGCGATGGTTTCAGTGTCTTGTTATTTCGCAGTTTAATTTAAATATGTAAATTTTATTAGGCATAATACTGGCTGAGGACTCTTGAATTGCAAATGAATGTGACATTACGTTTTATAGGCTGGTAGCCAATTCGTCGGCCCGTTTCCTCGTAGCTGACGGCAAATTTTCACTTATAAATGGACCGAATATTAGTGTCGCTCGCGGGCTTTGAAGCAAAATTGATGTCTTTTTCCTTTAATCCGAGACAAACATTGAACTGTTGAATCAAATAATTATTTATAAGACGCAAGATGAAAGGCGGTTAAATAAAGCCTAATTCCGTTCAACACCGAATATATTTTCTCGTAGCAAAAGACGATCCCACAGAAATCTTTAAGATGTGCTAATGGAAGGCAGTCAGGGAGGCAGGCGATATTGAGGCTCCGGAGTCACGAACCGCCGAGGCACCTTACTCTCAAAATAAACGAACGATTTTATCGCAACATAACTTTATTTTTCCATCTCGCGAAAGATGCAAGAAACAACAGAGAACTGGCAATATATTTCCCGCATATTGAATTATATTAAAAAAGTGTTGCGATAAAATGGATAAATTCTTGTAAATAGAAGTTACATGAGCTTAAAACTTTGAATTTGCATATCTATCTGAAATACCAACTATATTTCCGAGGAAGATTTTTTATACGTTTTGAGATGATCCGCAGCAGGCCGACGCGGCTGCTCGTTGTTTGTTTCAGACAGCTTTTTCCAATTTCCATGAAATCTGTCAAAAGACTTTTTGATCGTGTGTGTTTGACAATACTGCTTAAATTTTAACCCTTTGATCAAACGTTCGGTATTAGTATCAGGCAGGCACCCAACATATTTTCAAAATATGCACGTTGTGCTTTCGTCATAAATGTTATTATAGTTTAAACCTTGAAGACCTACCAATAAAGCAACAATAATAATACTGTCGGTCAATTTGGTCAGGCTACTACTAATGATAGTAACACTATTGGTTTTAAAACTCATCAATAAGGCCCTGTTGTTCGATCAGTAGTTAAACTAACTAATTGTTAAAATTCGAAAAAGGAATTGAAAGTTTGACACATTTCCTTGAGATTGCTTAAAATTTTCGATTGCTTTTTCAAATTCTAACAATTAGTTAATTTAATTACTGATCAAACAACAGGTCCTTATCCTAAAAAACTCAATTGCCGTACCATGATGACATATCACACTTTCCACATTACAAAACAACGCAACTCAACATTGCTCACATGATTTAAGAAAAGGCAAATCAAACAGGCGCGGTAAACAATGGAATCGAGAGTTTGTTATGACAACAATTACATACTCAATTTCGTAAAACAAACAAGAGTTTCGTGAGGTTACACCGCCGTTAAGCACATCTCTAATTTCAGAGAGAGTAAATACAGCGATAAAACGAGTATGGAACGAGTATAGCCGGGAATAATTGTTACGACAGAGTGGGCCTATCGTTTCTAATGTGTTCTTAGCTTTACTGAATTTTAACGACTTAAGGCAGCTTTCCACTTCAGGCGTACCCGACGGAGTATTTAAGCTACATTTACATTTTCCCTTCGGCTACATAAATGTGCTAACTGCTGTTGTTTTGTTTTGATAAGAACTTCTCTAACCTTCTTTCTTCTTACATTAATGTCAAGGAGAACCGTACCTACAATAAAACATTATCATCGATTTGAAAACTAAGCTGAAAATTTATATAAGGCTGGTGCAGCAGCGGATTAGGCCCAAACCCTCAAGCACCGCAAACGTTCATCTTTATTAAATGATTACGAATTTGTGGCGCTTGAAGTCGAGACCATGGGATCCTGGTCAGCTTATTAAGGCCCTGTCATCCCGGCTAAAAGACACCTCCGCGGATTTAAGAGATTTATTAAAAACTAGCTTCTGCCCGCGACTTCGCCCGCGTAAATTTCGATTTTCCCTCGGGAACTTTTAAATTTTGCGAGATAAAAAGCCTATGTGTTAATCCTGGGTATAAGCTACCTCCATTCCAAATTTCACCAAACTCCGTCCAGCTTTCGCGGCGTAAAGGAGTAATAAACACACACACATACACAAACTTTCACATTTATAATATTAGTATTTACTAAAAATTGGCTTACATGTTTACCGTCAAATTAAAAACAAATGTTAATGTAATCACCAATAGCTACAATCGTATCAAATTGTATTCTGCTTGTTGTAGCTAACAAGCTTTATGTTGAAGTTGAATTTAAGAGCTGTGAAGCGGGCCCGTTTCTTTAATCCGCCATCAGTCCGTGATATCCAATTCTCTCTCAAGTTTGAGCTCTGTTGAGTTACTTAAATGACTCCCTTGTGGAAATCAGAGCATTATTCATTTAAATTACAAATTTAAAACATCGCAATATGAAAATTGTATTTACCCTTCGACCTTTGAAGTAATTCTATTATACGATATTTTTAAATTAAAACTAATAAAAAAAAAGAGTTGCCCTACCCACGCTGCCGCAGGTTAAGTATGCCTTTGCAAGCATTTGTAGTACTTACGTAATGATACGATAGGGAGAATGATCATAGTAGGTCCAATATGTCACGAAATGTCAAGCTCGATCAATAGTAACTTCTAAATAATACATAAGCGTTTAGAATGAAATTATCTTCGCTAATGTTTATAGCCTATTTACTAACCCATTTTTATTCTTGTCTGTCTGTTCGGTACAAATATTGTGACAAATAAATTAACTTTCTAATAATCAGACTTGAAACTTTATATATGATGAAAGCCAGAATTAAATGATTGCAGTAATAATTATACTACCAAATATATACCTAAAACATAATTATGTTTACGTTATAGTATTAGTTTTGGCGTCATCATAATTCGTTTTATATAGGGTACATATTTCGACTTATATGCTCATCAAATTGAGTATTTAAAACAAAATCTAAAGTAATTTACGAAATTAATCCATCTAAATTTTTTAGCCACTCGTTTATAAAGTAATTTAATAACGGCATATAAGTAAATAAATGACGAACGTTGCATGACGTGAAAATAAAATTGGGTCGGTACACGTGGAACAAAATTAGGGTTACACGTTGATGTTGAAGTCCGAGTTATGAGTTCGGAAACAGTTTTACGGATATTTTCGCACGTTTTATTAACTTCTTTCCGTAATAAAACGCGGAGATCTCCACAAATACCACTTAATGCTTTCTGGTCGAAGTGCCGTTAAAATAGCTCCTTGAAATAACTTCCATGTGATTTAGGTATTGTTTCTGCAGACGAAATGGTTTGAATAAATTAATTATTTAAAGTTTATGGCTCACCAATCTAGTTCCACATCACGTTACGAAATGAAAATAGATAAACAAAACACGTAGGTATGCTTGCTGAGATACAATAGTGACAAATTAAATCATGTCAAACTCTTAAGTCACAGTTAGATGGGTACTTACGTCGATTCTTCACAGGCACTGCGATTAAAGAGCCAATGAACTCTCTAATGCCCTTTGTGTCCCAGCATTGGCCCCAATATTCCTGTCGACTTCCCGTCGCTACAGCAAAACTTTTTGACGTTACGTCAATGAACCGTCAATGCTCAGTTCGAAGTGGTTGAAGATTCTGACAGAATTAATGTACCTCCAATGTTCGACGAGGTTAAGAGGAAAATGGGGAGTGCTTGAATACAAAAGTAGCCTACAAACTGTCTAGCAAGTTACTTAACTTTTATAAAAAAGAGGAAAACTGAACTTTAAGAAGCACTTTATCTTTAGCTTCTTGTAATTTGCGAATTTGCTCTGAATTTTAGTAAGCAGGCATGCTAACGACCGGCGGTGTCACTCGGCTGATCAGCTGGGCTCCTGCCAACTCCACGTTTTCAAATTTCCTTTTTTGTTCGAGTATTAGAACCATCGAGCATCCTCAAATAGCTCGGGAAAGCGGGCATAATTAAAACAAAACAGACCCCTCTATACATAGCTAACAGTAAGCTTAAGGACATTTTATCGCACCCCATATAATGAGAATCGATATAAGAAGTACCAAGCAACATTCAGAATACAAAATATATTTACGCTGCATGAATAAAGTTAGATAAAATGCTAAGTGCCTCGACGGGGTGCCATTTAAGGTTGATAATTTATTTATTCAATTTCTTATTCTAAGAATACGTTATGAAAAAAGTAATATGAACATTTATTCATGTTTATTTCCGACACTTATAATAATGTAACATAATGTAAATGCACTGGTTATGGTATGTATTACCAAGGACGTACTTATAAGGATGTTCTGATATGAAGGCGCTAATGCAATTGGATTTTAATCACCTATTCAAACAGCCATTCATTTTGTTGCAATTATGCCGCGATTATAAGGCGTCGCAAGTTTTTTTATCGTCAGCAATGCCAGAGGGGACGCGTTGGGGGAGTCAACTCAGCGACACGACAATATATCACATCACAGGAATAAATTGGGGGAATCCACCAATAACGAATTGAAATTCCGTGATATTTATGTTAAAACAATATATTAAAAAATAAAAACTAAACCGACAGAGTGCTCGAATGGAATGATCTATAGCCGACCAAAACTGTAACACCCTGCAGTTGCGTGCCATTTATAGATAGGCCGTCTTTTACGGTCCATACGCAATTGTACCGAGAAATCCCAGGGCGACGATGCGATGGTGGGCATAACGAATTATTGCCGGACGGTCAACGGGCGCTTTACGAGGCGTTTCCCAGCGCTGATGATGATTTAGATGCAGGGAATATCGGACGGAAGGCCGGCGATAAACCGCGGGAAGCTAACCGGGAGCGTTGCCATGGCGACGCTGGGGTGCCCGCCCCGCGCGACGCTCCTCCGAGCCCTCTAGTTCACGGACACTTATCGTTATCGTAATAAATTGGAACGCGCAATAACGCAAGGATCGCAATAAAAATGGCGACGTTATGAAACATATTTATCTTGCTAATCGCAATATCTAGTATTTTCTAGTGTCATTTAAAGTATAAACTAAAATTTCACACTTAATACTTGGAACCAACACTTAGCAATTTGGCGTTACGATTCAATTAAGCGATCGAAAGTGATTTTTATTCCAAAGTTTTAAGAAAATCTTCGAACGGCGAAGTACATTCGAGGACAATTTGTATAAATAGCTTCATTACCGAGTTTGTATCACCGACTACCTAAGTTATTTCATTTTGGTGCCGTACAACGATGTTCGAAGTATAAACATAACAGTAAAGTCTTGATATGAAACATAAACACAATGTGAAATCCCTTTTATGACCCGTCGACTGATGATGATATATCGACGTCGGCCACGGTGTTGATCGTCACTTACCCTACCCTTATCACGGAACACGTAATTTCGAATTCATTGACCTTAGTTAAACGCGTCTGGGGACTTAGAATTTTGTTGAAAGCTATTCCGTGTCTTTTTTGTTTGACTTTCTAAGAATACCTAACCATTGACTTATGAGGTTATTATATTATTTCCAGAAACCAATTGGACATGAGAGGATGAGCCATGGAATCACAAAGCGCGCCGCCAAGCCCCGAGGAGTCTGGGGAGGCGGTGTACGACCCGCGGTGCAGCCGCTACCAGCGCGCGCCGTCGCTGCAGAGGACCTTCGCCAGCTGCCGCGAGACGGCGCGCCCGCGCCCGCACCACCGCCACGCAGTCTCCGAGCCCGCGCGCCCCGACGATCGCGTGCTCACCACGGCCGAGGTCCACGACTACCCCTCCTCCGAGTCCGGCATCGCCGCCGACTGCCCACACGCTCACACGAGCAATCCCGACGACAGCCCTTCCTACGATCGATCTGACTACGAAGGCAATTCGAGCTATAATCTCAGGCGCACGCCAGATTATCATCATACTTTAGACTGTAAACACAGGCCGGTCGATTATAATCGCAGTCACACGCCTGATTACACTCACGGCCATGGCTCTGACTGCGAGCGCGTCCACGCGCGTACACAGGGTCGCCGGCCTCACAGGAAGCACAGGAGGGAGGAGGATGACGGAGCGCAGTCGCTTGATGAACGCTGCGCAAGGGATTTGGACGAAATCCTTCCCGCTAGACTTGCTGCTGTCAATCTGTCCAGGGAACCGACTCCCCAGGCATGGAACAGAAGCAACATCGCTGCAACAATGGAGCGGTTTGAGCCCGTCGACTACTCATACGCCTATTATGACCACCATCTATCGATGCCGTCATCTTCAAGGAAAGCGAATCGACATCGCGGTCGCGGCGGAATTCCGCGTGAACGTTCCGCACGTCATAATTACGTCACTCGATACGGAACCGAGGAAAACATTTACGAAGAAATTACGGATGGAACTAGAACCTGCCCAAAGCATCGATACGCGCCTCGTCAATCCTTAGTCTCCCTAGATAGAAGTGTAGTCGAAGAAGAGGTTCGTAGGGTAGAGTCGAGGCACAAGCGGATTTTAGGTGAGCTTAATCTCAGTGTCGAAGCAATGTTGATGCCGGAATGCGAATCGCCTGATTCAGAGCGGGCAGAAGATAGGGATAATATAGAAGAATTGCTGAGGGTCGGGCCTACGGATGAGTTACTCTCGCCTGCGAGTTGTAATCCCCCGGACTTGGATAGTGGGTTCAGTGGTAGCAGCAGCGGAGCGAGCTACGTGGGTAGTTTGCGGCGGAAGCCGACGGGCTCGGTGCCGCACCTGCCGGCGGTGGCGTACGGCACGCGCGGCGCGGGCGTGCGCATCCTGGGCGCCGACGAGTGCAGCGTGCGCTGCCCCCGCGACGCCACCTCGCCGCGCAGCTCCAGCTGCGGCGACGCTAAGACTACAGGCTTTTGGAATAAAAAGTCCTGGAAGAAAATATCAGGTTTCTCTAGCTCAAACAGCATCAACAAGGCGGGTCTTACTGGTGAGTTGACCAATATTTCTTTGGTAAAATCACATGACATGTAACATAATTAAGCATGCCATGAAAACCACGTAGATATTGTTTATAATGAATGTGTTCGTATTATCAGAGACAAATATTACACACGGTTAACAAATACCATTCACAACCAAATTGTACAGCGTACGCGTTTCTGTTCTCACATAAAACACGAATGATTCCGCGGTATCAAGTCATAAACCCCTGAGAGTACTAGTATCATTCCCTTTTTATTTTCACCCGCTTTCGTTCGCCCATGGGCGTTTTTCAAATGGACGCGCGCGCGCGGCTCTGTTTGTTGTTTTTGTTTGTTTGTTTTGTTAACGGTGCGGCATTTTGCATTGCAGGTCTGCTCGTTAGGTACACTTTCCGGCGTAAGTCTGGGTCGCAGGGCTCTCAGAGCAAGCGGCGTGCCGAGCCGGTCACATGCGATGCGTGCCTCTCACAACGATGTTAGCCGCACCATGGTAAGGGTCCCCACAACACTAACCAACCACTTGCCAATTAGACTGCAAATAACACACTTCAATCACTAGCGATGTCTTTCTATTGTTCCATATATTTTTTAACTCAGTGAATAGCACGTGCGCTTTATATACATCACGATTATTTTAATTTCCTCCCCCATCCCCATTGGCTAAGCCGCGTCCATTATAAAATTCTGTTTTCACCTCGTGGAGGGCTTCATAATAAACTCCTTTTAAAACCCTTACGTACTCTACAACATAACACAATGTTTCTAGCAAAATAACAAGGCAATGCTCATAAATGTTTTAATACGAAAGCATTAAGAATAATAACGAGCAGCGCGCAGCGGCTGGGTCAGGAACGATTAACAAAGTCGATACAAAGTTCCCTCGTTAAGGTATCGAAGATATTACTTCTACCGAGTTCGACTTAAGATAAGTATTGTTCCGCAAGAACCGAGACAATAGCATGCGCTACCACTTAATTAAGCCCGATACGACGTAACTTGCGACGGGGAAGTGGTCTCTAGTCTGGTCCACCAAGACAAATGAAAACAATACGTGTTCGTCTTGGTTGCAGATGACGCCTGTAGGCCAAGCCGAGCTAAGTCCAGAACCGCTACTATACCATACAGGTTAATATTTCAATTTACTCGAACTTTCATTACTTTTATAGCAATATTAGTAGAGCAGTTCGTGTTTAAAAATAAAAATTAGACTTAAAAAGTAGAAAGATTTTTTTAATGATTCTTTGTTTGGTTTAATGTATTCTCCTTGTTTCAGCTACTCCAACGGAAAACTGGTGGTGCCGTTGGATTCCCTAGCACAGAGCTGAGGGGGCTCGCCCCCTCGCGCTGCCCGCCTCCAACTCCTCCGAGGGGCTCCTCGACACCGTCGGCCAGCGGTAGACGCTCGCCCTCCGGCCTCCCCGCGCCACACATATGACGTCGACTCTAATAACAAAACATTCCATTTCTCTAACACCAAACCGCAGCAAGTCTCAAAGACAACCTGCTCGAGTGTGGATCATGTAAAATAATTAATGAACATTGTGTAAATATATCAAGACCCCGATGGGAAAGTTACGCGGCGAGTATACGTTGAAGTGATAGAAAAGCCTAATTAATTATTTGTGTTGTTTTGACAACCGTTTCATAGAAACGCAAGTACTACGTTGTTGCTACTTATCAATTTTGTAGTTACTAGGTACATGAAAAGGCTGACAAAGTTAAATCGCATTTTGTACGTGGTTAATGGAAGAGTTGGCGTTAGATTACTTATCACTACTTTATCGACTACATATTTGATGTTTGTCTGTAATTTTTCCTATTTCTAATTATCACGAGTAGCTATGTGTAAAATAAATAATTGTTGTCTGCAGTTTTACGTATATTTATTAGTGCCAGCAAGTGGTGTCAGTATGAAACTTCACAGATGAAAAAGAAAAAGATGTTTTCGACACCTTTCGAGCCTAAAACTAGAAATAAAAAATTGCACGTGTACTTCTTTTAAATCCCCACAACCCACGATTACTCTTTTTTTCATAATGTTTGGTCAGATACAATCCATATGTAACTTCAAAACAATGTTAAATGGTCCAACTTATTTATTTAAATACTTAAGAATCTGTAAAAATATTGTTTTTAACAAAGAAAAGAAAGTGTTATCCTATAAAGTCCATTGTTAATAGTTGTTAGCTTGTAATTAAATGTATATTTTGTAAATACATTAGAATACGGCGCACTTTTTATTTGTTGCGAGAAGTTTTTGCATGCGTATGCTTTACACTAAAGCGTACTCTGAAAAATGGGACATTATACGCTAGGAAGATAATGATGCTTCTTAAAACAATATTCAGATAAATATTTGAAGAATTTTGAATGAATAAGGACATTCTTAATAGATGAGCAAACAAGTAATATATATATATAATGTGTTTGTAGTATCTTCATGTACACACAGAGTGTTGCTGTTCCCACCGGTGTTAAAAATAATCACGTATCATTCGCCGGTGTATAGCGCCATTATGTATGCTTACATAATTGTTGTATAATATAAAATACCCGTTATTAAGAACCAGCAGGCTTACCGCCTAAAGCACTCGCAATCGCAATCGTTTTCATTTCGATAGTCCAAAGGCGAGCTTGCTTTCAAAATGAAAACAATTGTTCCACTTTGAATTTGATTGCGATTGCGAGTGCATTAGGCGATGGACCAGCAGATGTAATTATAGAACGTATAGTAAAGAAGCACCCAAATGTACACTTGTCATTTAAATTATTTCGTCATTCAACTTCTAGATTGTTGTACTTTACCGTTTGGGAAAATTATGTAAGGATCAATCAATGTGAATGATATAAAACTGACTACCGGTTTCCTAGACATTTGTTCTTGTAGGCTTGTAACATTTGTTTTATTGAAGGATTGATTGGTTGAATCTTTTTGTGGTTGGTAGACAAGTAGCTATGTTTATTTATTTAATTCAGTTAAGCAATCTTTTGATTTACACATCAAAGTCAAACATGCATTTAGTAGTTACAGACGAATGTTCTCGTGCGTTGCCTACACAAATGACTTATAAAACATCCACAGGTAACAAGTGTCTAGCAAATATCTTTTTATTATAATACATGTTTATATCTATTGTAAATAATTAATTTAAAAATATTTGAATCAGTCAGTGAGACTTAAGTAATAGGTAGAATTGTAACTATCGTGCTAAGCTACTGGACTGATAAGAGGTAAACACTCTCAATGTTATATTTCTTTAACTGTCTGTAAGAATTTAGCGACCGTGTTCAAGTCAAAAGAGATTTTTATTAAATAAATCATAAAAGTCATAAGGTTCTTTACTTGAATATTCCCAGCACCTTCGATTTGTCGGCTGGCACGACATAATACGTTAAATCGTTTCCTTACAAAGCCCTATCCAACCATCTACGAAACACCAGATTGGTTCTAACATTGCGTGTTTAACTATTCATACGGGTTCGATATGGGGTGGCCTCTTCCTTGATGGCTTAGTACGGCCGGTGTAATTTGATTTGATTCGCCTTCCGTCCACACTAAAAGGCATTAAATGCAGCACAGGTATTGCACTGATAGTAGTCTTGCACTATTGAATTACGATCCGAAACAATTCAAAGAGATAAATATAAAATGCGATTAGCTGCGGACTGAAATGATTCAATTTAAAGATTTCCGCATATTTGATTACATCTATAGAGAAAATAATAAAATGTGGATTTTTTATTCATAATTCAAACTGAAAAAACGTTGTGATGGCATTTCTTTGTGTTGACATAATACCACCAATATACGTCATAGCAAAAAAAACTGGTCAAGTGCGAATTGTACTCGTGCACCGAGGGTTCCGTATTTAAGATAATATGGTTACTAAAGAACGCAAAAAAAAAACTCATTTTGTTATGAACTTTATTGTCTACGAATAAGGTTCGAAAAAGCGCTTAAAAAGGCATTCGGGTTTGTATATCTTTCTCTCTCGCTCTCATATGCTTATGCTAGCCTTTAGTCAAAGCCGAAGAGCTATTGTACTGTATAGGGAGCCAAGCTAAATTTGATTCTACGAAAATTATACTCTGATTAATCTAAGATGATTCCTGTGACAGCCGTATTTCGTAATTTCAATCACTTACTATACTCACAAGTAATGTGTTTCGGCGATTATCTAAATTCCTGAACGGAGTCGCTAGATTTGTTGTAGTATTTATGTTAAGTAAAAGAAATAAGGTGTAATCAGAGTATAGTGACTGTAGCAAACTGTCTAAATACATAGCCTCCTAAGGCCCACCATACAACGAAATGTATCAATGAAATATGAATCTAATGTGAATAAAATAAATTCTATTTTCAAATTTGATCATTAGTTATAAAAACAAAAGAAATTCCACTTTACTTTCTTTGCGCTAGACTTTTATTTGAATGGTCGAACGAAGGCCTTTTAAAAGGACTTTGGGCCTTAGGAGGATAGGATAATAGGCGAACGCACGCCAGCTTGCGTCAATCCTATACAACTGGTAGTTATTTCTTTATTCGTCTCGAAAACGTTCGCGGAATGCAACTTGTGTAAGCCCACGCATATGTGTTTCGCAGTTAATAGAAATAGACATTGACGTGGATCCAGACCCTCAAAGATACGTAAGCAAAAACGCACATCAAGGGGCCAGAATCCACATCTTTCGATTGGCAGGTCAGGTTTTCACACGGACCTAAAAAAAATACGGACATAACGTTGCACTAAAAAGGTGTTAGGCATGCAGGATCGTCAGTTTCGTTCGTTATACATGACTTACTGCACACACACAGAAACACTACGTAAGACAACGCGCCGAGCCACAGCACGAGTTACAGTTTACGAGTATGCGTGTGCACAGACACTCAGACAGCCGTTTTGCATACTTCGCTCATGATTAGACAAGGTTACGTTCGTATTTTTTTTGTTCCGTGGGTTTCCATGCCAATTTTTACGTGCACGTTAAGTACCTACTTATTGTATTACTTTACGCATCATCAGAGCTATTCGTCATCAAAGGCTGCCAAAGAAGGTCATTGAAGCAGTCTTGTTAGCTCTGGGTAGCTTAGTAGGGGGTTACAGAGCCGCTAATTTCCCCTTTATCACTCCCCTATTGTAGTGAACTGTTGGATGAATTTCGAGTTATGCTGGATAATTTTAACAATTAATATATAAGCTGTTTAACTTTATACAGCAATGATAATCTTATTCTAGTTATCCAGACCTGTTAAAAACTTGTAGAGAAACTTAAAACTTAAATCGCGGCGACCATAATAAGACACCGCCGAAGAGCATTTGATAGATTAGTTATTAGCCCAGATGATAATTGACTAAGATAGGTAATATTAATTTATAAAACTTTTCTTTCCATAATTGTCTAAGTCACCCAAAGAGACTAATGTCGGGTTCCTATATTCAAACCGCGGATAGATAAGGCTTACTTCGGGTTAAAATTTGACATTTATTAATAGAAAATGTGTCAAATTTTAATCCGTAGTAAGCCTATCTGTCCGTGGTTTGAATCTACATTCAAATATTATATATGTCCGCTTCCTACGAAGCGGACATAAAGTAAACTACAATGATAATATTTAATCCAGCATACATAAAACTGAAAACGTATCTAATTTTGACGATGCTTGACAATCACATAATCTGATTCCAGTATGTAACTGTCCCCTACACTTTATTCAAAGTAAACTAACCAAGCATTATTGTCGGTCAAATTTTCCTCTATCCTATTAAATATAATGCTTTAGACATTAATGATTTTTTCAAGTATTTTTTGCAAATGGGTCAATCAACTTTTCTTTGTAGCTCGTTGCCATGGTGATGTCTCCTGAGTCACCCTTTAAAACTGTGATTTCAAAGAATATAAGTCCACTAAAAATCAGTTTTATTGGCAATATCATACCCATTCTTTTAAGGGCTTTCTCTTGAGTGTGCTAGAAGTATCTATTATAGCATTTTTTCTAAGAAACTCTAGCACTGTTGTCTCCTGGGTTACGGGACAGAATAACAACAACAAAAAGTTGATCCACCCAAATTCTACAGTAATAGGCAGATATAAGAAGTTTATCCTGACACATCCAAATATGAAGTTTGCAGTAAAACAATGTTATTATTACTTTTCCTTCACAAGTCCAAAATACGTTTTGTCTCCTGACGCACGTCGTGTGTAGTATGTACGTTAGACTGCTGTCAAAATTATTAATATTCAGAATCGACATGATTGTAAAATGTGTCAGGATGGACTTCTTATTTGCTATTAGGGGCAACTTTCAAGCTAACCAAAAATACCGTCAAAGGTATTAAGTTAGCCAGTTTATCCGTAAATTTTGTACGTAAAACCTCACAGAATCATATGAAGGGATTCAAATCTTTTAAGGTTGCACAAACATCAGCTTACAGGAAAAAATAAAGTGAAATGCTTGCATTCACTTAGGCCAAGCGCTTTCATCTCCGGGCCTATAAAAAACAACCCTAAATATTCGCACAATGCTCTGAATGGGTATAAAATTTCGCATCTCCCGGAGGGGAGCGACGTACATTAGGGTCTTTTATGCTCTCTAAAGGGTTAATTGTTAATTGCCAATAAAAATTAAAACTAAGATTACATCTGTAGGAATTTATGGTCTTATTGTTGACGTGAAATGATGACGAGCAGCTGCCGTTTGTATGATTTACAATAAAAGTGGGAGAAAATAAATGGAAACTAATTTAAAAGCAACCTAACTAGACGGTTTGTTAGCGTTGAATTATACTTATTCTACTTAGTAATTTGGATAAGTATTTAAAGTAAAGTACAAAAAAAATATGGTAAAGGAACAAGGCCAATTGAGATACCATATGAATATGCTTTAAACATTAAAAAGATGATGTATTCCGATTCTCACGGTATCTGCAGTCGTTAACTTTGAGATAATGCAACCAGTCTAGCTGTTCTAATGAAATTAAAACGTTATTTTAGACTAAGGCTGATATATAATTTAAAGCGATTAAATCCAGAAAAAATAATGGCCGGAATTGAAAGCAAACATCCAGGCTCTCTGCAGCCCGAGCAGAGCACGAGTCTTGGCTGCTTGCCACTACACACCCACTTTAATTAATTTTGAAACACGGACCTTACTGAGAGCTAATGTAACAAAACAAACTGGCGTTCAAATAGTTGACAGGGTTTAGATTGGCATTGTCACAATTAACTAAAACAAATAAAATTAAGCACGAGCAAACGAATGTTAAATGTAGACTGCGCCAGAAAACGAATATCTCGTTTTATTTTAATTTAATAACAAGGATCCCTAGTCACTAAACAACTACTTAAATAGGTAACTGACCACTCAATATAAAACACATATTATCTACATACTTCAAACTGCATCAGTAGTTAAAATTTAAATCAACTCACTAGAGGTAACGTTTAATTTAGTCAAAAAGTTAATACGTAATTTTTGGATTCTGCGGAGCGCAGCCGACTGAGTGTACAAGTAGGTAGGTACTAAATTTTAATAGTACAATCTACGTAATCATGTTACGTAAAATGTTTTTTTTGTTACAATGATTATGATTGGCTGAATATTATAGTATTTCTTGGAGGTTGTTTATGAAAAATATTTCAAACATTTAATGTTAAAAATATACCGTGAAAACCTAAACTAAACTTTACTTTTTGAAAGATACTTAACATGAACCGACAGAATAAAAACTACATAACGAGAATCTGCTGTCATTGCTTTCTTCTTATTGTAAATTCCTAGCATACCTAGGTACCTTTGATACAAAAGTAAATAATTAACGACAAAGGATGTTTCGAGGACTATGCGTCGCCTAGTATACGAAACATTTGTTACTCTAAAAATCACAAAGGAATTCCTACAATCGGGACCGGCTCTTATTAATCTTTTGTTCGTGCCAACGAGCGGTCTTTGTCGTCCAATTAATATCAATATAGCGCGTACGGATTGAAGCATTCCGGATTATACCAGATGGCCCGTGTAAGGCCGGGCACTCATGAAAAAAACTAGAATTAACAAGTATGATATTTTCTGTGAAAAATCACCACTATATATTGATTTATTTCAACGTGGTTCACTATATTACCACTTGAAACCTTTGCTTGCTTATATTAGACATCGTCATAGCAATGTTGTGCAGTCACGATACGTTGTTATTTTGCAGGAAAAAAAGATACCGTAGAACCAACCAGTTACAATAACGCTTACACGATCTCGAATACAGGCCTTTTTGTCAATTCTTTCATGTGATCATATTTTTTTATCCGTTCAGAACTAATTAATGTTTTCTTTGCTTGAAATAAGAGACATCATTTGGAAAAAAAAACAACCGCTCCGGTGAAATTACTAGCATAAGGTCGCCGTCAATAGAACTTGTGAACGATGTAAACAAATTAGTACCTACTGTTTGACACATAACCTCAATTATTCACCAAGCGTGTTTTTATTTAAAAAAAACGTATCATTAGTAGTTGTTTCATCTTGAACTTAATATGAAAATACCTAATAATCTCGTGTACAAATCATTGCAGGGACCTCACTTGATCTTTAAAACTATGTGATTATCGAGTAACCATGGTGAATTGGTTCGTTTGGTTTTGTTTACATCTTTTGCAAGTTCTATTGACGGCGACTTTAGTTGATGCATTCCATCTTAGTCCTCTGGGTCGGCAACGCATTTGCGGTCTTAGGATTGCAGTCTTTAGATTGTAGCCTTCAGAATGCAATGTCTATGGGTCACAGAACCTCGTGTGTTAACTCGTTTGCATTATCCGCGTTTCACGTAAAACCCTTTTATGAGCGAATAATTGATATCGATAACCCTCGCTAATAGTAGTTTCACATACAATAAAATACAATTGATCACATAATAGCAACGCTAGAGGAAAGTAAGTAGATAAGATAAAAATCGCCTCGTGCCGTGTAACTTTCACCTAAGAACAACTATCAAATAGAATATTTATCCGGATTGATGGCGATCCTGCAGATTAGAAGCTCGCAAATACGATCAACGGGTATCAAAGCATCGGATATATTTATGACATTAATGGGTATGCTTTATTGGACGCTCTTTGATAAATCCACTCGATTCATTTCTGTGTTGTGCCGGACAGGGTTATTGCATTCCATTTTATTTTCCAGGTATCAAAACGAAATGTTGCGGGTCCTTTTTCCGGCCGTGACTACACTTTGTCTGCCTGTCAGGCAGCAAAATACAAAGTGGTAATGCTTAAAGATACGGAATGGTCCACTTAGTCGTTATTCCTAAAACCTTAATTGTCATATTACAAAGCAAAAATAACGGAAGAGAAAAATGCCGTAGGTACGGGCTGATTTTTTAGTCGCGGTGTTCAATATGGTAAAAACAATCTCGTTTTTGAGCTGTATTCGTATTGTAAACGTTTTGATAGCTCTTATTTACTTACCAGTAATGGCGTCTGACCTAAAAACAATACCATAACAGCAGTGGGGTTAGACAAGTTGCCATCGTTCACGAACGCTAGCGTTAGGCGATCACTTTGGTGATCACCTGTCACTTGGCGAAATAGGCTAGACAAGTTGCCATCGAATGTAACGCTAGCGTTAGGCGATCACTGTCGACATGCGTTGTCAAAAATGAAAAATCTAGCCAAAGTGTATGCCCACGATGGATACAACCTCGCTCGACAGTCTAGTTTTTTTTTCTAAAAATTATAAATTTGTCTATACTTTTCGACCTTAAAAGTCAAGTTGACGCTGTCGCAGATGTGCATTGGAAATAAACATATTTAGGTACGTATTATGTTGTATTTGTTACATTATTTATTTACATGTGGTTTTTCATAAAATGTTATGAGATTGTGATTGTGTTGTGTGTTGTGTGTTATTCTAAGGTAAATATGTACGTGTATGTATGTGTTATGAATTCTTGTAATATGTAAGAAAAGTTACTTCCTTTGTATGAACGCGTCTCCCAGGCATTGTTAAATAGTTTCCCTATTTAGATCAATAATGAAGATCAGATACAGGTTTATGTTCAAATCATGTGAAAGCGCAGCAGGGGCGCACAGGCATACCTAACTATTTTTACATGACTGCCTAAAATAAGGAGTGTAATGTTTTCAGGGTTAATGTATGTATGTATGTACGATTTTTTATTTATTTAGTGTAGTTGTGTTTGACTTTCTTTCAGCTACACCTTAAAATCGGATAACATTTGCTAAAATTGCGGTACTGTACTAATCGTAATGACATGGGCAGAATACTACAGAAGCCTGTACTCGATAAAATTAACTAGAGCAGCGTGTTTGTGATATAGATATACCTACAGTTAATTTTTAATTTACAGGGACCTAGACTACACGTGATTGGAACTAAGAAAATATTTATGAAGTCCACTGGATACCTATAATGATATTCGCAAATGCAGATCATGGTGTGTATACAGTTTTATTCCGTATTTTCAGTATTTTACCTAACCTGGCGGACGTTACCTGCATGCATACGCTGCCTAGGTCCCACTTCAAACTTCCTCTGTCAAACTGAGAACGGCGGCTGTATCAGTCAAACCAGTGAAATGGCATAAATATGTCTTCTTTTAGCCAAGTCTTTATGTTTTGGGGGAGGCGTGAGATAACTCATTCATTAAGGAAATTTCCTCATGCCTAAATGACGTTTCGGGTGACCAGCTACTTTGGCCAAAGATTAAGCATTAAATCTATGTAAATAATTTGCTTTTTATTCATATAAGTTATTTGATCTCTCTAAAGTGACTGCAAAACCGTTTGCGTTACGCTCAGCCCTATATTGGATAATATAATATTATTGTTGGAGACAGCAAGTACATAACCTTTCTTAACCTTTGTCCAACAATATCTCAGTGTTTTAGCGCCCTTACGGATATTTGACTTGAATGTAAAAAAAATGTAGAAACAAAGTTATAGTTTATATTCATGACAAAAATTATGATAAGTCATTTTATTTTCATTTCAGAAAAAAACCAACACAACTGTCTCCAGCCACTTCACCCACCAATTTTACCACATAGTATGCTTGTCTAGAAGGACTGCAATGCAGATTAACTGGATCCGTGCACTCCGATGTTCCTGTGATGTCTGCGTTAATACAATTATGTACTTTTCCATAATTTCTGCTTAGTAAAATAATCAATTCATGTTGTCTTCATTCCTATAATACCTTCCAAATATGCTCGTTTTCCCATAATGTCGGATGTTGTAGGTCGGTTGAAGTAAATGTAAGCAACTAAAGTAGGTACGACTTTAAACACATCGCAGCAAACAAAGTGTGCAAAAATATATCAACACACTCTACATACACTGCTTAATTAATTGAGTTGAGTGCGGGTATTTTTGAACGCCTACTCCGATATATTTGATGGTGACTGTACGGTCACGAGCGTTAATTTGACACCCATTTCAAGAAAAATATGCTTGAAGTCGTCAATTACCTTTCGTCCACTTTCACAAGTAAGATTTCATAACTGGTTATGAATAATGATTTTTTTTCACTGTTTCTTAACCTGTTATTAAACAAGACTTTTTTCCATTTTCATAACCAGAAACTAGGTAGGCTTAGGTTATATTAGTTTTGCAGCAAGCCCGGAGGGCCAAACCACCCAGAAATTGGAGCTCCGCGTCAGCGGAGCTCCGTCGACACTGTCTGATTGATTTGAAATATGAGTGTCGACGGAGCTCCGCTCAGGCGGAGCTCCTATTTCTGGGTGGTTTGGCCCTCCGGGCCTGCTGCAAAACTAACATAACCTAAACCTACCTCATTTTAAACAACTCGTTTTGTACACATCGTGTAGGTGTATGACTAGACAGAACAAAAAAGTACCATTTTACGTGTTCAAAGAAGTCATACATGGATGTAGAAGTAAGCGGTTATTAATTTTATTCAGCTGAACAAACGAGAAAAAAAATCTGACTAGTTCAGTTATAACTTATTTTATTTTCATCTGAACAAACGAGTAAAAAAATCTCACTTGTTCAGTCAACTGAACTAAACAACTGAACTAGTGGGAATAGAGGAACCTGACTACAAATTTGTCAGACTGCCTGCGCACAGTGGTCGGGTTATATGCGTGTGGTATCGTTCCCAAAACAAAACGATAAGGGAAATGGCTGAATACTGTAAATAAAGTAAGTACTAGTTGTACTCATGTCCAATATGCAAAACCTGTCAAAAATGTTGGTCACGTTATGGCGTTATATACTTTCGAAGTATCTTTAAAAGGTCCTAGTGCCCTAACGCGACCAAAATTTTGGTCAGTTTTTACATATTTGGCATTGGTACAACTAATACTTACTTTGCTCATAATATTCAACCATTTCCCTTATCGTTTTTTTTGGTAACAACTATCGGCCGTTGAAAGTACATAACGCCATAACTATTTTTGAACAGTTTTTGCATAGGTATTTGACATGAGTACTACTAGTACTTACTTTAATGTACAAAATTCAGCCATTTCCTTTATCTCTTTTTTTTGGGAACGATAACACGTCTTTCAGCCGCCATATTAGTTAATGCGACCGCTGTGCGCAGGCAGAACGACATATTTGGCATCAGGGAGTTGCTCTCTATCCTGTCAGGCCAGAATAATCCATTTCCGAGATCGTAACCAAATTAGTCGTGACCTCCTGTAATAACAGTGGTGGCTAAATAATTAGGAACGCTTGCATTTTTCCCATATAATTGCCTACAAATATACTTTCAATTTTGACAACTAATCAAAAAGTTCTAGACCTATTTTATTTTTAGTTACACTTATCGTTAATTAATAAACTAAGCTTCAAATTTTTGTACAGTTTACCGCTATTAAAAACGAATATTTTTTAAAGGGATTTAAAAACTTAGTGCTGACGTATCCATACAAAGTTTTTTAACATGAAATTGATGAAATATTCGATTTTAGCAGCGACAAACTGTACATACATTTAAACAGATTATTATAAAATGATAAGTGTAAACTAAAAATAAAATTGGTCAAGAAATTTTTGATTGGTGGTCAAAATTTAAGTCATAATTGTATTAAGTATATCTTACGAGAAAAACGCAAGCGTTCGGTTCCTAATTATATGGCCATCAGTGTAACTTCGAGTAATGAAACTTTACTAAAATAATGTACTTCGATTTTGTTTTGAACGTTTAATACTTGAAATCAATAATTTTTTGATTCATAGCATTTTTTGGATGAGGTTTTAAACATAATAAATTAATAGTAATTCAAACTCATTTCACCCAAACAATTAAGTATAATCCTGCCTCTAATTAGTAGGGCTCATCCTGGATTTGGCTCCAATTATAAAAGGACTGCTCCGCACTACAATATAACCTAGGGGGCGACCTTTGAGACATTGAATGGAAATTGAGATACTCCTTCCATACAGGCTGCAGGCTCCGTGTAAAAATGAAACACCGGAGTTTGTAATTCTGCGACAAGGGGTTGATAATAGTATATGGACATCCGGCATCGTCAGCCGTCTGTAGGATTTTCTTTGTTGCCTAAAACACACAAAAGTTATTTTATCAATAAATTGTATGATATCGGTTAAGTATATGTATATATATATATATAGAGTTTTCAATAAAAGAAAAAACGCTCCCTCGGTTAATTTAAACGTTGGGCGGGACCTTGTGAATAAAAAACATTACACATATTCAGGGAATGAAACATCCAATACTTTCATTAAATATATGTCATAACTTACTCTTGTCTTATACGAGACCTAGCTTCATCCGATTGTAGGAAGACGATCCTCCTCTTCAAGACTGTGTCGTTGTTGAGAGCATCCCCCACTTGACGGATGCATCTACTAGCAGCGGTCCGTTGCGTTAATTGGTTGGATACCCCGTGATCCTCTGATCCGACCTTGTCGCCAGAAACCTGAGAGCACACAGCACCTGAAATAATCGTAATAAATATCTTTATTGGTACTGACAAGTTTCATTGTAGGTATTGTTTATATAATGCACATACCAACTTATACATGTTAAAATCAAAATGATGCTTACCTTCAGTTCAAGGAGAACCTCCTTCAATCTCCTCAACGAAGTCAGGGAACGCAAAAGGCCGCAAAGAACTCTAAATGAGACCTTGCTTAACGTAAAATGTTGCTGAACAGCATTTCATGCATCCCGTCCGCGGCCTCCAGGCTCGCACGAGAGATTTCTCTGGGTCGGCGCCTGGATAAGCTCGTACTGTTGTGAGCAGCGTATATGTAAGTCTCAGCGGAAGCAATTTTAATAAGAAATCAAAGTTCAAACAATATAATTTTATGCGACCGCGAAGCAATGATGACAGTGATGACACGGACTCAGTTGACAGTTTCTTGGTCGTTACGGCCGTCCATAGATACCGCCCTTAGATACCGACGTTTATATCGCACTGCTAGATGAAAATAGTAGTAACTCAAATTACAATGCATGTCAAAATGAACTTTAATTCAACTTCTTTGAACTTAAAACCAAACTAGCCATGATTTTGAGTTAATACTGTTTTGATCTAGCAGTGCGACATGGTGATTGTGCTCGTGTTCTATTCGACCTGTCAAAAGGGCAACTTGTCTAGCCTTTGTGTCAAAATAGTACCGCGTATCGACCGTAGTCGTCAAACCTATCGAGTGATAGTGATCACTTTTCAGCGTGTCAGTTGTAACGAGTGATATATCACGTGACTCGTCATTCCCATACATTTTTCAATGACAACACATCGCACCTTTGCGACAAAACTGTGCTATCTTCAAAGTTGCGACAAAAGAAGTTGTCACAGTTTTGTCGCAAAGGTGCGACATGTCGCCAGTGATCACCTAACGCTAGCGTTCGTGAACGATGGCAACTTGTCTAGCCCCACTGGTCAAATACAATTTGCATTTTACCGTCTAGAATAGAGGCACTGATTAAGGGAAATGAAATATTGCAAAATTAAATTTGCAGCCGCATTTACATTAAAGTATAAATGTTATTTTCTACACTTTTGAATACATTGTTTTGTAAATGTTTTATATTTTCATGAAATTACGCCCACGGTCACGAGCGTTCATTTGGGACCCATTTCAAGAAAAATATGCTTGTACTCGTCAATGTCATTAGAGATGTCAAGTCATTTTTAACTTTTAGGAAACTCAACCCTATTGCTGTAGAATGTCAGATTGACTTTGGACCTAGGGTGGGTATCAAATTAAATCTCGTGACTAGTACCTAATTCTTAATAAACTGAAATATAATGACTAAAGGGCATTAGCATAACTGCTCATCTTCACCCAAAACCGTAACACGAAATTAATATTATAAAGTAGAGATAACTATTATAAATGGGTTTGTAACAATAAACGCCTCTGGCCCCTGTTTTTGTTCTAGAATTCCCAAAGTTCCTATCGAGAAGGGTAACTTGGGCAAAGTAAACATTAGTTGACTTGCTACCCGACCCCACTCGCCCCGGGGCAAATTAGTTCTTAACACCAACACAGATGAAGTTCACAATAGTTATGCCGCCAGCTCACTGGTGAAGCCTAATATTGTAATACTTGTAAACCAATTACCTACATAAGTAACCGAAAATAAACAAATGAAGGGCGGACGAAACAAATTTCCAAGTTTGAAATTCAAAGGGCGTTGATTGACCTAGTAACAAGATTTTGTAGATTGATCGAAACCGCAATGTGTTCCAACTTTCAAGACTAATATTAGTAAGTAAGTACATAAGCTAATAAAGCCATGATTAATTGAACTATGTACGTTATCTTATAAAAATCTTGTCTTCTTGGAAGTTGAAGAAATGCTGTTACTTTAGAGGCAGTCGGCGTCTCGTCGGATCAAAATAATGACGAACAATGGCTTAACAGTACTCAGCCTGTTAAATCAATAGACGTTGGATACTCGTATTCTATCAATTTGCTCTGTGTTGCAGAAAGTCCTTTGTTTTGTGTTCACTGGAATTAAAATCCTAAAACTAGGACTAACATTACCACACTTGTTACACTCATGAGAAACATAGGGCTCGTAGAAGGGAATTCCATCTCGCTCGATCCTATAGGAAACAACTTCCCAACTCTGTACAACGGCAGCAGTCTTTTTCCAACAGAGCGCCTCCAGGCCTTCTTTTTTCCTGATTATGGCATGTAGAGGTGCTTATAAGGCCGCTGCAGCACGTGGGCAGTGCACTGTCATTACCCGACTCCAGCAAAGCCCTAGAGGAGGGTTATGTATTTGACCTGTATGTTTGTCAGACTCTATGATCCCTCGTATCTACTCAACGGCTAAACCGATTTTTATAGGTTCGATTCGTCTTAATCCCTAGATTTTCATAGGCTAAATGTGACAATAGCGAAATAAAAAATATATACATGATAACTAACATTACTTTGACGACATTATCCAAACAGTTGGGTTTTTTAAAGTTTTTCTTACACTTGTTTTCTCTTTCTGTTCCTTTTAAATACTGGGGAAAATATGGGTTAGTGTTCTCTAATTTCACGATTTTCATTCAAGAAATAAGAGAACCGTTTGCTTCGTCCAAAAAACATGTATTTTCTACCCATTCGTTGCATACCCATGCCCTATAAACTACGTCTCCCTCAAATGAAACTTTGGAGGCAAAGAGCAGGCTTGCCATTCACCCCGTTAATAATGCAGTCACGTAACGCTAATGAAAATTGTGCCGCGACGAGTGAGCGGCCATTTTGTTTACATCAAAGAGTTTAATCGGGTGTCGAAATATTTGTTCTGCGAAGGGTAATTAAATCGAGACTTAAATCTGTTACGTTTCGGGGCCATCCCCGTTTACCCATGTAAAATGCTAAATCTAATCTATCTAATACCTTTAAACGAACAATTCTTGTATATGTAATTATATTAATTATATATAATCTGAATGATGGAATTTTCATTTTTTTTTTTTATTGTGCAGGGGATTTTGGCTTATTTTATTTTATCTTTCTGGTGAATCTATTCAATTCTTCGCAAGGTTTTTTAAGAAACGTAGTGAGAATCGAAATTTGGAAGGACACTAAACTTGTTTTTAGTCGGTGCAAAGTTATCACTACAGGAGCAAAGTAGAACTATATTTGCACATCATTTCAATTTAATTTAACTTTTAAACCTACAGTAAATATAAAATAAGACGAAATACAAAATGTCTGCTGTTAAAGTAGGTAGATTATCATAAAAAGAAATGCTCCAAATTAAGGATAATATTTTATCTACCACTACCAGTATATTTAGGGGTTTTAAGGGGCCGTATTAATAAACACGTTGAAATTTTGTGGAATACTAAATACTAACAGGAAATCCTGTGTAAATTCCATATCCGACTAAAAAACCTACAAAAGAGTTGAACTCTAGCTTCGAAGCAAGTGCACATAAGCTACTCCCGCCGAACTATTTCTAAAAGGTTTGGTAAGCACTTGTATAAAATTTTAATTGCGCCACAAAGAACGCCAGGGTCCAGCCGCCAAAAAGCCGCAGACTCGCTGTTTCGAGTTAGTTTCGCGCCAGCGACGAATTTACAGTTCCGCCCGACTCGTGGCGATTTACATTTTGTCGTTAATAGCTTTGGATCCAAGATAAATGCTGTAACGCGAATTGCTCGAATTAAAGTTTCTAAAGAGCTGTACCGAGAACCTTTTAGAGTTGTATGCACTCTGACGTTTTTAATAACATAGTGCCTTTTAGACGTTTACGAAATTAAAAGTATGTCTAAATTAGTGCACATCTATCAGATCTTTAATTTTACCATAAGTATAGATTTTTTATTACTTTAGCTACCAATTAGCAGCTCCTTACGGTAGTTCTTTTTAAATTATATTATTTTTGCAAGCAAGCTCTTAAGTAAAATAAATAGAACAAAAACCAGACCAAATGCGGGTAGTTCGAAAAAATTGCACTAGCACCAGCCCTCTTCAGTCTGATCGTGACCACGACCGTTGCAACACGATCGAAACATCGAGGTATATATAATGCTCTTATAGCTTTCATAACACTTGGTACATACGATGCAATGATAGGTCCCAAAATAGGACCAAGCAAGGTCTTCAGCCCCAAAAAAGCACATTTACACCCTTATTTGCACAGATAACTTAATATACCAGTGCCTGGGTAGTTCCAATCCCACTGTTTGGATAGGCTTGCGGCTGCGCGGGCGATTGCCTCGACCGCACTGAGTTACTGCGTGGACTAGGCACTAGTTATGATGTGCCTGTTTCTGGAGATTACTCGAGTAGGTAAGTACTGCGTAATTGTTGCTATAATTATGTATACAGGGTGAAATTTAAGTCGTGAATCGAATGATCACCTCTGTGTTCTACCCACGAATATAAACAACTTTCACTAT
This sequence comes from Acleris laterana, assembly GCA_963966035.1. Classification (NCBI taxonomy): domain Eukaryota; kingdom Metazoa; phylum Arthropoda; class Insecta; order Lepidoptera; family Tortricidae; genus Acleris; species Acleris laterana. Next base: position 10,460,349 of record OZ014443.1, on the reverse strand, counting down.
GGAACCTACCCGGAAATCACGAAAAAAAAAACAGCTCCTTCATACATTTTGGTCGAGTCCGTATTGAACTTTTCTATGAAGGAGCTGTTTATTTTTCGTGATTTCCGGGTAGGTTCCATAGTGAATGTTGTTTATACTCGTATTCGTGGGTAGAACACAGAGGTGATCATTCGATTCACGACTTAAATTTCACCCTGTAGATAGACCTGAATTTGCAGCATTTTTATACGAAATGGCAAACAAAATTCTATTCTTCTGGGTGAAACCATATCGCCTTTGTCATGTTATTGTATTGTCAACGTTCTCCGATAGCTCGGCTGAGTTAAGTTATATGTAGGTAGTGACTTTGAGCAAGGAAGAATTAAATCTACTTAAATAGATTATGGAACTAACTGCAATTAAAGCAATAAAAAGGTTCGATATAAGAGTCAAAGAACGAACTGAGCGTTGAAAACGCACCATACATTGTTACATAATTACGACGTATAACTGTTCATTAACCGCCGTACTAATTATTATTGGCAAACAAGCAATTTGCAATTTAGATCTCAAAAAACAGAGTTGATTAACAAATATTGTTTTAATTAAAACAAAGGGATACGGCAGCAAGATTTTGATTTAAAAAAAAGACACCAAATTACTTTTGAGGTCTCGTATTGCTTACATATTTAATTTGTTGATTTTTTTATTACTGTTATGACAATTTGCGGTTTTCAACTACAGTGTATCGGAAAATTCAGTATTAATCAATATCCCAAAAACGCCTCTGCTAATTTCTGTTAAGCCTGTTAGTTGACTGGTAGAGAATGCCATAAGGCATAACATCAGCAATTTGTTTACTATGCAATAAAATGAGGTAAATCAATATAAATAATTGTGTGACTGTGAGGATTATCACAACAAGCGCCTTAAAATGAAGGTATGTTGATGAAATATTTTCGCGGAAACTTATCTAGGTTGTAAAAATTCGATGCCTAGTTTGTCCACGTCCGCCCAGGCATATTGCTGGCCCCGTGCCAGGCGGCGGGACGTGGAACGACACTTAAATTTTACATTTTAGACCAAAATATGTGACATTTAGCGGCATTTTAGTCTTAGATGTATTGCGTTTTACCGTAGATTATGACTTTTTTGGGTGGTAAAAACATCTCTTCAAACAAATTTAACTAAATATTTTTCTCAATTGTATGGCTATTTCCGCCGGAGCTGTATTTTGCTAAAAAAAAATCGTTTAAATAGATAAAGAATGTCTTCCGACTTCGTGCAAAATATTACGGCGATCTCTTGTTCTGTTATTGCGTGAAAGATCGACCAACTAACAAATATACAATCGCGTGTTTATTCTTCTTATATAACGCGGGGTGCAAGTACCTAATAAGGTTTTCGATACAGGTTTAATCTATTTATTTCCAGTGCAACGAAACTAAAAATACGAGTAGGTGTAACAAAAATACGCGTATGGCATTTTTTTTACCTCAAGTAATGTTTTATAAATTTAACTAGTAGGTACCTAATTTAGTGCTTTAAGTAAAGAAACTAACATACAAATAAATACTAATATATAAAAACATGTCAATTAACTTTAATCTAGAAGTGACAAATGATAATGTGAACAACTCTTTAAAATAGGTAGTTTTCGAATTATTTCTTTATATTTTAGTCATAACATGGATATTTAATCTAAGTATGTAGGTACCTAAACCGATAATACTACTCGTAAATATAAATCGAAATAACCTCTAGACTAGGTTGTTGTCCTTGCGAATATCAATTTATCACAAGAGTTAAGATGATGAGCATTTCAAAAGTTATTCACATCATTAATTTATCTGTCATTTCTAGCATTACAAAAACATATTATGCTACTAGGCTTGTCGGAGATATAGTAATAAATCTTATAAACGTGGAGGTATGCCACGAGGCCGATTATAAAAGTTATAACGCACATTCTAGGACGGATACTTTAATAACAGCAGAACGTATGTTATCAGGTCATTAGCAAGGGTTGCCGCCGCTTGGGAAGTTTAATATCATGTTTGGAAATAATCCACAGAAGGTAAACGGGAAGGGCAAACATCGAATTGGCGTGGCGAATTCGAGCTTCGGGCCGACCACGCCCCGGCCTGCCGCCGGCTTACACCAGACTTCATCTTCAGTGATAAGTTTGTTTACATCGTTACGAGTACTAACTTTTATCCGACCGAGAACAATGAGTTTGTCTGAATGTTGTGAAATAATCTACAGTTAATTGAAACTGCTCTTGAATACGCAGACGGATTTCAAAGAGTCAACATTTTCGAATCACAAACTCGAGTTGCTTGATCCCCAGAAAACTTTCAATCCTTTATCTTTACAAATATTATTAATACAGGAGTCAATTTTTGAATGTTTGTTGGATCCCTCATCACGGTTCAACACCTAAAGCTTAAAATAAAAATAAATTACCGTAAAATTTGGTATGGGGATAGCACGATAGCCTGAAGACGGATAAAATTTAGGTAGATACTTTTAATCCAGATAAAAGAATAATTTCTCCGGGTTAATAGCAATAAACGACCACTATACGGACTTGAAATCATTATAGGTCTACCAGAACTCATGACCTATTTAAAAGTAAAAAGGAATCGATTTTTTTCATATAAGTACCAATTTTGCCTTACGCCTGTCATTTCAAATTTCACCGCCTGTCAGAGTTCGTTATTGTTAGTTGTTTTTACTCAAATATAGCGTTAGTTATCAGGTAAATGTCCTAAAAGGCCTTTCAATCTCAAGAGAAAGATATGGTTTATCATGTTTACTGTAAAATTTGTGAGAAAGAATATGTAAATTAAACGCCATGTTTGATTTAGTATCGTGTTCTTAATGGACTAGTAAATTAAGCCAAATAATATTTATATATCAAGTTTCTTTGTATTGAATCGTATCGTATCTGTACAGTACGGTCGTCAGGATGTTTTATGAAGAAAAAAGAAGAAATATTTTAAATCTCCTCAGGAATACGAGATCGATTTTCATTAAAATGCTATGTAGTCGCTTAGCTAATTATACCGCATAAATCCGATTGAACAGGAATTAAGAGTTAATTAATACAAAATAGAATTTGAAATTATATACACCCAATTTTGCCTCGTGCGGTAATGTAAGCGACGATAAAATTATAGAGTTTTTGAAGTCATTATCAAATTAAATTGTAATAAATAGGTATAGTACACAATTTTTTTATTTAAAAAATGCAAGGTCAAAGTTAGTTTTAAGGGTTAAGAAGCGTTCCTAATATTATAAATGTTGGTTTTGGTTGGTTGAAGATAGAATCTTCACGGTATAGATGGTTCATTGCACAGACGCGATATTTTTATTTTATCCTGGAAAATTGAATAATTCCCAAAGAAATAAAGACTATAGAACAGGTGTCAATGAAACTAAAATCAGGTATTTATTTAAATCCTATTACCAAGAAATCGCAAGCTCTTAATTTGAATTTCCCGTTTTGTCATAAGATTCTGATAGACGTATAGTATCATTGCTCATCCATTATTATTAAAGTCGAAAATACTAATTTCTAATCTTTATTCTGTTACTTCAATAAGCAAACACTCAATGAAACTATAGTTCGAATAGTGAGCTGGTAGCAACCATTCCACAGAATTAAAGGGTGTTTCTGCATCGGGATTACAATCAACAGGTATTTCGGCCGGAGCTTTAATAATGTTTTAGCGGATTAAGTCGCAACCGCCCATAGATACCGCTACAGCTATGAACAGTTGCCTCGCCGACGAGCAATAGCTGGATAAATAAATGAAAAAAAATATGTAAATAAGTAAGTAAACTAATGCACAAAAAGAAATTGTTTCACAAAAAAAAACTTTTATTAATACTAGCTGACCCGGCAAACGTTGTTTTGCCATATAAATAATTTTTAAAGAAAAATGTTAAGGATGGACAACCCTTATCACTAAGGGGTATGAAAAATAGATGTTAGCCGATTCTCAGACCTACTCAATATGATCACAAAATTTCATGAGAATCGGTCAAGCGGTTTCGGAGGAGTACGGGAACGAACATTGTGGCACGAGAATTTTATATATAAGAAGATATAAATTATGTAGATACAAAGGCGAACGTATTCCTATAAGAGATCTCTTCCAGCTAACCTTGTAATGACTGAGTGAGAGAACAACGCATGATAAGGTACAGATGTAGGGAAATAATCCTTTCCCATCGTTTTTTGTCGGACATGTTCGTATTAATCTAGCTTTTTTTTTATGGCTTGGAGAAGACTAACGAGCACACAGGCCACCGGATGGAAAGTAGAAACTGTGACCCATAGACATTCGCATTCATAAGACTGCAATGCAATCCTACGACTGCAAATGCGTTGCCAACCCTGAGGACTAAGATGGAATGCCTCTATGCTAGTCATTTCACCGGCTGTCTTATCGCTAAACCGGAACACAAAAATGCGAACACTTTGTCAATTAGCTTCATTACCCATCAATAAACAAACTGAGAAAGCAAGATAAATACGAAGTTATCCGACCAAAAACTATGGGAAAGGATTATCACACTACATCTAGGTTTTTACTTAACGTTCGACCGGTGTCTTTAATTTACAGTAAGTATTATAAATTACATTTGCCCTGGATACATGGAAGATAGTTTTAACTAAGTATTTAACCGCTGCGAGCCTGCTGCTGCGTCTATATCGCGTCTCAAATGTGGATAAAACATCCGTAACTCTCGTACTTATTTACGTGGCAGAAGGTGACGGATGCCTTATCCAAACTTTGTCACGTGATAAACGCAGCCATATTTAGCCCCTCTGGATTAGGTTGGTTGATTACATACAATTATTTTAAAAGCAAGACCACGCGCTAGCGTATTGCTACCCTAGTAGAAAGTGACCCTGCCTGTGTTGCTAGCGGTCCCGGGTTCGATTCCCAGTATTGTTCCTGTCTTGGATGTTTTCTATGTAATTGAGTATTTCTCTATATAAATCTCAATTTCATAACTTTTTCTTAATGTACCTGTATAAATCTCAATCTTGTCTGTCAATGTATTTCTCAATATTATATTAAACCCATTTTATTCGAAATTACCTAAGAAGCAAGCCGGTTAGAACAAATATTGAAAAAAAAACAGATTAGGTACATATGACTGAAAAACTACACGCTGGAAAATCTTGATAGCCTTTTGGCGAAAAATCATCGTAGTCATTTGACGTCATCAATATGGTGCAATAAACTAAACAGAGAATGCACTACTCACAACGCTCCTCACCTGGGGGGTTATTATGACATAGTTATGCAATTCTGTTTACGCTGAGAGAAAAGGACAGAGCTATATAACTGCCATAGCTCTGTCCCTGAACTGAACTGCATAGTTATGTCATAATAACCCCCCTAAATGATGCCGGAACGCTTTTGACGGACATAATTCAGGTATTTGCTGATTGTTTTATCTACCGACCAAATTCTGATGAATCCGAGCTCTTTGTTGGACACAGGAGCTTTGTTATTGGCGCTAAAGTAATTGCAAATACCACGGCTTAACGTTCATAACATTAATATATAAAGGATTATAATAGAAACTATAAATTTAAAAACAGTGAATTAACAAAGAAATAGGTGTAAGTTATTTTATATTTCTTTTACGTCGTGTGTTCAATTAACAAGATAGTACCTGCTTAAAATATTAACGCCGTATTTATAAACTAGTCTTGGCCGAGACGCCTGACTCAAACAAAGTACATCAGAAACAGCAGTTTTCTAACCCTTGACGTTTATTTTAACGTATCTTAAGTCGGGCATTTCAGCCAAAATTAGTTTATTATTATGGCCCTAAGTTGTTTCGTCTTTGCGGCTAACCATTAGAATGTGGAATAAACTCTCTGCTTAGACACGTCTTGTCTCACCAACGAGAAGCGAGTAGAGCCAGCGAACAATTATTAATGTTTGTGTCCCTTTTATTGACACGGTATTTATATATTTGTTCGTTTCTTGAGCGAGAAAATAGTCAATAGCTAATCGCTTCCTCGTCGGCAGTGGGACAAGCGCCTTAGGTACATGTTCTTCCCTCTGTCAAACAAAGTTTTTTTAATGGAAGCATTAGAAAAATCCGCTGTCGCCGAAAGTGATGTCGACAGACTCCTTAAAGTAGGTTGGCGAACTGTCAACCTCCCTCATGGATTCTTCCACCTCTAATCATTAGGTGAAAGTCGAGTTATACGATGTGCTACAGCAAAAATTGAAAATGCTGCGTAACTTGATTTTTGATTTACTTTTTGCCCATTACTAATACCTATCAATTCTCCCTTGCTTTTGATTTTCCCTCAACTGAATGTTGATTATTGGACAGAACTAAGTTTTTTTTATATAGTTCTACGATTGACTTCGACCTTTGAATACGGTGCGATGATAGTAATTGGGGCGTTACTTTCAGTCTTGTTCCTACTTAGGGGTATGTAGGCAATGTATTTGTGTTAAAAAAAAAAATATTTCATTGTTAATTGCTGTTGTGTTGGTTTTGAAGTTGCTCAGCCTCATAACTACTACCTTACCTAAATCAATCATTGTCCAGAATTATTTTAACAGGATTTAACCAACTAACTTTTGAACACCTTAAAGGGCTATTACTCTATCAACTTTACTGTTTTACTCATACTCCGTATGTTAGAGCTAGACGCTGATAGTTGCCGGCCACACATTGCCTTGAAAATGCTGCTCGTCTATCCGGCCCCTTAGTAAGGTACATGAGGGTTGCTTTTGCATATTTATTGGTACCGTACTTAATGCAATTTGATGGCAAGCTGACCCTTGAAGCGCGCCGTCCTACATAGATAACCGCGTAAATAAACTTCTTGAAACACCGAGTGCGCGCCTACATTTGGGTCAAGCATTGGCCTGTATCGCCACTCTGCCTAAATGTCGCACCTCATTTTCCGTCACTTAGCCTCACATGGGCTTTTCACATAACTACTACTTCATATGTACACGTAAATGAAACCTTACCATAACCACGCACAGTTCTTTTTAGGTAACACCAGCAACCTTTGAAAAATTAAGAACATTTCTTTTGAACACTTCTGATGAGTTGTGGCAAAGACCCATGTTCTAAGGGTCTTTAATACTTATGCACGAAAAAGGCACGAGGGTTATTAATATTCAGGGCCAGTAAAATGCCTGCTTTAGTATTTGTCGAGTGTCGCCGAATCCTTGAGGTGCAAAGGACGGCGGGAAGGCATTCCCATTGAACCTTTTATTCAATTGACGCGGACACAATTTGCACATCCATCAACAAAGTAAAACCTTTTACACTCGCCCCAAAGTGTTTTGAATAAAAAGTTTGCTAACTTTTAAGGTACGGAAGTCCCTAGTCCGTTATTCAAAAGCACAAAATGGATTTAATTTAAACAACATTTCAGACGTTTTAAATTAACAAATTGAAACATCCTCAATCGGCAGGCATGAGACGTTGAGAGGGCCAGAGGGTTTCATGGGCCTGAGAGTAAGTCACCTCGAATTTATAAAAGTAAAAGGCGCCCTGGGTAACCTTACTACAAACAGGGATGGTTTCTTGTTATAAGTAAAACAAAAAGGTTGGTTCTCCTTAGTTTATTGGTATCATCACATACACACAGATAATGCCTCGAGTAACAGTAGCACCATAGTAATATTAAGTCCCATCGGGTTACTGACTACAGAAATAGAAACATTACTTATCTAGGGTGAAGTACGCATGTGGTCAAGTGTGTGTAAGGTGAAGTTAAGTGGCAAGCGAAGACTTGATGTCCCAGAGATATGCGAAGGGGGTTGCAACACGTGGCACGGAGGTCCCGCCCATGTGGTCCAACACGAAGCGCCCTTCACGGTATCCGGGGTTAAGGCTACGCCTAGCACTAAAAACCCTACAACAAGAATTGCAGTATTAATAAAAGAAGCCTTATTTGAAAGCTAACCTATCAGCCCTAGCCATGAGATAAATATAGTACTCACCACAAAGTGGGTTTTATGTAGCCTTATATCATGAGGCTAGTTGAGGCCGGTATACACACGGTGCCCCCATAAAACGTGGCACTGGCTGAAAGAAAATGTAGCTTATTAGAAATTGGTTGGGACGGTTGTGCTTGCCGACGGGAGCGTGGTCTCTCACGATACACACCTTAATCAGGCACGTATATTGCCTAATGAATGACCCTGTTTTACAAGGCAGGAGTCAGCGCTTGGGATTCATAAAGCTGCATGATGCTACAACAAAAGAGTTCACGTGAATCGACAAATCAAGAAAGAAATACACCTTTAACAGCGTGGAAGGCGAGTATTACTTACGGTTTATTATATTATTAATATCATGGGCATTTGTCGCCTATTTGTTTAACCGGCACACAGATATGAGTACTGCCACGATGCATGAAATTGTCATCGTATAAACTGCCTGAAACAAAAGTTAAATGGACATAAAAACAAATCCCACATGGGCACGATGAAAAGAAGCATCGAATAAACACCGCAACTCACCGCTATTTATCCATTTGTAAAGGTTATTAAATTATATATAAAGAGACAATGCTGCCCTTCCCACAAGCGGAATCTGAATCAAAGAGCATAGAGCGAACCTAGATGATGTGGCCATCCCTCTACGTCATTATGGTCGCGAACTCGTTTCACTCTTAGACGGCAACGCTCGTTCACTGTTTTAACAATTTAGAAATCAAAACTAATCTAAAACAATCCACAAGATAGTCCTAAAGATATTCTATGAATCCTGAAACAATATAATTTTACATGCCGAAAATTATCGAATGATCCGAGTCTTAGTCCATAGATCAAAGCGCAGGAGCGCAGCAGTGAAACGTAACGCAGGCTCACGCTTGACTGAAGTATTGATTGACTCCGTCTCGCTCTTTCTCCGTTCGTAACCAAAGCGAGGGAAAAGGACAGAACTATGTGTACTCGATCCTTGATTTTGGTGCAGAAGCCCACCAGTAGTAGTGTTGCTATAAGAAAAAAGCTAAGCAAAAAAAACGGGTGTTACAGTACCGGCTTAGTTGGGGAAATAATTTTATTTCAGAATTGCAAGCTTCTGAAATAAAATTATTCTACACCATCAAGAGAACGAAAATATTCAAGGGAGGGGTCGCCTTCGCCAGCAGGGGAAGACGTCTGAAATATAACATAAAATCACAAAATGCTCTACCAAAGCGAACAAGTCTAACTCCAATGGTCTTCGCCATAAAGGGGAAGCCAGATAAATCATAGGCCCGATCCGGGTCCACTAACGGCAAACGTGGTTGCCCGTCTCAGACCTACTACGCATAAACACACCCTCTTCTACCGAAAAGAAGATAAAAGAACAAGTCTTATCTCTAATGGTCTTCGCCATAAAGGGGAAGCCAGTTAAATCACAGGCCCGATCCGGGTCCACTAACGGCAAACGTGGTTGCCCGTCTCAGACCTACTACGCATAAACTACTTGCTAAAGTAAACTTATAAACTACTTTCCTAGTGTTGTTGGCTCTGCCTCCAACCAAACGCTCTAAACCTAAATCCTAGTTTGTTGGCTCTACTTCCAAACAAACGCTCTTGATCCTAAACCAAATCAAGTATGTACTAAAGTTAGTGTCTCTTTAAGTACACATCAACCTCAACTGAGAGAAACATCCGCGAGAATTATACAGCTTTACACAAAGAACTGAAACTACAATGAGGGGTGTGACACACTACCAACCTCTTAAGCGGCTTAATTGTATTGATTAAACTACCACTTATAAGAACTGTGGCAGAAACCCTATTAATTAAGTAAACACTCAAGTGAGACTATTTAAAATCAAGTGTTGAAACTATAACACACGAATTTCAACCTAAACTTGTAAAAGAAAATCTCAACTGAAACCAGTATAAAGAGAATAGAACAATGGAAAAGAGGACGCACTCTGTATACCACCAGAATGTCCTTTTCACAACAACTCTACTAAGAACAGATAAAACCTTTTAAAATAGTTTTATCTCGAACGGATTGCGCCTATGACGTAATCAGAAGAAATCCTAAAACTAATAAAACACTATGGTAAAAAAATAATTTATTACCAATACCTACATGCCTTATCCTACTACTACGGACAAAACATGACAGCACAACTAAAATTAAATGGATGCGCATCCTTGCTTACTTAAAATTAAGACTTAGCCTACCTCACTCTACTTCAATATGCTTTCATTCCAGTAATCCAATCCTTTAAAAGAGCCAACAGTCAGGACAAATCTTTTCCCTTCAATAAAACACCTGCAGTCCGGACGAAATATACCAAACAAACCAGTAAATCATACCTTTAAAGAGCCAACGGTCGGGACAAATATTCTACCAACGCCAAAAATCTCAGCAAGTCCAGACATACTATGCGTTCCGTACATAGTACAAAAACACATAAGTACCTAACGAATAAACATAAATTTACTATACCTAACAACTATGCCTAACACCAAAATTAAGCATTCATATTGGAAATGAGTCCCCTAGCTCATAGAATCTACCATGGACTCATCCTTGTTTAACACATCTTTATTTCGACAAAATCATCCGCGCGCGAATTGGCTAATTCAAGCTTCATGCATAACGCTTTAAGTTGCTGCATTGACGTGACGTCTAATAACGCAAGCTCGCGACTATATTCAGGACGAATATTTCTGACAATTATATCCAGTTTTTCTGCCTCAGATATAGGTGAACTCAAACGAGAGATCAAACCACCCATAATTGACAGGTAAACCACTATCGATTAGTTTCGCGCTTGTGTACGAGACCTTATCTCGCGAAGCAAGTTAAAGTCAAAGTCTGGAATATCAAAGTCTGCTTTCAAAGCCGCGAGAAGCTGCGAGTACGATTTGAAGCTATCTTTATTTGCTCGGTACCAAAATAACGCGGGACCCTCAACAATGTCAGGAAATCGATTAAAAACAACGCGTTCCGGTATCTCTCGAGAGAGCCTAAGTTCCTCCAGTCGCGTTGTAAAAGCACGCACGCAAGTATCCCCTTTATACTTTAAATTAAGCCTCGACAAGTTATGCCGAGGTTCAGAGTGACACACCACTTTAGCAATTGGTTCAGACGGAACCTGAAATTCCTCATCATCTGAATCCGAAGACTCTGACAGTGGATTTAAGATTGACAGACAACTGACAAGAGCCCCTTTAAGTTTGTTAACCTCAGACTCAAAATTCGACACACGCAATAGACGATCCAAATAGTAGTTACATCTACCCACTAACTAACCTGTCCTGCTGCGACTTGGAAAACTCACTGCCCTGCATAATCTCCGACTGCAACTCATTCACCTTCACTCCGCATGCATCGACTTCTGTTTGTGAATTAACTTCCTTCATATCAGACGCAGGCTTAAGGCTGCCACGTCTTACAAGAGCACGAGTCTGTCGAAATAATTTTCTTAAAGTATCACAGCTATGTTTAGTGTCAAAGGGTATGTGTAAAGCCGCGATGGCCAGCAAGATCACCTGGTAGGATCCCCTACCTATTAATTTTGTACGTGGGGGATCCTACCAGGTGATCTTGGTGGACATCGCGTGTAAAGCAGTCAGTTCATGTGCCAGTTCCTCCTTAGTGAGGTATTCAACCTTTACATTCAGGTCCATGGTCAATTATAAAAACAGTATAATGGAACAAATCAAGCCTTGCAATAGTGCAGTATGCTACGTGCTTATTAGCAATAGAAGATGCACACAACACACAATTTAAGAAACAAACAAACCACTGTTCTGTTACACAATCAAAACAGTAAAAGGTTAAATAAAGTTAAAGTGTTTTACAGGAGAACACACCACCAATAAATATTATGTGCTTTCATCTCATTGAAACAGTCAGAACATAAGAAGTTATGAAAAAGGCTAGTTATTCCTTATATATAAGAGTATAAAGGAATTTAATAACTATTAATACCCTATTAACCCTGTAAAGACAGACAAGATATGAGATAAAGCATTAAATTCACATTTAAAGAATACTTAAACAAAGAAACCATTCCTTCAGGCCATACGTTGGGTACGCCACTGAAACATCCTCAATCGGCAGGCATGAGACGTTGAGAGGGCCAGAGGGTTTCATGGGCCTGAGAGTAAGTCACCTCGAATTTATAAAAGTAAAAGGCGCCCTGGGTAACCTTACTACAAACAGGGATGGTTTCTTGTTATAAGTAAAACAAAAAGGTTGGTTCTCCTTAGTTTATTGGTATCATCACATACACACAGATAATGCCTCGAGTAACAGTAGCACCATAGTAATATTAAGTCCCATCGGGTTACTGACTACAGAAATAGAAACATTACTTATCTAGGGTGAAGTATGCATGTGGTCAAGTGTGTGTAAGGTGAAGTTAAGTGGCAAGCGAAGACTTGATGTCCCAGAGATATGCGAAGGGGGTTGCAACACGTGGCACGGAGGTCCCGCCCATGTGGTCCAACACGAAGCGCCCTTCACGGTATCCGGGGTTAAGGCTACGCCTAGCACTAAAAACCCTACAACAAGAATTGCAGTATTAATAAAAGAAGCCTTATTTGAAAGCTAACCTATCAGCCCTAGCCATGAGATAAATATAGTACTCACCACAAAGTGGGTTTTATGTAGCCTTATATCATGAGGCTAGTTGAGGCCGGTATACACACGGTGCCCCCATAAAACGTGGCACTGGCTGAAAGAAAATGTAGCTTATTAGAAATTGGTTGGGACGGTTGTGCTTGCCGACGGGAGCGTGGTCTCTCACGATACACACCTTAATCAGGCACGTATATTGCCTAATGAATGACCCTGTTTTACAAGGCAGGAGTCAGCGCTTGGGATTCATAAAGCTGCATGATGCTACAACAAAAGAGTTCACGTGAATCGACAAATCAAGAAAGAAATACACCTTTAACAGCGTGGAAGGCGAGTATTACTTACGGTTTATTATATTATTAATATCATGGGCATTTGTCGCCTATTTGTTTAACCGGCACACAGATATGAGTACTGCCACGATGCATGAAATTGTCATCGTATAAACTGCCTGAAACAAAAGTTAAATGGACATAAAAACAAATCCCACATGGGCACGATGAAAAGAAGCATCGAATAAACACCGCAACTCACCGCTATTTATCCATTTGTAAAGGTTATTAAATTATATATAAAGAGACAATGCTGCCCTTCCCACAAGCGGAATCTGAATCAAAGAGCATAGAGCGAACCTAGATGATGTGGCCATCCCTCTACGTCATTATGGTCGCGAACTCGTTTCACTCTTAGACGGCAACGCTCGTTCACTGTTTTAACAATTTAGAAATCAAAACTAATCTAAAACAATCCACAAGAGAGTCCTAAAGATATTCTATGAATCCTGAAACAATATAATTTTACATGCCGAAAATTATCGAATGATCCGAGTCTTAGTCCATAGATCAAAGCGCAGGAGCGCAGCAGTGAAACGTAACGCAGGCTCACGCTTGACTGAAGTATTGATTGACTCCGTCTCGCTCTTTCTCCGTTCGTAACCAAAGCGAGGGAAAAGGACAGAACTATGTGTACTCGATCCTTGATTTTGGTGCAGAAGCCCACCAGTAGTAGTGTTGCTATAAGAAAAAAGCTAAGCAAAAAAAACGGGTGTTACAATTACAAAATTAATTACAAACGGGCCGCACCGGAGAATTAATTCCCAAATAAGAAAGCCGTCAAAACAACGTCATCGCGTAATAAATTATGCAGCGCGACGCAGCCATTCATACGTAAGTGCTAGGCCGCACTGCGGCTAAACCGCCGCGGTTTTAAACCGCGTGACTTTTTAATCAAGTAAAACTAATGCAAGCGGCCGCACTGGCGGCTTTTTCCCGCGACTGATTTTAAAACCGCGATTTGTTACAGAACGGCGCGCGGCAAAAAACCGCGCCAAAATTTGTAGCCCATAGAACTTCTATTGGTGCGCACGCATTGACGCGGTTACCGCGGGCGGTTTCTGTCATTATTTGGCAGACCGCCGCCGTGAATAGTGTCGTGTAGCGTTGTTATTGTGGCGTCGCAATTATGTCGTCGACTGAGTCGGAGTCCGTTCCAACGAAACTGAATATGACAGTTTATCTTCCAAAATAATAGTGGAAGTACAAAAACGACCAGCGCTATACGATACTACTATACGTCAGTATAGTGACAGAAATGTGAAAAACAAACTTTGGGAGGAAGTTTAGGGCCCGTTCAGACGGACAGCATTTCAACTGCAACCCAGCTGCAAAGTGGCAGTTGGTGTCATGCAGTTCTGTCAACCGCACACCAACTGCAATCTGGCTGCACTTTTGTAATGCAGTCGTATTGCAGTTGGAGCAATAACTAATCTATAACTGCAATACGACTGCATTACAAAAGTGCAGCCAGATTGCAGTTGGTGTGCGGTTGACAGAACTGCATGACACCTGCAAGCGGACTGCACAATGAGTTTTCAGTTCTGATGCAGTTGGTCCAACTAAATATAAAATAAAATAAAAATAAATAAATATAAGGGAACAATCTCACACCAATTGACCTAGTCCCAAACTAAGCTCTAGGCTTGTACTATAGATACTTATATAGAGAAATATATACTTACATAAATAGAAAACATCCATGACTCAGGAACAAATATTCGCGCTCATCACACAAATATCTGCCCTTACCGGGATTCGAACCCAGGACCACTAGCTTCGTAGGCAGGGTCACTACCCACTAGGCCAGCGCGTCGTCAACTGCATCAGAACAGCCCCGGAACTGCCACTTTGCAGCTGGGTTGCAGTTGAAATGCTGTCTGTCTGAACGGGTCCTTACCTACACACAGTAGAAGATTGGATGATTCTGTCGGAGGCTGAGAAGAAAAAGAAAGGCAAGTTATAAAATGGGTTTATTAATTACAACGAACTCGAACATTTTAAGTTGCACCCGACAGCGTAAACGATCGATATTTGCGAAATTTGTGCTGTTTTTTTCTTTTTCTGTTTCTTAATATAAAGGCAACAATACATACCGCTCTCTTGAAATCCATCTTTAAACTGTGAAAATCGTGGCCAGTTCCGCGGTTTTTAATCGCAGTGTGTGCGTTTCGGGCGGTTTCGCGGTTTGGCGGTTACCGCTTGCCGGAAAAAAACCGTAGTGCGGCCTTTCTCTAACTAATGCAAGCGGCCGCACTGGCGGCTTTTTCCTGCGACTGATTTTAAAACCGCGATTTGTTACAGAACGGCGCGCGGCAAAAAACCGCGCCAAAATTTGTAGCCCATAGAACTTCTATTGGTGCGCACGCATTGACGCGGTTACCGCGGGCGGTTTCAGTCATTATTTGTCAGACCGCCGCCGTGAATAGTGTCGTGTAGCGTTGTTATTGTGGCGTCGCAATTATGTCGTCGACTGAGTCGGAGTCCGTTTCCAACGAAACTGAATATGATAGTTTATCTTCCAAAATTATAGTGGAAGTACAAAAACGACCAGCGCTATACGATACTACTATACGTCAGTATAGTGACAGAAATGTGAAAAACAAACTTTGGAAGGAAGTTTAGGGCCCGTTCAGACGGACAGCATTTCAACTGCAACCCAGCTGCAAAGTGGCAGTTGGTGTCATGCAGTTCTGTCAACCGCACACCAACTGCAATCTGGTTGCACTTTTGTAATGCAGTCGTATTGCAGTTGGAGCAATAACTAATATATAACTGCAATACGACTGCATAACAAAAGTGCAGCCAGATTGCAGTTGGTGTGCGGTTGACAGAACTGCATGACACTTGCAAGCGGACTGCACAATGAGTTTTCAGTTCTGATGCAGTTGGACCAACAGCCCCGGAACTGCCACTTTGCAGCTGGGTTGCAGTTGAAATGCTGTCCGTCTGAACGGGCCCTTACCTACACACAGTAGAAGATTGGATGTTTCTGTCTGAGGCTGAGAAGAAAAAGAAAGGCAAGTTATAAAATGGGTTTATTAATTACAACGAACTCGAACATTTTAAGTTGCACCCGACAGCGTAAACGATCGATATTTGCGAAATTTGTGCTGTTTTTTTCTTTTTCTGTTTCTTAATATAAAGGCAACAATACATACAGCTCTCTTGAAATCCATCTTTAAAATGTGAAAATCGTGGCCAGTTCCGCGGTTTTTAATCGCAGTGTGTGCGTTTCGGGCGGTTTCGCGGTTTGGCGGTTACCGCTTGCCGGAAAAAAACCGTAGTGCGGCCTTTCTCTAAAGGTTTAACCACAAATTACCTTCCTGTTGTCAATCAAAAAATAAATAATTTTATTCGCTGCCGGGCACGACTACATCCGATAGCGCGGCTTCCGGAATCGATCGACCACGCTATTAACCCTCGAATGACACGTAAAAGAATGCATTACGTAACAAAAAACCCTATCGCTTGTAAAATAAGGGTTAAAATTACCCAATACCTTACACGCGGTTTTAAAAGTTATATTTGTCAGTCCCCGATCCCCTGCATTGGTGCTGCTGCACCGGTTCTTATTAATTTATATCAAAGATGAATTTTCCGTGCGGGAACTACTTCGGAAGTCGGATGACAATATAACACCCTCGTGCGCTCGCAGTCTCGGACGTGGACATAAGGAAATACGGTATTCGTGTGGAATACTTCCGATCAGAAAATGGGATAGCTAGCTTTTGAAAATCGAAAATTGAAATTTTATAATGTAGGAACGTTACAGATAGTTTTATTTCAAATTCAATTTATTTGGTATTATATTCGCAGTTGATGGTTATTATTAAGTGTAAAATACAACTAATAATAACATTAATAACCATCCGCAACCCAATTTCGAACCGTTCCCGTTAATAGAATGGGCGGTAATATGTATGTATGTCACAATAGTTTCACTTTTTTCGGGTAGGTGGATAAAACGCGACCAGCAGTGTTTGTAAATTATTTATTATTTAAAAGTAAAATTAGTACATTTTTTTGCAATAAAACTAGTTACTACCTATGCTTTGCTGACTGAATTCACCTACCAGCAGTTATTTTCTCTTTTCCATCACTTAAAACTTCATTATAAATCACTTTCTTTTTCACTCACTACTTAACCTATTTCACATAAATAATGTCACAGTCGGAGGGCATGAAGGGTTCTATTTGCGAGTTAGCCAGCATGTTTACTACTAAAATGGACGAGTTCCAGAGCAGCCTGGACAGAGCTGGGTCATCCAACCCTACAGTGGCATCTATAGCGGCTGACTTCACTAACTTCAAGACCTTTATTCTGAAGACACTTGGCATTCTGCAGCAACAAGTGGAGTCCTTGACTCGCCATACCGACCTCCTGGAAATGCGTTCTCGCCGTAAGATGCTCCTTATCCATGGCATACCTGAGGCTGTTTCAGAGGACACTTTAGAAGTTGTTATGGATACGCTGAGACCCTTGAAGGTTGAGATTGGCTCCAATGAGTTAAGTCGCTGTCACCGTTCAGGCCGACCTCATAGTGGTAAGTCAAGGGCTATCATTATAAAGTTCCGTGATGCTGCCATTCGGGACAAGTTGTGGTTTGGCAAGACGGCGTTTAAGGGCTCGGGTGTCACGGTGTCCGAGTTCCTTACAAAGCCGCGTCACGATGCGTTCGTGGCTGCTCGTGACCGTTTTGGTATCCGGAGCTGCTGGACGCGGGACGGAGTCGTGCACATCCTCGGGTCAGATGGCGTGCATCACCGTGTTGTCTCGGTTGCTGAAGTGAAGGCGATACGAGTCGTGCCGGCTGTGTCTAGTGTTTCGACTCCTCGTGCTGGAGCCGGTAATAGTGGTCAACCTGCGCAGCTACCGGGGAAGAAGTCTAAGAGGGTTGTCAATAAAGCCGCTGCCTTTTAAGTTCAAGTGAAGTGTATTTGTAGTAATTTAGCCGTGGTTGCTTTGCTCGCTGCTTGGCATAGCTTCTTAGTTTTGACTCACTTTAACCTGGCTGTGTAATAGGCTTCGTAGTTACCACTGTATTTTGCTGTATAATACGTTCTAACTTTTATTGTAACTTATTTATTTATTTTTTACCCTCTTTGTTAAAGTTTTCATATTTTCTGTCACTGACGCTGCCCGATTGACGTTTCTTTGTTGTTAGAGTTGACAGTTGATGTGTGTTATCTTTTTTCACTTTTTGCGTTTCGTTTTAGGCATGTTTCCGTTTGTTGAAATTTGTTAAGTTTAGATTTAATGTATTTGAAGTTGTTTTGCTATTTAACACTGCTGGTAGGTAGTGTAAACTAGTACGCCTTATTATTCGTTTTATGAATTTTATTTATTTGTATTTATACTTATTATTATATTTCTATAAAGCTATTTTTTTTGTAATATTTATTTATGTCTGTAGACAGCGATGACAGCAGTGACACTAAT
Source organism: Acleris laterana (assembly GCA_963966035.1). Taxonomy (NCBI): domain Eukaryota; kingdom Metazoa; phylum Arthropoda; class Insecta; order Lepidoptera; family Tortricidae; genus Acleris; species Acleris laterana. The sequence goes on along the minus strand of OZ014443.1, from coordinate 10,441,977 downwards.
AATTATTTGTCTCTCTCCTCTGGCAGTGTGAGTAATGACTCCGAAGACAGTTTTCATAGCCTACCTCCTTCTTTACGCGATTTGCTCGATACGCAGTTTTCCGATGAACCTAAAAATTTGAATATAGTACACATAAACGCACAAAGTATCCCCGCCCACTTCAACGACCTGCTACTTAGTTTTGATGTTAATAATGTGCATGCAGTGCTTGTTTCGGAGTCATGGTTAAAGCCTTGTTTACCATCTTTTTGCTACTCTTTGCCAGGATTCACTTTAATTCGCAATGACCGGACTGGAAGAGGTGGCGGTGGGGTTGCCATTTACCTCCGCTCTCATATTCCTTTTTCTGTTATTTGCATGTCAGCACAATCTTCTTCTTCGGACGCCGCAGAGTATTTATTCCTTGATTTAACTTTATCCCACTCTAAATTGCTTCTAGGAGTTTTCTATTCTCCCTCCCTTAAAGTAAATTTCTTTGATGCTTACGAGAAACTTCTTGAAGATCTTATGCCCTCCTATAATCATCATATCATAATGGGTGATTTTAATACTTGCCTTTTTAAAGACGATTACCGCTCTAAATCTCTTAGGTCCTTAGTAAATGCCTGTAATTTAAGCATCCTCCCCTCCAATGCTACCCATCATTTTCCAAACTGTTCTCCTTCGCTTCTCGATCTTATTCTAACCTCCTCTCCCGCTCATGTTATTAAGCATGGTCAATACTCTGCGGACGCTTTCTCTTACCATGATTTGATTTTTCTTTCCTATAAAATCCGGCCTCCCAAAGCTAAACCTAGAGTTCTCCTTCAGCGCAATTTTAGTCGGATTGATGTGGATAAGCTTCTTGAGGATGCGATTAATATTGACTGGAGTGTGATCAGTAGGGCTGATTCAGTGGATGATCAAATTGCCATATTCAACTCTCTTCTGACTCAGCTCTATGACATACATGCTCCAGTAAGACCCATTAAAGTTAAACATCTCCCTGCTCCTTGGCTCTCTGAGGATATACGTACATTGATAAGGAAGAAGAAAGTCGCGGTATAAAGGTGACCCATCGGATAAAAACAAGGGTAGGTACCGTAAACTGCGAAATCGTTGTGGCACGGTTTGTCGAGACGCACAAAGTCGCCACATTCATAAATCAGTGGAAAATGGCGACCCGGCCAAAGTATGGAAATTTCTTAAGTCACTAGGAGTTGGGAAATCTCAGCATAATTCCTCTACCATAGATTTAAATTTCGATCAGCTCAATAAGCACTTCTCATCTTCTGCCTGCTTTCATGGCCCTATTAAGGACAAGACCTTAAAGTTTCTTTCTACTATCCCAACTCCTGACACTTCTCCTTTCTCTTTCAATCAATTTTCCGACAGTGATGTTAAGAGGAGTGTACAATCCATAACGTCAAATGCTGTTGGGGCTGATTGCGTTAGCCGTAATATGATCCTCCCTCTACTTGACCTACTTATCCCTTATATTACCAGCATCCTTAACACTTCAATATCGTCCAGCGTATTTCCTTTTTTGTGGAAGGATGCTGATGTTGTCCCCTTGCCTAAGAAACCGAATCCTTCTTCTTTTTCTGATTATCGCCCTATTTCCATTCTTCCTTTCCTGTCCAAAGTTCTGGAACGTCTTGTGCATCAGCAGTTATCCTCTTACTTGACCAGGAATGACCTCCTCAATCATTTTCAATCTGGTTTCCGCCCCGGTCATAGCACGGCTACCGCTCTCGTCAAAATTACAGATGACATTCGTCTGGGGTTTGACAACAGAAAGTTAACCGTATTAACATTGCTGGATTTCAGCAATGCATTTAATACTGTTGATTTTGACGTCTTGCTTGGAATTTTGCGCTCCCTTAACATATCTCCTGCGGTAATTGAATGGTTTCGTAGTTATTTAGTAGGTCGTCGGCAACGATTAAAGGTGGAAGCTTCCCGATCTTCTTGGTGCAGTACGCTGGCTGGCGTTCCGCAAGGTGGCGTGCTGTCTCCTCTTCTTTTTTCTGTCTTCATCAACTCTATCACACATAGCCTTCTCTCTTCCTATCACCTTTATGCCGACGATCTGCAAATTTACTCCCAAGGCGTGCTCGGTGAACTCAACTCACTTATCGATACCACAAATAACGATTTAGCTCGTATCTTGCAATGGAGTAATGGTTTTGGTTTGAGAGTCAATCCTGCTAAAACTCAAACTATTATTTTCGGCAGTCCTAAGTTTTTGTCCAGGGTTGACTTTGCAACTCTCCCGCCTGTTTATTTTGATGGGGTCCTTATTCCTTTTTCGCATCAAGTCAAAAACCTGGGTATCATTATGGACTGTTCCTTGTCGTGGGTTCCTCAAGTTAGCGAGGTTAGCAGGAGGATGTTTGCGTCAGTGTGGTCTCTTCGGCGGCTTCGTAACTTTCTCCCTATCGCGACTAGAATTGCGCTTGCTCAGTCATTACTTCTCCCTATTTTAGACTATGCTGATGTGTGCTTTTTAGATCTTACTGAGGAGCAGCTTAATAAGCTTGAGCGAATTCAAAATTTATGCATTCGGTTCATATTTGGTTTGCGCAAATATGACCACGTCTCTTGTTTTCGTTCGCAACTCAAGTGGCTTCCTATCCGTTTCCGCCGGTACTTTCATATTCTTAATCTTCTCTACTGTGTTCTGTTTATCCCTGCAACCCCCCGTTACCTCAAGGAGCGTTTTAACTTTTTTAAGTCGGTTCGTTGCTCACAAAACTATATATTAACTGTACCCTCCTCTTCATCAAAATTTTACAACAATTCCTTTACTTTTCAGGCTGTCCGACTGTGGAACTCCCTCCCTGTGGAGCTGCGTCGGGCTAAGTCTTTGCCTATTTTTAAGAAACTTCTTCATGAGCATTTTTTGTCGCAGTCATAATTGTACTGTCTCAGTTAATTTCTCTGTCGTGTAGCTGTCTTTTTTATTGTTTTCCCTGTTGTGGATGTATTGATATTCATTTATGTATTTATATATATTTATCTATTTATTTATGCAAGTCATATATATATTGTATTTATTTGTTTATATATTTATTTTCTTATCTATTTATTAGTACATATATAGTGAGCCTATATTTATCACTTTAGCGTGAAGTTTGTACCACCTACCTCGTAAAATGTTTTAATCTGACACCTTATTATCTCTTCCAGACAACCTTTGTCTGGAAGAGATCGCTAATCAGCGATAAGACCGCCTGTTGTTTACCTGTGTTGTTTTTAATAATGCTGTATCTCTGTATTGTTATTGTTTGGTGTACAATAAAGTGTTTTGTATTGTATGTACTACAAAATGTAAACCCGATGACAATGCAATGATAGTTGGAAGGTGGCGACAAGATCTCTGCTATACCTAACGTAGATGCACCGTGTTGTAGCTGGTTAGTTCGGTCTTGATAAGCAGATGACTTTGCAAAAAAAGTTTGTTCCAATTATAATTTTTTGGACAGAAACTTATTTTAAGTAAAAAGCTAGCTTAACTGGGGTGGTCGGTTAAGCTATTTAAGGGAGTCGCAATTATTATGTCGGGGGTTTTAATAGTTTATTTAGTTTCCCTTGGAATTTGATAAATTTCTACCCGGTATACCGTGTAAAATTTTATGATTTAGGTAGGTTTAACATATCTTTTTATCGTTATCAAGGTAGTGATCTATATTTATTTCCGAAAACTAAAAGTTAAGACAGTTAAAGTTATAATATAACTAATACAATTTTAAAATTTAAATTAATCGTATTAGAACAAAAAGAAAATAAGCTGCATTATTTTTATTTTACTTATTATTTATTTATTAAACCAATTATAGAAAATAAAAAAAAGCCCTGCAAAACTGTACTAGGACAGTTTGACTGCAGAACATAACCAATAATAATGTGTGTAGTGAAAAATCAGAGGTATAGATATTCCAAATGATGTGGGTACTTTTATATATAAAAAAAATATTATTCAGCCCAAATCATACAGTTTTTACAATTTAAAATAGGTCCCGCCATGTTGCAGGTGTTCTTTAATGCCAGTTATAAATATCGAAGAGATCGTTATGTAGCAAAAAATACTTTATTGCACAATACACAAAGCAAAATGCAAATAGTAAATTTAATACCTCGAGGCAATCTCTTTTACGATAGGTATTCTTTGTTTCATTACATCTATAGTATGTTGTGGTGTGTACAGATTTGTTATTTTCACGTATACATATGCTGCTAAGTTACCTAGGTTTAATGTGTGTAATGAACAACATTGCACTTCTCGCTATCGGATCGCTGCAGCACACTCGCTGCGGGTTCCGTGTCACCCACCGGCCTCGTTCTCGGCTTCACAGGCAAAATTAACAACCTCGTCCGACCTATTTTCTGTCGAACTACTTGGCTGTGAGACTTTTTTAGTTGGTAAAAAGTTAAAGATATTTCTTGGCTTATCTTCGTGATTTCCGCTTGTTACTTAACTTATATAAGGTTGAGTTAGCATGTTTAATTTTATTAATTGTGTTAGTTATTGAGTAAAGTATAAATACTCTGAGAATCTGCGATGTATGTGGCAGTGTTAAAACCTCGATTAGCAATTTTTCAAGCATTTTACAAATTATTTTTCTTTCATCCTTTCCTTTAACCCTTTTCTTCGCAATGTTGAGCCGGTTTAACAAGTTAAAAGTTCACTTTTTTATATTTTTTGTAACTATTTTTCTATGAAGAGTATGAAACTAAAGAGGTTTGAACACACGTCATTTTCCAATTTTGTGAAAAAAAGGTTAAATCCTACCAGTGTTGTATTTTTTCCTGTATAATCACGTGAGTTAGTAAATTCCTGTTGCAATAGTTTTCCACTTTTATTTTGATTTTTGTGCCATCTACATAGAGAGCATGCAATTAAGTAGGTACCCGTATAAACGTTGTTAAAATTTATACTATCGTAGTAGGCAAATAAGAAGTAAATCCTAAAACACAGCACAACCAATAACTTTCTGAATATTAATAATGTTGAAGGGAGTAAAACAATGCAAAAAAAAACATTTGTTACGTTTGAAGAAAATATATAGGAAAAGTAAAACCAAATAGTTGAACAAAAATCCTTTAGTAATTTTCACTTTTCTTAGCCACAAAACACCCCAGAACATCGGTACTGTACTTAATTCGAATACGCCAAAACACACCACGTCCTAAGTCGTAGCTTGCAATGGCAGCATTGTCGCCTTTGCTGACCACTGGCTGACACCAGGGCAACGCAGACACACGTAGTCGTGTAAATACTTCGATCTGATAAGTTGTAGTAATAATTTTACTAACTCATTTACATTTGCTTATAATTACCACGAAGTTACAAAAACCAACCAAGTAATCTGAAAATCAGATCTGAAGTATATTTTCGGCACACCCTTCTAATATTCAGCAAAGGACGTAAGTGCCACAAAACCTTGTATGTACAAGATAGATCTTTTCTCATACTGTGTGAGTAACGGGTGGCGATACGGGGATTAATTTCTCTCGCTAATAGGGCGTGGCTGCGCGGACGCATCTGTTGTGCGCGCGCTAGTAAATTACAACTGTCATGTTATACCTACTTTCTTCTTTTTTGCTGAGCAACGAATCCCAGTAAAGCTGTGACTATGACATGTGTTTTTCTAGTTGCGGCCAGTTTTGTAACTATTTATTTAATATTAAAAGAAGTTATTAAACTTATTAAACTATGTAGACGTCGACGACGCGCTGGCCTAGTTGGTAGTGACCCTGCCTACGAAGCTAGCGGTCCTGAGTTCAAATCCCGGTAAGGGCAGATATTAGTGTGATGAGTGCGAATATTTGTTCCTGAGTCATGAATGTTTTCTATATATTTAAGTATATATTTCTCTATATAAGTACTTATATCGTTGTCCCATTACAAGCCTTGAGCTTAGTTTGGGACTTGGTCAATTGGTGTGACATTGTCCCGTGATATTTATTATTTATTATTATTATTCTTATTTATGTATTCACTGAGCAAGAGTATATATAGAGCTCTACACGTCCTATCGATGTTAGGTGCACGATGATCAAATTTTCGATATTGCGGGACGAGGCGAAATGAGGCAGCGAAAGAATTTTTATTTATATTAAAAAACCATATCCACCAAAAAAATTTTTTTTCACTAAGATCATCAACGATACGATATAATTTCAAACGCAATATAGTTTTACCAAGCAGAACATAGCCTCAGTGTGTTCACGCTCTTAGCGGCGCGGTTTTAGCAAGGCGTGCGGCGCATGGGCGGGCGCCCACACGCAGGATCGCATTTCTAATTAAATTTAATTTTGGGACACGAATGTCTGATCAAGATATAAAAATAAGACGAGCATTATTTCCGTGAAATAATAAACTTTAGGAAGTCGTTGCAGGATACAGCGTCTTTTTATTTCGAAAGTATTTGGGCAACAGAAATATTGCCGTTTTAGTGATTTGTCAAAATGTCGTAACTAAGTAGACAATAATAAAACAAAATTTCCACCACTGCTGTTTATACACAAAACCTTATTCTAGCAAACTTGAGTCTCGAAGATTAAATAATACTTGCATAATTACATCATTGTCTGGTAAACTAGCTCACGGTAACGAGTATAGGTTACCGTGAGCACTGATTTTCATTACATTGATTGCCGCTGTGGTGTTTTTCCAAAGTCAACCTCATTTAATTACACGATCTTTTAATAAATACAATTATGACACCGTGCACGTAATAATTATTCATTTATTACCACATCATTCTGCGTTACAATGAAGCAATAAATTTAGTTGCTATTTTAGTGGGGTTTGCACAGTAAATTTTGTACTTAATACATGAATGAACTGGAAATCGTCGAATTTAGTGATCGCGAAAATTTTGACTTGACTGCACGCTTAAGTGAACTTTGCTGTTACTCGTAGTAAAGTGGCTTTATTTGGGTAGGTATGGGGTTCAGGTTGCCTGTTGCGGTTGGCTTGTGCATTTCTTGACAATTTTATTTTCGGCTTAAGTTCGAGTACGAGTAGGTACTTATTTTAAAATAGAGACTTACTTTATTTTCGTGTACACGGGAACATAATTATGAAATTCATTTTATTAAGACACGTCAAGATGAAACGTCGATCGAACGCATTCCTGAACAGTACGGTAAGTCTTTACAAAATTTTGTAATTTAGTGAAGTTATTTTAAATCGGACCAACTTAATAAATTTGGGTTATAAAAAAATATTGTCTTGCTTTTTACACATTTAGGTCCCTAATTTAATCCGATATCGACTTTTTGTCATATAATAAGTAAGCAAAACCTTGGATATATTCTATAAAACGTTGATTTAGACGGCTTTTCATTGCTCTATTTTATTTATCCTACTATACAAAAGGATAACACCACTAAATAATTAAATGTAAGTTTTAAATAGTAAAGTTCTATACTTCAAGTTCTAAACAATCAGACTCAATAAATTATTTTTAATACAGTTGCTCAAAAATGGGAACATTCCGTAGCCGTATATCGTGCGGAAAGTTCGATATTCCGCACTAGTGCTTTTTACTTTTCCAACTTTTTAAATTTCTCTACTCTTCCAACCTATACATTCAACCAAAGAGTTTGCATGTTCAATCACTTTTTGATTACGTCTTTTAGCATTGAAACTATAAATATAGGTAATATAATTTTAAATTTAAAAACAACATATATACATATACACACACAAATTATCTAGGTAATATTAAAAAAAAACAGCTCTCATCAAGATGGCTGAATCTGAATGAATATTACGAATGATCGGATAGTTTAGTATTAAGGTGGATTCACGGTACACCATGCCGAAGCCGGGCCCAGTCCAGCTCGGTGTAATGTGAATCCACCTTTATGCGTTACCACTGGCTAATAGAGTATTTGTGCTTCTTGATTTTTAAATAATATAAGTAATTAAATTACAATATTTCTTTTTTTTCTTTGATTTGGCTGAGTGGTCACAACCATTGCCATTATGAAAAAAGTCTATCAATTAAAAGTAAAACAAAATCCCGCCTTTTTAGCTAACGATTAAATATTGTTGTGAAAAAATGAGCGATTTAGACGATTGTGAAATACATTTATTGTAATTTTTTCGCAGATGTATTAAAAAACGTCGTTTGATATACGTGCGGAACTGTCATTTTCACTCGTCCCGAGTTTTGGCCCTCGCTTGCAGCTCGGGTCAAGACACCTCGGGACACGTTTGAAATGACATACTTTCCGCACTAATATCAAAATGTACTATTGTAGGCAATAACGAACGCGGGCCCATATCCTTTTATCAACAAACAAAACAATACAAACTATTGGAAAAACTTACTAAGCAATATCAAACGCAGGTCTACAGTATGAACGTGCCTTTATCGTGTTGATTTCAGCGGAGCATGCGACGCTTGGGCGGGCGGCATGTGGCACACGTGCGCACACGCATTCCATATCGCATTCTTTGAGACATAATATCAATATGAATGAAATCAGGGACATTTCCATGCAAATGTAGCTGTTAACCTCCACGTTTGGTTATGACTGTTATTATTTTCTATACCTGTTGTATAGTGTGTTTTTGTCAAATGAAGATTTATATTAAGTATACATGAAAAAAAGTATCAAAAAAAATAAAATAACAATAGTAAAGTAGTTAGTGAATAGACTTCTTATTAACGTTTATTAACGTTTCGTCAACCCGGTAAAGCGTTTAATTTCACTTTGTTTGAATCACGCTCGCTTTTGAAACACCTTTGAACGAATCTATTATTACGCAAAATTTTCATTTCACCGAAAAGCACTTCTCATCGCATGAGTTTTTTTTTGTCATTAGTCAAACCTAACCTAACTAATTAACTCTAACTACGTAATTAATGTTTAAGATATCCTGAAAACATAATGGTTTCAGCAGAAAATAGCTTTAGATAAAATGAAATTCGATGAAATGATACAGTTGTCATCAAGTGAAATTCGATAAAATTATGGCTAATATCAATAAGAGCTACGACAGTGAAGGAAATTGATTCATATCATAAACCACTTTTGACTATTGTAACGGTCCAGAAATGCCCGTTCAATTCGCAAATATAATTCATTTCAGTTTAGGCTCTAACAAGAGTAAAAATCGTTATACATTAAAGTTTAGTATTAAAATTCTAATTCGTTATTAAATAACATCATATCTGCAATTAACTAATTAATTACAATCAAACATAATGTCAAAAACTTTGAATCTCGAAATACAACTACTTCAAACGTAATGAGGAACGCTAAATTTATTGTTTTATACAAATTGAGAAACAGAGACCTCTCTGGAGGAAATCGAAAACTATTTAACAGCTAGTTTTAGAATTGACAGATTTAGTGAGGAAAGCGGGTTCCTTCCGATTCGTACAGATGGCGTTGTTTTATGTCCAATTACATCACAAAATAAAATTGTTGAAGTTTTATTAATATTCAGATAATAATGTTTTATTAATATTCAGATAATAAACAAACTTAATTATTTGTGTTTATTAAATAAATTAAATGAGGAAGAATTACAAAATGTAACAAGGACTCTTTTAACTCTATGTCTAGTTAGCAGAAGTTAAACCAAACTAGATTAAAAAAAAAGAAAGAGACAAATTCAAATGAAAGTGAGTCTTATTTGTTACTCATTACGTTAGCTTAAACAATGCGGCTAGGTGGATGAAGCGAGAATTGGCGGGATGGTGCGCGATCGACGCGGAGGGATGCCGGGGGACTCGCGCAAGGAACAGGAGAGAAATGGCGGGACAAGTAAAAGCTAACAGCTCGAAATACGAATGATTTAACATTAGTCTCTGATATCTGGAATATCTCGTAGTGTGCATGACAAAGAAAATAGATAAAAGGGCCGAGAAGGGGATGCTAGGCTTTTGGGGGTCCAGTCGTCCGTCGAGGTGGTGAGTGATAGTTGGAGTGATGGTATTCGTGTCGTTCATTTTGTCTGTCCTTTTTAGTGTTTGTGCTTATTCTATAATTGGTGCTATGTGTTTTGTGTGACGCTTTAGGAAATGGATGGGTGGCATTAGGAGTTAGGGAAGGCCGCTAGCATGGCACGGGCTAGGGGAATGGTTTAACAATTTGTGTTAGTGTTCTTGTGTTCCTTTTGTTGCTATGATTTGATTACGTAGTGTTTGGGTGGCGCTACGAGTTGGCGAAGGCAGCTATCGAGGCAGGGGTTATAAACACGTAATGTGGATAGCTAGGCATATTTTATTATGGTTATAGGGTTTGTTCAACTTTGCCAACTCCGCTATCGCTATGACTAAAACTATTGAAGTTAGACCTGGGAAATAAACTACTTACTCAAACAAACCTAACTTTGTTCTAAGGAGATATCAACTTATTTTGACTCTATTTAACTTTATTCCTAACCAATAATGCTCATGTAAGCTTATCAGAAAGTAAATATTTCTAGTCTGAAGCAGAGTAACTGCGTTCATAAGTAATGTTCAAAGTCATATTTATGAATTGGACTGTCTTCCTACCAACTCTTCATCGGCTGGTATTCTCTGTTCAAACTGAGTTACGACTCGGCCGTACTGCCTACGGGTACCGGCTAGTCCCTGTGCAGCAGAACTATCATGCTTTTCCCAAGGGAACCTATGTATAAAGAAGTGCATCTTGTTGGCCGACGACACTCCTTCTTGTGAATGTACTTTAGTATATCAAATAGTATCAAGACTGGAAAGCTTTACTATACCATATACCAACATTTGTAATGAATAATTGAGCCTGAGTGATTTGGTTTCTCCTATGAATAATAATAAATATCTACTGCAAGTATTGCAACTGATCAGTTATAATATCATCAATATATGACTCTATTTAACTTTATTCCTAGCCAATAATGTTCATGTAAGCTTATCAGAAAGTAAATATTTCTAGTCTGAAGCAGAGTAACTGCGTTCATAAGTAAAGTTCAAAGTCATATTTATGAATTGGACTGTCTTCCTACCAACTCTTCATCGGCTGGTATTCTCTGTTCAAACTGAGTTACGACTCGGCTGTACTGCCTACGGGCACCAGTTAGTCCCTGTGCAGCAGAATTATCATGCTTTTCCCAAGGGAACCTATGCATAAAGAAGTGCATCTTGTTGGCCGACGACACTCCTTCTTGTGAATGTACTTTAGTATATCAAATAGTATTAAGACTGGAAAGCTTTACTATATCACATACCAACATTTGAAATGAATAAATATCTACTGCAAATACTACAACTGACAAGTTATAATATCATCAAACATAGCTACCTGATAGTAAGCTCTCAACGGACGCTTCAATATATTGCTTGGACAAAGATCCTTAGCTAATGATATGTGATTATTTCTAGTCAATGGCAGATAGCCAATTATACTTCAACATTGAATGATCCTATGAGATTGACTGATTTCTCTCAACCTACATTGAATATTATACGACAAGTGATTTCCCTGTTTAACACTATGGGATACGTCCCCTGCTTGGTATTACTCAAGGGTATACCAGCCTTATAGTCTGTTAGCAGTTGGAATCACTATCCAATTCCTACGGGAACATACTACAACAAATATCTACAAATTATGATTGAAATCATCAGATCCAGCATTCATCAGATCCAGCTTTCATCATGACTAGAAAGAGTCACAATCATCTTAAGGAATTATTATTGTTATAATTATAACTAGGCTCTTCATAGAAACTGCAGTAAATTGATACAATATCAAACTACATAACCTTGGTCTTAATTGACTACTGACCTATCTACATCTTAACAGTATGACTTTGACACATTAATAATACAGCTCCTAGTATATTATATTTCACTCCTGCAATGGAGTAAGGAGCTTTCGCGAATATTCCCTCTTGTCCATTGAAAACTGATGACATGACTAAATTATTATTAACAGCTGACAAAGACTGTAAAATCAATGTCCCACCTGGAAAGAAAAGATTTAGCAGCGCTGGAGAGATGTCCCGTCAGGTGTCGAGTCTCACAGTCATGAGCGGGGAGTCGCGGGCTCTGACCGTAGGCGCAAAATAAAATGCCTTATGCATACTTTCCAGTTTTCATCCTAACAATCACTAAATAGACCCAAAGACTTTGACTGAACTTTTATTACTTAAGACCAATATTCATTCACTTTTATTACTTCACTACAATTCTCACTTAATCTTGTAGGCTAAAGAGATAGGTTTTATTTAAATAACTATACCATTCTTATATGCATGAAAAGTTCTTAGGTTACTAACTAAACGGTTTCACAATGTAGGTTCTTAGACACTAGATGATCATATGGCCAATTCAACAATATTCATTCTTACTCTTTATATATTTAAAGGTAGAAACTTTAGGTTAATTATATTTAGTCTCTAGGTTTTTAAATAGGTAGAGGTTTTTTGTTAGGGAGGGTTACACTATGTCAAAGTGACACTGTAAATAACATCATGAGAATTCTTTTATGTTTTCAGTGATTACGTCACTTTGACATGGTCCGAAGTGGTCAAGGAATTATTTTCCTTTACTGTACCATTATTTATTACCGAGGGAACAGTAATTTTTTTGGGACTAAATAAGTATACAAAGTACCTTACTTATCATTTATCACCAACCATATTTTGTAATTTTGTAGTACTCTTCAACTTTAACATCATATAAAAACAACGGCAGTTCATTGCTCTGCATGATAAAATTATGTTTTTTATTACTATGTTTTTTATCTCCATTATAACAAATATTTTAATAACATCGTATTTAAAGCAAAATGAACGCCTAATTTGAAACATCGTGGAACAATAATATCTTTCAACGGGTACATCACTGAACCTACAACCGGATACATTACGAGTAATATCGGACGGCATATTGTCACTGCAATGCGCAGAGCTTATTTACATCTACCAAAGCGTTCATTGAAAAGAAACAGTATGTTTAATGATCGAAATGGTAATTGTTACAGGGACTCTAATCTAGGCGGTATAAGAGCCTGTCGTCTTTGATCTGTTATGGTATTCTCTTTAATTCGGCCGCCATTAATGTCAAGTAAATAAAAGCTATCAAAACGTTGACAATACGATAACAGGTCAAAGACGACATGGTTTACACCGTCTAGAATCTCGGCCCTGGGGGGTGATTCTCTCAAGAAGCAAAGGTGAACGAATGGACGAGTGATCTTCAAGCGGCGAGATTAAGTAGTCCGGTCAGTGCGAACAAAACACATTGTAGCGCGTGCATTTTCAATTTAGCAGCATGGTTCCTGCCGATGGGTCGAACGTATAAAACAGTTACAAGCTTGCGGCCAAATTTTACGGTCTTGACAATAAATTTATATATATCATTATGAATATTGTAAATTAGTTACTTGAAGTGTTTTTTGCTCTACTATTTGTAGGTAGTTGGATTTCTTTTCAGTTTTAATTTAAGCAAGTTACCTAATCTTGGTAAATCAAATATGGCTTTGGATGGAATATAACTTTTTAGGTACATACACACATTTTATGCAAGTCAAGGAAAACGTTGCCCCAATCCCCGTAAAATCTAACAAATTGGACAAATTACTTACTTAAAAATTAATTTACGGTTAAGGAAAATTGAATTCATGTCGGTCTCGTTGGTTGACTTAATATTGAAAACGATTTTATCAATCGTAATCGTCATGCATCGTTTGCAAAGACGTAAATATTCTGTAACTTTAGCAGATCGACGTGTCGGGGAAGCGGTTTTGCTTAAAGGGTTTAGTTTTTTTATTGTTTATTTGAATTACTTATATGTCCTACGAATTTAAACAACGCTATTGCTTAAAATTTTTGATGATTGCAGCTTCCAATGTAACATTTTAATCACATACGATAAAAGCAGGCCTAACTAACTGGAGACAGTCTGGTAGTAAGTAGACTAGCGCACGACGCACCACATGTGTTATTGTAGTTCATTTCCAACGCAATGTACACTCATTATTGTCAAATTAATTACCCACGCATGATCCACGACGACCACCCATCATTACGAGCCATGATTAATGTCACCCATAAACAAACATACTCTATTCGTGATTGCGTGGCGTTGAAACATATATTTAAGCAATTTCAAAGTTGCAACGGCCAAGTATTAAATAATCGTGGTGCAGAAAATTCGTAGTTGTAGGTTTTTGATAAAACGCTGGTGGAAATAAAACAGTAATTACTACGTCAGCTCTTGCCTCACGGCATTAAAAATCATAGTTGAATGGCCTAATTTGATACATCCCTTTTGTTGCTTTCATAAAAAGATTAATGTGAAAATTCTTGTACGTAGTCATTAATTCTAAATCTCGATGTTTAGCCCTTTCATAAATTTAGGGCGTAATAATATGAAGCGGCATGAACATTAGATGCCATTATTTTTTGGTAACAAAGAAGATACAAGACCTTTTAAAAAGTTAGGCACTTCCAAGTCCTACTTATCTAAAGTATAAGAGTATAATGGAATAAATTGACGCTGGAAAAACTGGGTTAGGTAACATTTTCCTTATAGTCTTAAGATCGTATTTACTTGAATCGTGTATGAACAAACAAATTAATCACTTTGTCGGGGTCCCTTCAACAAGTAAGAGAATGCCAATAGTCTGCCAGCGCGTTTAAAATAGATAAAGCGCAGTCGGCACCGGGTTCTCCCCGGAATCCAGACATAGAGCTGTTCCGAACAGAACTAAAGCGTCCACAGAATTCACGCAACCATAAATCTTCCCGTCGTATCGCTTCCACAATTCATGAAAATAATTAAGGCGCCAATAAATGTTGCCCTTTTAAGCTAAATGTTTTAGGAACACGATTGTAAGTCACGTTGTTAAATATACGGCTTCACGTTGGTCGGAAAAAGTTTGGACTTTTGTATAAGTTCATAACTGAAGGGGATAAAGTGACATGTTAAAATTATGTTTTACTGAGTACGAAGATGATTTAATTAAATATTTCGCATCAAACTTTTCGGAGAAATGCAGATGAAAAGTATGTCCAATATTGTAAAAATATTTAGTTTGATTGATTCTAGGACATTTAAAATATAATTGTAGAGGTCAACGCCTCGCCTACGATTCATTGTCTGCTCGCACCGGGAGTGACCGGCGGTCACCGCCCAACCAATTTAAATTTATTTCGTGCCTCCTTCGCCGCATCGTTAAAGTCAAGGGCGTGCTTAGTGCCAGGCCCCATTAACTTAATATATGGCTATGAGCAATCAGCTTTTTGTAACGATGTCGACTCAAACGTTACGCGCTCTCGTTCTTAATTGCTAAAGTATGGCTCATATTACCAAAGTCGTTACTTTTTCTTTCAAAGGAATACGTACTTTTGTGGATATTAACAAAGCGTTTTATTCTACTTTGGGTAATTTCGTTTAACAAGATTTAAGAGTGGACTCAACACGTGCTGGGGTATATTACTCGGTAAAACCTAATTACTTTAACATGCTATCGTATTGTCCACATTATAATAGCTCTTATTTATTTTACATTAATGGCGGCCGAGTTAGGAATAATAGGTTTTTTTTTTAATAATTAATTGAATTAAAAATAATAACTTGATCATAAAAACATGTAAATATTCTTGGTATCTTGTATGTAGTGTCCCCCTGTTTGTTTATGAGAACCTATCGAAACGATTTTTTAATATGGTTGTTTTTTTGGTTGTGGTAGTGTTATATACAGCTAGGTGAAGTATTATAATATAATTGTCATAAGTCATAAGTAATAAATAATCGTATAGGTATCTATGTTAGAAAATTACTGAATGTTGAGTATTTTGCGGCGCTTCTTATTATCGGTGCAGCAGTGCTCTACTCTTGGGATGCACTGGTAGATTGTTCACGAATAAAAGTACCATATTTTATATAATCTTTAATGAGGGTCCCATGCGAACAAATTGAAATATACACGATGTATAATGAAAATAAACGTTAACCTAACGTTGGAAAACTCTATACAAATATCGCGGATTTTTTAGTTGGGCAACTATTCGTCAAATTACAGAATTGTTTATTTTCTATAAACTCGAATGTAAATACAGTAGATACAATACGTGCGTGTTTGCGCTGGGTTGATTGCCTCTGTCCGAGGCCTGCAGCCTGCAACTATCTATTTTGTTTTATGTAAAGTTTCAACAAGCCTTTTCGATTCGATGGACACGTCCAATTCGCGAGCGAGATGGAACTCAGAATGTAAAAAGCGCTTTGAACTAGTTCGAACTACGTTAACCATGGATTTTCGGCTGGTGTAACTAGCAGTGTCAGAAAGGGATGCGAATCAAAAGTTTATTGGCTTGTTTTTTTACTGACGCAGTTAGCTGTTAGCGCAGTTGTTTTTAAAAGCTAGCTACAAAGCAACTGAAGCTCGACTAAACCGTTGGGAATTAATAGCGAATATTATAAGTCGCATTAAAATGATCTGGAAAGTCCACTGCTGACCATATTTTGCAAAATAATTTGTAAGGAATGTGCAATTTCCCGGTAACAGACAATGTAATGTTGTACCTATTTGTAGGTATTCGTAGCGTTTCTATTATTTGGCGCAGCGTAGCGTCTGAGCAGTAATGAAGTACCTGCGAGGCAGCCCTGGATGCACCCGGAGGAATGCTTTTTGTTGCAATAAACTTGCATTAGCTGAAATCGAGTTACGGTGCACA
This sequence comes from Acleris laterana, assembly GCA_963966035.1. Taxonomy (NCBI): domain Eukaryota; kingdom Metazoa; phylum Arthropoda; class Insecta; order Lepidoptera; family Tortricidae; genus Acleris; species Acleris laterana. Next base: position 10,425,320 of record OZ014443.1, on the reverse strand, counting down.
GTGAAATGCACTTGGATTTTTATCAAGTACTACATTAGGTAGGGCTGGTTTTAATTATATTATTGAATACACGGTGACATATATAATTAATATACATATATTATTTATAAAGGTTGGTATCTTGATTTTTAAATTAAACGGTAGTAGACGATTGGACAGTCAAGTACTCGCTTATTGTGGCATTACACAATTTAACATATACATATAATACTAGCGACCCGCCCTCGCTTCGCTTCGGTTTATTTGAGTTTTCTATAACACACTTACATAAAACAAATTTTATTATACATAAAAACCTTCCTCTTGAATCACTCTATCTACTAAAAAAAACTGCATCAAAATCCGTTGCGTAGTTTTAAAGATCTAAGCATACATAGGGACAGACAGCGGGAAGCGACTTTGTTTTATACTATGTAGTGATTAGTAAGATAAGTTTTTGGAATAACTAATTTTAGTTTTTTATAAAATAGCCTCTATTATTAAGGGAATTAGTTTCCTACGTTTTTTTTTTCAATCAGTTCAATGTATAGATAAAGCTTTGAAATGCGTTTGGCTAGTTCAAAACTGCAAATTAATCAATGTAGGTATGAAGATGTACATGTAGAATACGCTACCTTGTATTAAATCCAAGTAAACACCATACTCAATAAACCTTTCATCATTGTAGAGGTCTAAACACCACGATTTAGCTAAGACTTTAATTAGACGTAACCACGTAACCAGCAATTAATACCCATTCAATCAACCCAATATTAGGTGTCGCACGATGACGGGCTTAACGCGGCTATGTATGTAATTATTTGCATCTACGTCCTACTAGTAGCTGGTACATGGGTTACAATTACCGTACTCGCTAGGGAGTGGGATTCTCCGTCCCTTGCACTCTATAAGAATACTTGCGAGGTCTGCGAGGGACAGAACTTGGACTCGCTAGCGAGTATGTTAATTGTAACTCTTGGTAAGGGTACTGACGAACACGATTCGATTACAGAATTAGAGTTGTGGTAGAGACAAGAGAGAGAATAAATTCATAAGGGGCATAAGTACAGTCGGCTGGTAGCTGCACACTTAGGTATAGTCACGGTAAAAAAAGGTCACTTTTTGACTCCATTTAAACACTGTTAAGGTCCAAAAGTGACGAACCTTTTCTTACCGTGGATATACCTTGTCGCTTTGCCGCCTTTGACAGAATAATGCAGCGGTTCAAACATGACGTTAAAGTGACAAAGCACTAAAGTGTGCACATAAGGGCGACCGTAGAAACTTTCGCTTGTTGAAATACTCTTTCAGGTAGATACTTCAGAGCAAACAAACAGCCGAAATCTCAAGTTCATGTTACCTAATCCAACACGATAGAACTTTGAACGCGTAAGAGCATGTTCTAATGTTTTTGAGCATTTAGTATGCTTAGGGCAAGCTATTCAAGTCTAACCGTGTTGCATTCTACGAAAGCTAGCGCCTCCTGAAATCCATCGAAATGTATAAAATGCCACAAACACGCGCTAGCTACAAACCTTAACAACTTCTTTGTGTTCTGCTTCAAAACATTCACAAAATCCAAGTCTACTGATACATTTGATAGCGAAGTACTTCGAACACATTGATTGAATAAATAAAAATTGTGTATTGTAACTTATTTTCCTGACTACCGTTTGTTTGTATCCAAACTTTCTCCTTGCATGTAGGTACAAGCGATTAAGCAGTAGCTTTCAGTATAGGTAATATAATGTGTACACGCATCTTCATTAAATCTGTCCAACACTCAAATTACCAAAGCGTGAAGCGTCCCATGTCAAGTTTGTTCTTTGCTTTGCGTATCGCGCCCGGACGCGCGTGCAGTCCAAACAATGCATTATTACAGTCACACACACGTTTAAGAGCAAAAAGTATTAAGCCCACGAACAAAACTATTCAAAATTGAAGCCTATAACGAACATGGTTGAAGGTCCAAATCAAAGATAACTTAATTTAAAGTTGTTTCTTTTTCGTTTTCAATGCTTAGTGTGTTGACTTTTGCTACATACGGAATGTCGACCTCTATAGCGGTCGCTAATTGCGTGGAAATAGGGATTTAGATTAGATTTGATAAGTTTGTTTTGACGTAAAAGTATTACTGTTTGAAAATGTGTGTGATGAAACACCATATTTTTGGACCTCATATAGTTAGATGCAGACGACAATTTAACGATTAGGCGTTGTCCTAGGCACTTGACAGCATTGATAGCTGTGATGTAAAAACAACAATAAAAGCAAGACAGGTTATCAAAGTGGGATATACTCGTATCTGGAATCTGAATCTTACTTCGACTTGGTGTCTAAGTAGGTCTAAGTAGGTCTTGTCTGATTTAATTTAAGTTTATTTCGTAATTGACATTATAATTAGAATAGATTACTTATTTTGTATATTATTATATTAAATTGAGTTATGTAATGTGACATATAAGTATTTAGTGTAAACTGTAAATTTTTATGGCAATGAAATAAATAAATAAATATATAGTAAACTTTTTTCCGATACAAAATATTCACAGATCAGTTTTGAAATTTATCTTTCTTTGATAACGATCGCAAAAAGAATTTATAACTGGATAGGTCCATATCCAGTAAAATGAAACCGTCGATATTTTTTATTCATTTACGCGGTGGGGAAAAACCGTGCCATTTTTAATGGCTTTACGTAGGTGAAGCAAAAACCACCGCGACACGGATTTTCCGATACAAAATATTGCAATAAAAATATGTAGGTACCTTCGGTGTTTACAGCCAAACCACTACCACTAATCTATAGGGCAATCGCGCTAAATACGTGTAATTATAGACCTCGTTATCAGTGGCATAGGGGCGTATAGATATTTTTGACGCCTTAGGAACAAATACACATTCATGACTTTTACTGTACAGTCGAGTTCATTAGTATGTGTACACTTTAGTACCTTGTCACTTTAATCGCTGTGACAATTCATGTACCTATACGGCAGATTAACAAACATTAAATAGACAAGGTACTAAAGTGTATACATATTTATGAACTCTACTTTACCTTCAGCCTATAGATGGCAAAAATTACAAAAATAATTACTTATGGTACTTTATTACCATTGGTAGTGAAAACGTTTTGTCTGCATAATGTCAATATGTTAAGATTTTCACACATAAATTTTTGCCTGCGACAAAATTACAAAAATATTGTTTTTACGTAAGTAGGTACAGTATTTTGTTTTGCTACCGCAAAACATAATATTGTGGTGTTCTCTAGTTTTTTACATAAATCGGTCTGAAGCAGCACTATCTGACATCGCTGCACTTAGCCGCAGAGCGGTCGCTTTGGGCCCCTTGACATGAATTAAAAATGCAGGGTGCATTAAGTGCACCAATGGAGACGAGTCGCCGCGAGTGGCTTGGGGACTCACGGTGCGTACCAAATGCCTTACTTACGGTTTATTCTGGGAATAGAAAAGAAATAGAAAACTTTTATTTCGCTTATGTTTCAAAACGGGTCTGAAAGCTGCTACAAGAATTCAGTTTCACAATTTTTTGGGTCACTTTGTTTTTCGTCTGTCTGTTTTTGTTATTGTTATTTCATTAGTAATCATTGTCAACGTTGAACGAAAATTCTATTAAAGTCTATTCGTACCTTTTGTAATTTGTTTCATATTTTTAAAATGCGTTCAAAACAAGTCGCTCACCGTATCATAAAAAAAATATACAAATCCCATTACATTTTCTCGACCGCTATTTTCACTTTGCAATGTTGGCGCACATTTTCATTACCGAATTAATAAAGCGTAAAGCTCAAACAAACGACACAGACATAAACAATATGAAAAACGCTTGGAAAGTGGAAAAATTAAGCGCCTTGGCAGCGCGGGTCAACACAGATAATTTACCCGCTATAAATATAAATTGCTACAAATTGAGGGGTGCTTGGTTAATTACGGTTACCTGGGAGCTGCAGATAGAGAGCAAAAATCCGCCGATAGCCCGCTTAAGGCTGGCTTTCCAGTAGTATGGTTACTCCCTAATTTTCTCGCTTGCTTTATTATAATAAGTTTGACGGTTATGTTTGTGTGTGTTTGTGCCTCCCTGTGGCTCTTTAGCTCTTAAACCAGTGACCCTATCTATGCATGTATGTATGTAAACTCTTTATTACACATAAACAATTCCAAAACGAAGAAGCGGTTTTGTTAATTTGAAAGCACGTTTTCTAGCGGTGGTTCTTAGCTAGGCTTCATGAAAATTGGTTTAGCCGTTTAAGAGATATCAGTTCTGAAAGTTAGTAATTTTCTATCTAATAGTTATACATTGAGGACTAGTTATCCCTTCACGTGGCAAGTAAACTACATATAGTTCGGTTCAATTCGATAATATCATAAAGTATGAACATTGTTTTTGACAGCAGCCGTTATACGGCTGTTTGCCACTCGAAGGGTTAAAAGGAAATGGTACAGCGTGACAAAGAAGTTGGGGTTATTACCCTAGCGTCAAGCAGCCAAGCTATGACCAGAAAGCCATCTCCAAGTTGGTTTATACTGCCAAAGTACGGTCATGAGCGTTAATTTGGGACCCATTACAAGAAAAACATGCTTGAAGTCGTCAATGTCATTAGAGACGTCAAGTCATTTGTAACTTTTAGGAAACTCAACCTTGTAATAGTAGAATGTCAGATTGACTTTGGACTTAAGGTGGGTACCAAATTTAATCTCGTGACTGTACGATTCTAGAACATGTACTTATTGCGTGGAAGCATATGCATCATTGCAAGTGTAGGACATCATTATCACACCCAAAATTATGCAGAGCTCCCCCTCTAAAGATTGCCAGATACCTAATATTGTCATTGTGTTTTTGGTTTCTTGATAATTCTGCGTAACTCATGCAGAACATGTTACGTTTATGTTGTGTTGACTTGTCTCCCTAACCTTTACATTTTATCTGATAATTAAATTAAGAATTGAGTGAAAATACATCGATGTTATGAGTTTTTTTTTTTTTTTTTTATGGCATCGAGTAGACAAACGAGCACACAGGCCACCTGATGGTAAGTGTAAACTGTGACCCATAGACATTCGCAATCACAAGACTGCAATGCAATCCTAAGACTGCAAATGCGTTGCCAACCCTGAGGCTAAGATGGAATGCCTCAATGCTAGTCATTTCACCGGCTGTCTTATCCCCAAACCGGAACACAACAATGCGAACACTGCTGTTTTGCCGTGTTCTTAAATTTTATAATGGTTTACCACTAAAATACTTAACTTAAAATATATTTCCAAAAGATGTGCGCTCGCCCCAATAAAGACTTTAAAAGAAATTAGCGCTGGCTCATTAAATGGCCGGGAAGTTGGCTGCACTGTTATTGGATTGCAGGTGAATGCAAAAAAGGTTAACTGCGCAATTTATGCAGTCAAAGGTATTCTTTAAATAAGAAGACAATTAGCAATTCTACCGCTTTTAGCTGCTACGGTTCTACCGCTTTATTTAAACGTTAAATAGACGATTTTAAATGCGTCCAGACAATTATATTCAAGAGGAAAGACAACTCATAAATATTGAGATAATTAATCCCTTAATAATGCAGTAAGTTAGTTATTCATATTTATGTACCTACCGAGGCTTAAAATATTTGCAAAATTCGGTTTTACCCTCTTTTTATTTTTACTGTACTTTATGTATTTCAACAGCATCATTATTGTGATTTTATATGACATTTTTGCAGAATATTTTACTAACATTGTTTATACATAGAATAACAGCATGGATAGTAAATACAAAGTGAGTTAATAGACAGTCTTATTGCTAAATAGCGATCTCTTCTAGACAACCTTAAAAAGGAGACAAGTTAAAGGTAAACAAAAATGAATTGTGTGTGTACCTCATATTGTGTAATTAAAACTAATATATCAGAGTCGATGGCATAGAATTTGGCACAATAATGGTAATTGAGGATGAACGATGGCGTCCGGCGCATTTGATCGATCGGCCACACGATGCAGTGTAATCGCTTTATAAGCGTGCAGAAAGTGCATGTTTAATTCATTTTCGTATTTTCTTGTGTACTTTGTATTTTTTTTTTTTTTTTTTTTTTTTTATGTCATAGAGAAGACAAACGAGCACACAGGCCACCTGATGGTAAGTGGAAACTGTGACCCATAGACATTCGCATTCACAGGACTGCAATGCAATCCTAAGACTGCAAATGCGTTGCCAACCCTGAGGACTAAGATGGAATGCCTCTATGCTAGTCATTTCCCCGGCTCTCTTATCCCCAAACCGGAACACAACAATGCGAACATTGCTGTTTGGCGGTAGGTTAATGGATAAGATGGTGGTAGCGATCCGGACGGGCCCTGCACAAGGTCCTACCACCCGCAAATTGTTAATGTTAGGTCATTATACAGTCAGGCAAGTTATTGTTAATATTTAATTTGCAGCCATCGCGTTTTGGTGATGATATCGCGGTTGATTTAAGAGCCGTTTTACAAAATCTACTCAACATTATTTTTTTCTAAATTATTGAAATTAAATTAAGTTAAAGTCTATAGTCCTAAGTATGAAGAGTATGAAGTTACGCATTTGTTGCACTGTTTGACAAAATATTGCATTCCACAAATAAAAAAAATCATATACCTACAACATTACTGCATTATCTAGCCGCGATTAGAAAGGGATTCGACGTGACAGTTTTACCATATACTTACGTCATAGTTCATATGAATTGACAGCTGTTCCAATCCCAAACTAATCGCGGTTTCATAATACTTGATTTTGCTGGATTGTAATTAAAAAAAAATACAATAATATCAGTACCAGGTGTGGATGTACAGCACGAACCACAAAAGTAAACTTTTCAAAGTTTCTTAAATCTCTAACGTGTAGACAAAGCTAGGTTAGGCTATGTTTGATTGATAAAAATCCTGCAAATTAACAGTTTCCTGAAAACATACGTTATGAATTGCGATAAATGTGACCTAAAACACATTGTAACCCACATAAAATGAATGCCGTAAATGTAGGTATTCCATTTTTTATTCATGATTGAATAGCGCCCTCAGATTCGGCCAAAACTCTACATTCGCATTTGTCGAGAAATTGAGTTTGTCTGAAGTCGTCCGGCCAAGTCGACTCCGCTCGGTAAAGTGGCGAAAATCGAATCCAAGATTGGGTTGCTTTCATGTAACTTTTGTTTCAACTCGATGGAGATCGGGTCGAACTCGGAAACTATTGAATGGGGCAAAAACATGGCAGAAGAAGTCATCTTTTCGTTTCGAGGATACTTGTTTTTAACGTCGAGATAACCAAATAAAACTTGATTTTTTTTGGACGACGTATAAAACCAAGGTTCGTTTTCTTTTGTAGTGTGATTTTCCACTATACAAAACGTAAGACAGGATCTCAGTTTAAAATAAGTATGCTTTTGTTCTTACCGTCTAATATAAAAGATAAAGCGTATAAATGTACAAGTCGTCTTAACCAATGCGATGTTATTTTTAAGAGTTTAGTATTTAGTATTTTAGAGAATACTACCAAATTTCAAACCTATTGTGTTAAGTTATTTACGCACCACCTGCGATTTGCCACCACCTGCGATAGTTTCTATGGTATGGCGATAACAGTTCAAAATCTCAAGTTTTCACTGCCACTTTCAGACTAGAATATCGATCTGACGCGATGTAAAGCGTCACGTCCATCAACATCCTCACATATCCGAGTTACACGAAATGCGGAGATAGTACAAACGATCAAACACCCGAAAATTCCAGAAAATAACAAAACGGAACTAATAGCGTGTGCTCATAACTCATAAAATACCTTTGTGTTCATACGCTCATCGGGCAGCGGGCAGCGGCCAGCGCCGGCGTCCACGCCTGCGAGCGTGAGACTTCACACAAACGATGAATTATTGCGTGTCATCAATTACCGGACAGACACGATGCTCTGCCACGAAGCTATATGGACTCTAGAAGTACTGGAACAAAAAACAGTGATTTTTTTTTTATTAAGTAGGTATAATGTGATTAAGGTAAGGTGCGTCAAACCAACAATATGTCCTTAAAATATATGGTTTGTTGCACTCGCCCCAAGGTGGGGCAAGAGCGTCAACGGGGCGAGTGCGAAAAACCATATTTTATATATCTGAATGTTCACACTGAAGCAACCACATTTTGCACCAACAGGCTAAGAATACTACAAGCCTTTATTCCCTTAGTCGCCTCTTACGACTTCCACGGGAACACATGGAGTGCCTGGAGTGGTAGGTACTAGTCTAAGCCGGCAACCACACGGCATGTACAATACATTAAAGTATCGGTCACCGATACCCCGGTAAAAAACCCTTAGGGAAACTGTACTCGTATGTGTCTGTGCGAATCAGTATTATATCGTCCATGTAATTTCTCAGATTTATTCGGATCTGAGCCCTTCGCTATGATACTATAACTCATGAAAACAACGCCGCCATGCTTCATCCAGTAATTCTTAATCCGTATTACTATATTCTAAAGCTCTGTTTACACCGTCCCGTTTCACATTGAACTGCTTTGTAATAGCGCAAACACGTCCGTTGTTCGCTATTGTCCGTTGCTTGTTAGTGAGATTAATAAGAAGAAACTTCTATTGATATCTTTGATTATTGTCGTAAATGCAGAAAATACAGTATTTCGTATTATTTCTGTTCAATTGTGGTTTTACAGCAAAATTCAAAATTATGGTGTCTTCAACAGGTATACTATACATGTGCAGGATACCACTCGTAAACATACGAGTATTACGCTTAATAGAGTCGGTGTTTAGTTTAATTTCACGGAATTTAGATAAAACATCGCGTTTTTACGTTTGAAGTGAGTGGTTTACGACATTTGATGGTTAAAAACGACTTTTATTTAGTTTATCTCTCACTAGCGACCCGCCCTCGCTTCGCTTCGGTTTATATGAGTTTTCTGTAACACCAGAACATAAAATAAAAAAATATTAGGTATATAAACCTTCCTTTTGAATCCCTCTATCTATTAAAAAAAACCAAATCATAATCCGTTGCGTAGTTTTAAAGATCTAAGCATACATAGGGACAGACAGCGGAAAGCGACTTTGTTTTATACTATGTAGTGATAACTTTATAATGGACTAAAAAAAAGCAATTTCTATTTAAAAAAACTTACTATGGCACTTTTTCGATGCCTCTTTTCATAAGATACAAAGCTCAAAAGCTGTTGTCTGAGCTTACCTAACATTTGTACTATTTATGTAAGATAAGTACATAAGTTGACCTGGACGCTTTTCTGAAGGATAGGCCGGAGATTGCCACAGAGACATGGGTGTGGAAATCAAGGGAGGATACCTTTGCCCAGCAGTGGGACACGGCTAATTATTAATAATAATAAGTTCACAAAGAACATTCATCAATGAAATCAAATAAAGGGAAACGACGACACAAAATGAAATATAGAAATTTAACCCTTAAATGCATATTGTTGCCAAATGTCTACATAACATTAAGGTCAAAATTACAAACGTAAATTTTAAGCAAATTTCAATCTTGGAATTTATGCAGTAAGATTTGTAGCTTTGTCAAAATTCAAATTTGGAAATGAACTTTAAAGACGCGTTCGATTTTCAAAACGCTATGCATTTAAGGGTTAAGTGCGTTCTAGACAGTTTCGGGACTTTAACAATCTGTAACTCAGCGAAACCTCCCAACATAGGAAAAGGCAAATAAATAAATTTACAAAAGGCGCCAATGTTATAAAACCCCATACGACATATTTAACCTTATACGTTAACATAGACAATTCAATTTGCTATCGCTTCTAAGTTAGGTCAGTAGCTTTATGAAAGCGAAAATATGGCACGTGAATCAAGCAATATCCAAACTAATATCATTGTAATAAGATCCTTAACACGTACCTTTTAATTGTGTACCGGGTAATTAATGATTTAGGTTCTGTCAAAATTTCCAGTTTCAGTGTGTATCTGTCTCACGCACGAATGAATTTGGTTGTTTTTTTCTGATTCCTGCGTCAGCCGTCTGACTTGGCGAAGTACCCAACTAAGTAAACATGGAAACCATTTCTCTATTTAAAGCGGTAACTTCAGTATTTACCCGACTTCCAAAGATAGAATGGATAGGATGGGTAATATTAATCGGGTATGTAACTAGTAAATTTAGTATCTTGGAGTGCTATATATAAATAATAAATAAATAAACTTAAGCGGCAATACGCGGTGCACATCGCTGGCAGAACGTACCATCGAACGCATCACGGGTACACCTCCAACAAGATGGACCGACGACGTGTATACTAAGGTTGCGGGAAACCGATGGATGTAAGCTGTGCAGGATTGGTCCTTCTAAATCTTCGGTCGCATCGGATCGGTTTTTCTAAATCTTTATGACGATGGCGAAATAAATAACAATGGACAATCTTACTAAAATTGAACTACACTGGCACGCAAAACTAAGTATCAGAATTTTAATGAAAATTTAATTGCAAGTGTGATAGGTACTTAGTTTTGCGGGCCAGTTTAGTTCCAAACAAACCTTTGGGCTTGTACAATGGGTACTAGACAACGATTAACATCTAGGAGAAGATATATGCATATGCTATTAGGAAGTTTGATGGATGCGGTGTTAAGTGGTATAAATACAGTCCAATAGCTATTAATCATCCTTTACGCTTTTATGCTAATCTACTTAACCGACGTAACCAAGCTCGAAATATTTTTTTGTGTTAATAAACTATACGACACGCCACAATTTTACGCAAATAATAAATTCAAGATTAAGATATAAGATACCCTGTGTGCTTGTTTGCCTTCTTCTTGTGACATAAAAGCATGCATAAACACACGCCTTCGTCCCAGAAAGGGGCAGGCAGAGCTACAGAATTACCTACAACTCTAAAAACTTGTTGATAATTCTGTAACCACGTTTTGCACAATACTAGTAATAACATAAAAGAAAAAAATCGCGTAGTTGAAGCGATTTCGAAAGACCAAACTCCTGCTAAGTACCAGTGTAGGTAGGTATGCATTGTAGTGTTCCGGTGTGGGGGTAGGACAATCCATGAAATGACTATCATAGAGGTATTCTATTTTAGTCGTCAGGGTTAGCAATACATTTGCAGTCTTAGAATTGCAATATTGAGACCTTAATCTTAAGAATTCAAGTTCCTGTGAGTTTCAGACCCTACTTACCCGTACTTCTCTTTTTCATAAAGAATACGTTATTATTTCGGTATATTAACCAGTTCCTGACGTTATGTTAAATTTTAGTCGACCAAAGTCGCGCGCAGTAGTGCTAATGTAAATAAATTCGAGTAGTTGCAGATTGTACACGGGTAATAAATTAGCAGCAATTTCACACGCAACTGACTTCGAGCAGTTGAGCCAATTGAAACTAAGTGTGTTATTAGAATGTGAATTATCTACTCAATCAAGTTAGTAAACTACTAAATCTTGGATAAGACATAAACATGTTATATAAACTACTTTGCTTGCTTTTGGCTGTGAATCTGCGTAGGATTTATCTCTCGCTATTCCTTCGGGACTGTCTATTAATAGGAATTTGTTCTGCGTAATTCAATAAATATCAAATACCTTTAAAAAAATTACCTAACGTACATCATGCCGGTACCCTAATAATGTATTATCATCATTAACCGTCTAATAGTTATAATTATTTTTAATAAACAACAGCCCATTTTACCATAACAAATTAAATATTTTATTTACTTACTATAATTTGGAGCGACTAAAATGGTACAAAAAGCTAATTCGTTTATTATACACCCATTTCTATTTTGAGCAACGAAGCCGCTTGATTGTGAATTATAAAGCAACTCACGAATATTATGTATAAGTAGAAAACGTTCTATTTTGGTCGGAATTGTAACACAACATTTATGTTTTCTGCTAAAATGATACGTTTTAATAATACTTAATATAAATGTTAAGGAAATCTGAGGCTGTATTATGAGCTCTTATTACTTGTTAAGTCCCAGTCTATAAACCAGATAGATAAAGGAGTTGTATATGTCCGTCTCTTTCACTCCCCGGAACTTAACAGTTTTTGACAGTTCAGGTACAAATAAATACGACTTCAGTTGTGCGATATATTATATGTTAATGCAGAAAAGAGTAAGTTTTAATTATTATCTTAAAGTTATTAAAATGCGTAAAGACTGAATTGTTGGAGTTTTCTGTGCCTAGAAGACGAGAAAGGTTTTTTTTTTTCACAGCTTCAATAAAAGGTGATTGATGTAACAAATAGTCGAGAAAAATCATTTAAAATCCCAAAAAAAATACCGAGATTAACATAGACAAAACAGAATTTAACATAGAGTTTATATGTCACACGGCTTATCGGATCTCTCTGCCAAATCGCTGTTTAATTACGAGTAGTAGTTTAAAATACTGGTACCATCCGTATTTCTGGGCCGATTTAAAATTTTATTTTACTTTTGGTGATCTTTTTTACGGTATTTTCATATTTTGTTGATAAATGCAATTTGAAAATCCATGCGTATTCCCTATTACATGTAACTCTAGACCATCTGCGGCTTATTCCGTAGATAAAAGACGTGTATAAAATAAAACCTCGTGTTATCTGACGAAAGCGCCGTCCTCATCTAGCTTTAATATTATCAGAGCTAATCGACCGTGGGCGACGGTTGAGGGTGCCACGACCTTGTGAGGGCCATATTCTACAGAATGCAGATAAAATTTTGTTCAAAATAGTATGAATTCGCTTCCAAATGTCTTAGCTAGCGGTAACAGACACGAATACAGTTTTTACCCAACTATCCAAGAGGGAGGATGTATGTCTGTATGTTCCTACCTATTTACTTATTTATAATCTGAACAGCATTATAGTTTACCCTAATGCGTATAGAGATTCAATTAACAAGCGAAATAAGATTACAACAAGAGATATACTCATATGAACAACGACATGATAATCGCATACAGTGATACATAGTTTGGCGACATTTAGATTATGGTACTACCTATGTAAAAAAATAAATACAATAAATAAATAAAAAACATGATGAATTAATGTTGCTGTGTATGTTGTACTTACAAGATGTCACAGTTTCCACGTTTCTTTGTTACCTGTTGGTCAGACACCTTATCATTTTTAAAAAGGATGGGGTATCCACTTAAGGAATGCACGTAGACTTATCATACATATTATACGTATCAGAATCGTCTAAGTAAGACTTTTTTTATTTATGGCGGTTCCGTAGTGATTTCGCCATTGCGGAATGAGTGTATATTTCGTAAACCAAAAAAAATAAAAAAGAATAAATAAATCAAAAGTAAAATCCGGACATTTTTCAATCGGCCATCTTCCTTTCCTGACGGTTGTCGAATCCCTTGTAAGACTTGTTGCATATACTCGTATTAATAGCCGTGACTTAGTAGAAACCTTCCTTAAAGTTTTAAACGTTTTAGCGGAATAAACAAATGAATCCCGATTGTGAATTTACAGGCCTTTTCCGACCTAATGACGCCTCGGGGACCAGCGAGCAAAATTATCTCACGATTTTTTACTGAACGTAAAAAATGGTACTCCTGTAATTAAACATTTTAATTTGACTCAGTTGATTCTGGTCTAGATTTTTCCAATTTTCTACGAGAGCATGAAATACTGGTTTATCATGTTAACGACGGTGTGGGGAGGTTATCGTAAGCCATTATTACTCAAATAAGAGCTAAGCCTCGTAAAATTTAATATCCTTGAATCTGAGAAAAGTAAAGTATTATTGAGTCATAAATCTTTATCACTGCTCTCACCACGAATATGTGAATATTTGGTAAGTTTCCCTTTGGGTTTATGAGACTCATAAAAGACACAGTCGTGAGTGACGAATATTAAAACTTAATATATGGAGACTAGTTCAAGGTAGGTACCTATAGTTGATGAAATATTAATATTTTAAAGCCCACTTCCTCTCTACACGCAGAGCCGCAAAAAAAGGTTAATTTAAAAAATTAAGTTAATATTTTAAACCAATACTATTTCTATTTCTTTTTTTGCCATCTACTACATTTTTAGAGGTAACAGCTCCGAAAATACTATATTTGATAGAAAAACAGTTCATAACCCTACTTGTGTGAGCAAAGCATAAGAATCTAAACCAGGGCATTTATTTTACTTTATTTTAGGCGATCTAGTTTTTGTATCGTAACATATTGTTTAAGTTTACGACAGCTTTTATCCACTTGAGAGTATAGTCAGGACCTTTTCACTACGTCACTCATATAAACAAATAAATTTACATGGTTATGGTTGTATTATTTATTTATACCCTTAATCTTTTAATCTTAGTAATCTCTAATTAATCTTGTATTTTTTGATGACAAGTACTTTCGGTGATAAATTGATAACACAATGGGACTGAGTAACACTTGTCATATACTTTTTGTTTTTTTTTGTAACATATTTGACATAAAAATGAAGTGATGTTTTGATAGATTTGATTGGTCTTCGTCTCCGTCGCACCCAGTGTAATATGATGATGATGATGAATATATATTCAATCTCTTTCATTTTCTAGTTAGAGGTAACATTATTCTCATAAAAATAAATAAAATAAAAATGCTACTATAAGGTCAGCAATATGATAAACATATAAAAGCAAGACGACCAAATCAAACTGGAACAGTTATGATTATTCGGTAAATATTTTGTACATTATTACCTATTATCTCAAGACTAGAAACAGATATATTAATCAATAGATTCAAGTCACCCGCGAGCCAGTACTTTCTTATTAAATACTCTCAGTGGTAACATTGTCCCAAATGAAATTTACGATCCAGCCCAAAACATCTCAATTCCGCCTTGAGTCCCTTCCGAACCCTCCCGCCGGCTTTTCATCTTACAGATTAATTTTAAATTAGATTAGATTAGCATTCATCAGATCCGTATCACAGTCATTTTGTCATTTTTATTCATTCGTTCTCTGAATTTTGTAAATACAGCCGCTGTTGCTACTTGCCCAATTGGAAGTTAATTTGATACCAACTCGAGCATTTTAAAAGGCTTATTCTAAACTTGACGGGAAACTTAATTATTTTTTAAATAAAATCTTGAGAATACAAAATAATGATTTAGCCCTCAGAACCCTTACCATGAGGATACGCTCTTTATCATTATATTTTAATACTGTTTTACTATCTCAATCTCTATTCGAACGTTTTCAGTGACTACGGTAAGTACAGTTGCAGGTTATCTCCGTCTACCCTCTGTGACTTACTTTGGAAAATAAATATCATTAATTCATTAATTCATAATAGTGGCTAGCATTATGCTGCTCCTATTCAGAAAATATCACATTTGTAATTTGAATTGTATTCCAAATACAACCCTAACCGGTTACTAATAGAAACATACTGTTAACAAGAGCTCTATAACTCATACACCTGTTTTTAAACCATGAAAAATATACGTGGCCCGGTCCATAAGCTGCGACTGCGCAGAGACCTATTGTGTCCGCCCCGAGCAGATTGCCCGCGTCCGGATTACACCGGATTACAAACCGATGAAAAATTCCACGAAATACAGATAGAAAATCGCAAATTGAATGGAAACGTAGTTTGCAATGGACTGATGCAGCCAGACCCCGCTTTGTTTTCTATTGCTTTTGTGCATTACGCGCTGTCTACAAAAATCATTCCTTTTACGCTACGCAAATTTGCAAGTGTATTTTATACTTTTTTATTCTTATGTACAATTAATTTATTTGTTGACACGGTTAGACTAGTTGATCCTGTCTCCAAAGCTCGCGGTCCCGTGTTTGATTCCCGGTGTGAACAAATTTTGTCAAATAAGCATTCTTACTCTTAAGTATTTATTTGTTCCTGAGTCTTGGATGTTTCTTGAGTATCAACGTTTTTTTCATTGTATGTATACAATATTTACAGAGTAGGAATGTACACAGGCGTAGTTATCCCTATGTATGTTGCTGTGTTCTTTGTCTAGTTAGTACCCAAAGTACAAGCCTAGAGAGACAACGTAAATATTTGGTAAATTGTCAGCTCATATTTATTATTCATTGTATTTATTGTCTATTGGTATTTCTTATATCAAATAGACAAGACATGTACCAACAATGTTTGTTTTCTTACTGCTTGCCAATGTTGTTGAGATTAGTCAGAATACTGAATTCACGTTTTTTTTTTCATCTATAATTATGATTGTGTAAGCAAAATTTGAAGCCTGTATACCGTTAGAAGTCACTATTTAAAGCCATTCAAATGTTTGATTGCAGCTGTTTGAATAGTATTCAAGTTTGTTTTGAATATTCAGATATCTTGATTAAATAATCGGTATCGCTGCGTTTATTTGCTTAACTTTGTGGGTAAAATAAACACTACATATAAATTGCATAAAATTGGCTGCCCGTATAAATAAGTTTGCTGAGCGGCAACATTGCGTACAGGATTTCAATAACGCACGAGATACAGCGAAACACTGATTTTAAATTTCAGAGTGAATTCTGGCCTATAATTTTAATTTAACTACGGGCGTTATTCAGGAATGAACAGATGATGTATGCTAAAGAGTTTTCGATAAATTATTCCGTGTTAACGAGCTGAATTAATCTCATATGTCGATAATTAGCTTAGCGTTGGTAGAACAGGAGAATAGGCTTGTCTTGTGTTGATCGTGACTTCTTTGAAATTAGGCGACGGTCAGTGCCACTATAATATGTGATTTATTCTCTGTACCTACTAAAGTGTTGTGTTTTTATTTACGAGATAGGAAACTATTCTGGAAACAAGTGAGCGGTTCGGCTTTCTGCCGTTTGGCCGAATGTATCTTTTTCCGAATTTTATTAGATATTTCCCGTGTTAGGTGTTTTTACAAACCTTACCTTTTGCTACGCAATTAGCGGTTTTGGTGACTTGGAAATAAATTGAAAAATAATACAAATACCTACATACATCAAAAATGTTTGAGGATTTTTTTTTTATGGCATAGAGTAGACAAACGAGCACACAGGCCACCTGATGGTAAGTGGAAACTGTGACCCATAGACATTCGCATTCACAATAATGCAATGCAATCTTAAGACTGCAAATGCGTTGCCAACCCTGAGGACTAAGATGGAATGCCTCTATGCAAGTCATTTCACCGGCTCTCTTATCCCCAAACCGGAACACAACAATGCGAACACTGCTATTTGGCGGTAGGTTAATGGATAAGATGGTGGTAGCGATCCGGACGGACCCTGCACAAGGTCCTACCACCCTGAAACATACATCGAAATGATGTAGGGATATTATTGATGCTTGGACTTTATTGATGTAAGTAGCTTTTTGGGAAATGATACATTTGACCAAAAACATTTAAGCCTAACTGCAGGTCAAGTGGTTCATGAGAATGCTTTTGTCACAACCCTATTTATTTTCCTCATAAACTGACCCTAAACGATGACTGTAAGTTATTTCCAATTTGCTCCAGATAAACCTAACATTACTTCACGGCTTCACGCATTGTCCTTGCGTAAAATCAGACATAAACATATGAGTTCACGTAACATCACTTTCCTCGACTACACGTATCGTTAGCAAGGGGTTTGCTCGCATAGGCCTTATTAATGAACACCTTTAGCCGAGTCGCGACGCCTGCGACGCGAGTTATCACCGGCTTAGCCGCGACGATGACAAATCTATGCGAAAACACGCCGCGTGAACCACGTGTGCACTGATCTTGGAGCGCGTACGACCCAAAGCCAAAGTGGGCAAAAACGTGACAATACACTAAATTTTTAAGTATTCATGGTAAATTTTGTAGGTTATTAGCAAGGATCGTAAATTCGGATGGATATTTACCTAATATTTGGCGACGGCGATGTTGTTCAGTTGTATGGAGGCGGACTCAATATTAATTTATTAACAAAGTTCCCGGGATTTAGGAATAAATAAATTAAGCCAACATAAATCCGTAATTAAGTATTGACATTCAACAAAGATTTACCAAAAATGTTATTTATTTTACAGGTAACTGATCTAACTTAACCTAACGAAGTCTGAGGAGCAAATTGACGTAACGTTTTATCCTACATCACTACATAGTATAAAACAAAGTCGCTTCCTGCTGTCTGTCCCTATGTATGCTTAGATCTTTAAAACTACGCAACGGATTTTGATGCGGTTTTCTTTAGTAGATAGAGTGATTCAAGAGGAAGGTTTTTATGTATAATAAATTTTGTTTTATGTACGTGTGTTATAGAAAACTCAAATAAACCGAAGCGAAGCGAGGGCGGGTCGCTAGTGTTAAATAATTAAAATGAACGTTTTGTAAAATCCCAGAATCCCGGAAATTATATTATTAAAATAATGTTTTTAAGAAGCCGACGCCATATTCACTCAACTTTTTCCGGGATTTTGCCAACTTTAGGTAAATATCGATCCGAATTTCCGATCCCTGTTATTAGGTCCGTAAAATGGCGGGGAGACAATGGATGCAAATAGCGCATGACCGAGGACAGTGGCGTGATAAGGAACAGGCCTATACCCAACAGGAATATATGGATGGATGGACGTCCAACTGAAAAAGCTTGAATCACACTTAAATAAATCCAGTTTCTTGAAGGTTGACGGTTTGGGTATCAGCTGCCTTTGTCTACAAACAGTTATTTGCTAAAATTACATTTTATTCATGTGGTGCTACTTAGCAGTAAAACCTGTAATTGAATTGTTCTGTTCCGTGTTTTGTTTTTATTATATTCAATAAAGAGTAAGTAGGTACCTATTTGTGTATGCTACTGCAAACTGGAAGTTTATGGATCGTTTATTTATTTATTGGTTCGGAATATCAGAAGAGCGTTTTGGTGCATTTTTATAAAACTTCTTCCAAATACGCCAGCTAAACTAGTAATATACTTTTTTACCGGCCTTGAACTCAGTTTCTATAATAGACCTTATTATTGAACTATTAAAAATTGAAGACGGAAACGAAGTCGAACCGTTATTCTTTAATCTATTTCCAACCTTCACTTTATCAGTTTAACAGAGTCCAAGGCCGCTTAGACCATAAATAAAGCAACTGAGTTCTTAATCCAACTAAATATAAAACAGAGAGCAAACCCATATAAACCAGACGTTTGCCAATATTTCAAGCCATCTTGAAAATTCGTACACACACCAAAATCCAACTGTCATCCCTTTGTGTAATTTTAAATTATCGTGCCCCGTGAATGATTGCGTTGGCAAAAATATTCATAACCGGACTGAAATATTGCGGTAATTTCATTCTATTCCCTGTTGTAATTTTTCAAGAAGCATTTCTTCAGGTACCGCGAGTTACCGCGGGATATATCCGCGCGCGGCCGTGTCGCCCTGCGGCTACGCATTTGTTATTCCATTATTACCCTTATTTAATACACCCGTGATAAATGTTGCCGTTTTCCCTCGGCTGGATTAAAAATAAGGAAAAGAGTTGAGTTTTCCCCATTTTCGGGTTGCGAGTTAGAGAAGTGAAAACCGCTGTGATATCTTCAATTAACTACTGAATAATTCGTACCCTTTTCGGTATCCAGCGGTCGCACTTGGCCTATAATTAAAGACCTTGTTTCAAACAAACTCCAAAGTATAAGTGGGTACTTGTTTTGTTATAACTTATAAGTCAGGCTGAATTTTATGAACTGAGTTTCACCGTTTTATTTTTATTTTAATAAACTAAAATAACATCTTAGAAAAGGCATAAATCCGTCTCTGGAATGCGCTCCCAATTCATATAAGACGAGCCCCTAACAAGCTTTCTTTCAAGCGAATGCTCCGGAAGCATTTTGTTGAACAAGAGGTAGCGTGTAGGTCGTACGCACATATATCGTTTCTCATCACATTGTGTTCATTTTATTCTCTGTTTTTGATTCTATAGGTATATTAAATCTTAATATTTATTTATAGATAGTGATGTTTTATATAAGTACTAACTAATATATGTATGAGTATTACATATGACATACTCGTATACATATATTTATTGAAGTAAGTATTAGCAATAATTAGGATGATTACGTTTAAATTCTTTAGTTTTATCTCTGTATGTCGTCTTTTTCACTGTCCACTTTTTCTGTTTGATTATTTGGTCGACTGGTAGAGACCATTAGGCATTAGGTCCGCCATTTGTACGTACAAGATTAAATAAATTAATTTATACTTTTGTTTCTTTAGGTGGGACATACTTTACTTCCATGAATTTTGCCGATAGCGATTATTATGAAAAAAAACCGACAAAGAGCGAGGCGCGCGAAGAATTTATTGAAGCTGAAAAAAAAACAGAATTTTACGTCATATCCCTTTTTGGGTTACGGTAACTCGTCGTTTCTGATATAAAATGGTCGCCTTTATTCATCCAATGCCAATAAAATCCGTGTCCATTTTATACCTACATCCGCCAACGCACTTGTTTGTTTCCACAATTTCAATCTATTTACATCTTTACAGTGAAATTTTCAGTGTTTATGACGGCTCATCAACCCTTGGGGTGCTTGAATATATCGCACTGCGACTACTTTATAAATATGCTTTAGAATCAGCTGGAGCACCGAGGCAAATTTCAATACAAACGCTTTAAGTATGAAATAAATGTACCTGCTCTAATATTACGAAGTAGCGTAACAAATACCCAAAAGCTGTGCTCGGTCAATGGTAACTCATGCGAAAGGAAATCCTCCATATTTCTAGAATGGAAATTCAAAGCCAAGTATTGGTAGGTATGTCTCCCTCGGTTTCCACCGACGATCCGGGTAACGATCGCACAAAACTGACCGCCGGCCAGATCCTAAGTGCAGGCAGTGGCCATCTTATGGGTGATATGATGAAATCGTAGAATCTGAATCCATAGACCACTAAAAATTAAGACTGCGCCGAGCGTACGCCGGATGTACAGTGGTGCCCTCATTACTTTTATTGTGTTTTCTAATAAACTAAAGTATTTTCTTGAAGTTTTTGTACTACAAATGAAAACACAACTTATAGGGTATATCACATAGTTTGATAACAGTTCACCTTCGAGTTATCAGTTTAACGGAAAAAAAGTCGCCACCTTTTTCCGTTAAGCTGGCTACTCAAAGGGTAATTGTTATTTAAGTTTGTTACGTATTCCATAAATTGTGTTTTACTTGCACTACAAAAATATATCGTCTGATTGCAAGGAAATTGTTCAGTTAATTAGAAAATACAATAATAGTAATGAGGGCGCCACTGGACGCTCGGCGTTTGCTCAGTCTTAATGGGAGCTGGTTGAGTACCTGCCTTTGAAGTAGTAACTAAACTGACCCAAAAGAAAAAAAAACAATGTAAACCCTACGATTACCCGTAACTACAATTACTATCAATTACACGTAACATGACACTCCCCAAACGGTAGGACATTTTTATAAAAACATTAAAAAACGATCTCGTTTAATGTATAAACAATACATCAGTAGCCGGGGCAGCATTGTCTTTAATTCTCCTCGACTCTGGATGTCACATAATACGTATCAATCGCGAGAAACAAACAGCCCCCGGCTCATGTAGTGGAAGAGATAAAATGTTGCCCCGCCCCTCGCGAGACGTGAGCCCGACAAAAATACTTCACCTTACGTAACGCGAAAATTATGTTATTTTAACATACTCCCAAGTTCTGTGTCGTATCGAAAATATTGGTTCAGTTAAGCATTACCATTACTTACCACTGATTTTTTTTAAACATGCCTTTTTCTTTGACGACGCGCTGGCCTAGTGGGTAGTGACCCTGCCTACGAAGCTAGTGGTCCTGGGTTCGAATCCCGGTAAGAGCAGATATTTGTGTGATGAGCTCGAATAGTTGGTTCTGAGTCATGGATGTTTTCTATGTATTTAGGTATATATTTCTCTATAATAAGTATTTATATCGTTGTCTAGTATCCATAGTACAAGCCTAGAGCTTAGTTTGGGACTAGGTCAATTGGTGTGAAATTGGTGTATTTTAATTTAGTTTCAGTATTCAAATATCTTGAGAATCTGGTAATGTAATCTTTTTTATATTTTATCTTATCTTTCAAGGCACTGAAAGACAAAGCAATGCCGAGTTCCGTATCTTTTCAACTGCAATCATTTCATATTCTAAATTAAGTATGTTTTTTTTTACTTCTGTTCACTTCCGTGTTGATACTTTATGTATGAAGATTTAAGACCGCAGCTTTATCATCTACCAATGACAAATGTATTTAATTGCTAGAATAGAGGCCAGTTTTCCATGAACAAATTGCTTTTAAGTCTTACTTTGATCATATATGCAGTTAATGAATGAATGAATGAATAAATGATATTTATTTTCCAAAGTAAGTTAAAATTTCGCATAATTAATATTAGCTAGGATTGATTTAATTTATTAGTTGCAATATTTACTCATATGACAATAGGTATTAAAAGGATATTTATACTGTGAGTAAAGGGTACAATCCAGTTTTTTTAGTTTTATACCATGTTAAAACGTTAATTGGTTTTCAGCGATGTTCTTATTCATTATTGGTTTTGCCTAGCCAAATTAGAAAAACATCGACAGTAATATAGTAAACCGCAGAAGCAACCAACAGGCATAGTTATTTTATATTTACAATTGCTATTAATTAATCTACAACCAGAAATAACAAAAACAAAAACCCAAATCGCAGCAATTTAGTTAGGGTTTTAAATTGTATTTTTATAACTTCCTAAACACCCCCGAAGTTATGAGTTGTGGAACACTCAGACAAATTAAAGTCATTTTATTGCAGCGACCGGGGCTTCAATTCAAATACAATTTCGCTAATGCAGTCGCTATAGAGAGGTTATAACGGGGAAGAACCTTAATTTGTATCGATTTATTTTTCTGGATTCCACTTTGTGATCACAAAACGGTTTGATTGAATTAGAAATATTAGAATTGATAATTTTCGTTCGATTTGGCTTTTTTTTAAGTAAAGTGATTTATCACATTAACTTTGATTTTGTTGCTGCAATTCACAAGGATGACTAAAGTTTACAAATACTTTTATTTGTAGGTATACAACTTTTATACACATTTATAGGTATACAAATACTCTTATTCACTATACTCAACAACAAACATTTTAAGTAGGTACCTATCTAAAGCGATATAACTGGACATGAACGAATTCTGGAATTAGTATTCAGGACTTAATAGAATCCCTTCAGATTAAGTAAATCTGTAATTTAGTGAGTCAGGAGCCTGGATGGATTCACTATCGCATTATTCGCCTTTAATCAGCTTAGGCTAATTCTAACGTGGCAGTCTGAATTAAGTTAAGATTGAGAGATTAATAAGATATTTGATACTCTGTTAGTTCCATTAGTTTACGAGTGAAATCTCAATGGACATTGTAACTTGATAATAGTGTTTTTATTTATTCTTTGAAAAATACATCAGCAATTTTGATTTCTAAAAATAAAAGATGTTTTACAACTGATTGTCAAATTTTAAATCTATCATAGGTTATTTATTATACTTATTATAATTATTAATTATTGAACGTAGGTATTAGTGCCTATTCAAATTGAATAGCAAAAGCTCTCACCGTCTATTCCAGGCGCTGTTAAAACTCCGAATTAGGGTTTGCAATCCGAATAATCCGAATATTCAATTATCCGAATATCCGCCAAAAATAATATTCAAAATTATCCGAATACTAAACCGCGAATTATCCGAATAAACGGATATTTTGAAAAAACTAATAAAATCATTTATAAGCAGGAGAAATTCAAAAAAATTACAAGAAAACCCACTAATGACGTTTTATGTCCATCTGTAGGTATTGCCCAAATAAGGTGTTTAGACAAATGTTCCAAATTAGGTATTATATTATACTAGCGACCCGCCCTCGCTTCGCTTCGGTTTATGTGAGTTTTCTGTAACACCCGTACATGAAACAGGATTTATTATACATATAAACCTTCCTCTTGAAACACTCTATCTATTAATAAAAACCGCATCAAAATCCGTTGCGTAGTGATAAAGATCTAAGCGTAC